>CADEHL010001328.1:0-112500 GCA_902827135.1 Harpagifer antarcticus
GGGTGTATATAGCGGTGTATGTGTATATAACGGTGTGTATATAGCGGTGTATGTATAGCGGTGTATGTGTATATAGCGGTGTGTATATAGTGGTGTATATATAGCGGTGTGTATATAGCGGTGTGTATATAGCGGTGTGTATATAGCGGTGTATGTATAGCGCGGTGTGTATATAGCGGTGTGTATATAGCGGTGTGTATATAGCGGTGTATGTATAGCGGTGTATGTGTATATAGCGGTGTGTATATAGCGGTGTGTATATAGCGGTGTGTATATAGCGGTGTGTATATAGCGGTGTGTATATAGCGGCGTGTGTATAATACGGTGTGTATATAGCGGTGTGTATATAGCGGTGTGTATATAGCGGTGTGTATATAGCGGTGTATGTATAGCGGTGTATGTGTATATAGCGGTGTGTATATAGCGGTGTGTATATATAACGGTGTGTATATAGCGGTGTGTATATAACGGTGTGTATACAGCGGTGTGTATACAGCGGTGTATATATAGCGGTGTGTATATAGCGGTGTGTATATAACGGTGTGTATATAACGGTGTGTATAGCGGTGTATATATAGCGGTGTGTATATAGCGGTGTGTATCTAACGGTGTGTATATAACAGTGTGTATATAGCGGTGTGTATATAGCGGTGTATATATAGCGGTGTGTATATAGCGGTGTGTATACAGCGGTGTGTATACAACGGTGTGTATATAGCGGTGTGTATATAGCGGTGTGTATATAACGGTGTGTATATAACGGTGTGTATATAACGGTGTGTATATAGCGGTGTGTATATAACGGTGTGTATACAGCGGTGTGTATACAGGGTGGTGTATATAGCGGTGTGTATATAACGGTGTGTATATAACGGTGTGTATATAGCGGTGTATATATAACGGTGTATATATAAAGGTGTGTATACAGCGGTGTATATATAGCGGTGTGTATATAGCGGTGTGTATATAACGGTGTGTATATAACGTTGTGTATATAGCGGTGTGTATATAGCGGTGTGTATCTAACGGTGTGTATATAACGGTGTGTATATAGCGGTGTGTATATAGCGGTGTATATCTATAGCCGGGTGTTATAATGCGGTGTATATATAGCGGTGTGTATATAAAGGGTGTGTGTATATAACGTTGTGTATATAGCGGTGTGTATATAGCGGTGTGTATATAGCGGTGTGTATATAGCGGTGTGTATATAGCGGTGTATGTATATAGCGGTGTATGTATAGCGGTGTGTATCTAACGGTGTGTATATAACGGTGTGTATATAGCGGTGTGTATATAGCGGTGTGTATATAGCGGTGTGTATATAGCGGTGTGTATATAGCGGTGTGTATATAGCGGTGTGTGTATAGCGGTGTATGTATAGCGGTGTGTATATAGCGGTGTATATATAGCGGTGTGTGTATAGCGGTGTGTATCTAACGGTGTGTATATAGCGGTGTATATATAGCGGTGTATATATAGTGGTGTGTATCTAACGGTGTATATATAGCGGTGTATATATAGCGGTGTATATATAGCGGTGTGTATATAGCGGTGTGTATATATAGCGGTGTGTATATAGCGGTGTGTATATAGCGGTGTGTATCTAACGGTGTGTATATAGCGGTGTATATATAGCGGTGTGTATATAGCGGTGTGTATATAGCGGTGTATATAGCGGTGTGTATATAGCGGTGTATGTATAGCGGTGTGTATATAGCGGTGTATATATAGCGGTGTGTGTATAGCGGTGTGTATCTAACGGTGTGTATATAGCGGTGTATATATAGCGGTGTGTATATATAGTGGTGTGTATCTAACGGTGTATATATAGCGGTGTGTATCTAACGGTGTGTATATAGCGGTGTGTATCTAACGGTGTGTATATAGCGGTGTATATATAGCGGTGTATATATAGCGGTGTGTATCTAACGGTGTATATATAGTGGTGTGTATCTAACGGTGTGTATATAGCGGTGTATATATAGCGGTGTATATATAGTGGTGTGTATCTAACGGTGTGTATATAGCGGTGTGTATATAGCGGTGTGTATATAGCGGTGTGTATCTAACGGTGTGTATATAGCGGTGTATATATAGCGGTGTATATATAGTGGTGTGTATCTAACGGTGTGTATATAACGGTGTGTATATAGTGGTGTATATATAGCGGTGTGTATATAACGGTGTATATATAGCGGTGTGTATATAACGGTGTGTATATAGCAGCGTGTATATAGCAGATAGCAGTGTGTGTATTGCGGTGTGTATATAGCAGTGTGTGTATAGCGGTGTGTATATAGCAGTGTGTGTATAGCAGCGTGTATATAGCAGATAGCAGTGTGTGTATTGCGGTGTGTATATAGCGGTGTGTGTATAGCGGTGTGTGTATAGCGGTGTGTGTATAGCAGTGTGTATATAACAGTGTGTATATAATGGTGTGTAACGCGGCGATGTCCTCGGCTGACCATCCGAGCCTCCTTGGGTCTGCTCATTGTGCTCTGGAAGAAAGAAAAGCAGAGCTACAGATTATCATCCAACCACATCATCTGGGACCCAAAGCATGCTCTGAACAGAGGATACGAACTACCATCTGATGGAGATTCAATCAAGTCAGCCTGAAGTATCCTTTGAGCTCCAGTCATCACAGAGCTGAATCCAGGTCAGATGCACGCTGAAGGCTCTTTGAGCATCTCTCACTGATCTTGATGTTATGTTCTATGTTTGTTGTTTATTTCAATTTTCAGAGTAATTGCCTCTTTAAAAAAAAAAACGTATTTATTTTCTCTGTTTGTTTACCCGTGTTTTAAACTGAGTAAAACCTTCTTGATCTCCATTACTGCTGAAGAGGGTGTGTTTTCAGTGTGTGTGTGTGTGTGTGTGTGTGTGTGTTGTGGTGGCACCCCTCGGTTAATGAAGGGAACTGACACCACTGTGTGAGACAGTCAGCAGTCCAGTGTGTGTGTGTGTGTGTGTGTGTGTGTGTGTGTGTGTGTGTGTGTGTGTTAATTGAAAAGCAGCTGATGATGTGAAACACTCCTGGCAGAGGTAAAGCGTTTTAATTGAGTTAAATTTGTCTCAATGAAGCCGCTCATTTAAAGCGAGAGTCTGTCAGCGGGACGAGGGTCCTTACCTGCACATTAGAGAGGGGGGGATTTTAATAACAACACACACTCCCACACACTCCCCCCCCCCCCCCCACACTCCTCCGCCGTTAGCAGCTCACTGGAGTGGGACTCAATTATTGCTAATGGAAGTTCAGCTTGTATTTTTAAATGGGAGCTGCAGCAAACATTTATTAAATGCAGAAATAAAATGATAAACTTCTCCTCAGTTAACAATATTTAAAATAAATCCACTATTATTCGTCTTTTTTGCAATGTTTACTTGGTGCATTGACTCAAAACTGACCTTAACATGCTGCCCTTTCTTCACTGTATTGTACAATTATATAGTTTATATTCAAACAGTCTCTTATATCAGACATTAGGGGTCAAAACAGCCCAGTTTAATATCTAAAGAACAAACTAAGTCCTGACGTTAAATCCTGGTGATCACACAGAGCTCCTCTTGTTGCCGTGTGCTGCCCCCTGGTGTCAACACATGAACAATTCAAAAGTGCAAAGGTGCAAATCCAGAGCGTCACGAGAGAGATTAAGTGTTGAGATGTTGTTCTTTGGACTGGAAGTGTGTCTTTTTGAGACTCAATCCGATCCATGAAACTGCAGGAGACACACTTTATTCTGTGTGTGAGTCAAACTGCAGTAAGGGTTTTTACAATAAATAGAGCCGCAAACTACGGAGGCCGACAGGTGCAAACGACCCTTAACACTTCCATAGAGACACGCCCTGCTGAGGCACCGGCCACACGAGGACGAAAACGGCTAAACGCATAGGATTAACGCAAACGCAATCGCAAAAAAGCTTCCGTCCATACGCAATATTCACCGGATAGTGTCTGTCCACACGAGACAGCTCCGTTTAGCTCCAACCGCTGGAGAAGCTGCAGTACATATGCAGAGCCTGTACGTGGCGCTGTAACTTCCTCCACAAAAGCAGCAAAGCAGCATGGTTGCCCTTCTGTTTATTCTCCGCGGTGGGGGCCGAGGGAACCGGGCAGAGTTTTTCGCCAGTCAAAGTGAATTAAAGTTTAAATCTTCCGGACAAAATTATAAAAGTGCCGGTCAAAGGTCTTCTTTGTTATTTATTGAGCTTTATAACAAATGAATAACGAATCTATATAATATAATAATAAAATACATGGAGCCTCTCTTTTTCCTCCCTCTCTTCGGACAGCGTCAGTGTCTGTCTCATGCAGCAGCTGATCCAGTAATGAGTGACCCGGCCGACAGTCAAAATAAACATATTTATAACTCGTTTAGGTAGTTTGAGAGGTGTCTCGTCCTGTCAGATTAGACTTCACTCGCGTTTATGTCCATATCGAGAGAAAGATAAATAATCTGAATTCAGTGAGCCGTTTACTTTGACGCGGGGTGAGCAGCAGAGATGGGGAGAGGCGGGGCTATTGCCTCATCATTATCAGAAAATGATCGTATAGGGCGTACACACGGAGCCGTTGGACCCCCCAGAGCATTGCGTATGCCGTTCTATCCACCTTGGGACCCGTTATCGTTTCCGCAGTGTTTAGTGCCGTATTCGGTCGTCCTCGTGTGGCCGAACGGTCTATATGACATTAAACAGTAACGCAAACAACCGTTTTCGTCCTCGTGTGGCCAGGGCCAGAAACGATGCAGATATAAAAACATAAATGTAGAAACATCTTCAGCAACTCGAGGAAACACGAACAGTATTTACTGAAAGCTGCATAAAGGAAACGCTGCAAGAAGCTAAAGCGACGTCCAGACATGAACCAGCTCAAGAGGAAATACAGAGACATTATTTGTGTGTAGGTATGTGCATGTATGTATATATGTGTATGTGTGTGTATGTATGTATATATGTCAATCAACATTAACATAAAGACCACAAATTGCATATAATAAGGGCCATTATCTACCACTGCTATCGAGTATATGTAAACACCTTACATTTGGATTTATATTGTCACTTTCTTTTATTCTTAAATGTCATTATTATTATCATTATTATTATTGTCCTTGTGTGAATTCATATCTGTCCTTTTGTCCTTAAAGACAGGATGACTTTTGTTCACCTTCATTAAAGCAACTTCTTCAGCATGTCTTCTTTTAAATTGCTCCTTGATATTAATTGTTCCGTCTTTATTTCTGAATTTCTTTCATATTTTCAGATTATCCATTTTTATTCCTTTCTTTTTTGTATATGTATAAAAAATATACTGTTTACTGCAGACTTGTAATCGAGTATTTATTCCACATTTGCATTAATAATTGTACTTCGGGAGGGGATTTGTTTTCTCCCTCTTAAGGTAAAGACCAATAATACTTTTCTTAATGTCATTTATTTCCATTATCTTCTGTGGTTTCATTGTAAATGATCGTACCCTACCCCCCCGTACCCTCTCCCCTTAAAGACACAAGGATCTGTATCTGATCCAAAGCATTAAAGGGGCCTTTATTAAAGGGGCTTGTCATTGAGTATTTATTCCACTGAGACTTTCCCTCTGTGTCCTCCTTCCACCTCTGAGCAGAACCCCCCCCCACTGGAGGCATCGCATGATGACCTGTGTTTGACTAGGTGTGTGTTAACATGTCCGTGTGTGTTAACATGTCTGTGTGTGTGTGTTAACATGTCCGTGTGTGTTAACATGTGTGTGTGGGTTAACATGTCTGTGTCTGTGTGTGTAACATGTGTGTGTGTGTTAACATGTGTGTGTGTGTGTGTTAACATGTGGTGTGTGTGTTAACATGTGTGTGTGTGTTAACATGTGTGTGTGTGTGTTAACATGTGTGTGTGTGTGTGTGTTAACATGTCTGTGTGTGTTAACATGTCTGTGTGTGTTAACATGTCTGTGTGTGTTAACATGTCTGTGTGTGTTAACATGTCTGTGTGTGTTAACATGTGTGTGTGTTAACATGTCGGTGTGTGTTAACATGTCTGTGTGTGTTAACATGTCGGTGTGTGTTAACATGTCTGTGTGTGTTAACATGTCGGTGTGTGTTAACATGTGTGTGTGTGTTAACATGTCTGTGTGTGTTAACATGTCGGTGTGTGTTAACATGTGGGTGTGTTAACATGTCGGTGTGTGTTAACATGTCTGTGTGTGTTAACATGTCGGTGTGTGTTAACATGTGTGTGTTAACATGTCTGTGTGTGTTAACATGTCTGTGTGTGTGTTAACATGTGTGTTAACATGTCTGTGTGTGTTAACATGTCGGTGTGTGTTAACATGTCTGTGTGTGTTAACATGTCGGTGTGTGTTAACATGTGTGTTAACATGCCTGTGTGTGTTAACATGTGTGTTAACATGTCTGTGTGTGTTAACATGTCGGTGTGTGTTAACATGTCTGTGTGTTAACATGTGTGTTAACATGTGTGTGTTAACATGTCTGTGTGTGTGTTAACATGTGTGTTAACATGTGTGTTAACATGTCGGTGTGTGTGTTAACATGTGTGTTAACATGTCTGTGTGTGTTAACATGTCTGTGTGTGTTAACATGTGTGTTAACATGCCTGTGTGTGTTAACATGTCTGTGTGTTAACATGTCGGTGTGTGTGTTAACATGTGTGTTAACATGTCTGTGTGTGTGTGTGTTAACATGTCGGTGTGTGTTAACATGTCTGTGTGTGTTAACATGTCGGTGTGTGTGTTAACATGTCGGTGTGTGTGTTAACATGTCGGTGTGTGTGTTAACATGTGTGTGTGTGTGTGTTAACATGTATATGAAGTTGTGGCAGCGCTCTGAGGTTTTGATGTGTGTGTTCTTCGCCTCACGCTGAGACATTCAAACAGGCCGCCAGTCATTAGCCTCTTTGGCTGCGGATGAAAGAGGAAAGAGGAGCGGCGGAGGCTCCCCAGGAGGAGGGGGGTGTTTAGGCCTTCTCTTGTTTAGCAGCCGGATTACAAATGACCCGGGCTGTTTGAAGCGAGGCGCGGAGACCCCTCACACGCCTCATTACGCTCAGATAACTGGACACCAGGCGGAGGAGAAGTCTCTAATGAGGAGGAGAGATGATACTAAGCGGAGGAATTAGGAGCCTCCTCTCCTCTCTGGATGTTCTCTCCTCGTTAAGAGACCTTTAGAGGAGATTCACCTGGAGGAAGGAGGCACCTGGCAGGTCAGGGGATTCTGGGAAATATTAGATATCAATGAGTTATCAGTGGCTGTGGACGTGTTGATTTTAACACTCAAAGCATCTTAGAGACAAACAGAGCTTTTCAACTAACTCGTATACATCCCAGTCGTTATAGACGGTCTGAGTGATGGTTAATGGAGAGCGAGCAAGTCCGCTAAGAGACTTTTCACAAGGAAACAAAAGTAAGACTTACATTTACTGACGACATTATGTCATGTGACCCCAGGGGTGGTTCTAGGGGGGACCAGGGGGGGCCAGTGCCCCATAACACTGACCTCTGAACCCCCTGTGGCCCCCCTAAAAATGAAAAGTGAAACATTTATGATTTATTATACGATTTATTGAATGACGGAATAGGCGGAACTAACGTTATTCGTCATTCTAGTCGTACCCATTAGAGCGGTGCACTCACTTTCACTGTCCGGCTGAAGCCATGAAAAACAAACACTTTTCATCTCGGATCATCAGAGGCTGTTGCATCCAAGAAAGACTGATTGAACCTACGTTTCGAGAGACTACCACGATAATTCAAGTTGAGTTAAACTATTGTATCCGTGTAATTGTAGATGTAAAGTAGAGATGTAACTGTTCATTGCCTTTATTTTTATATAAATATAGTGTTAGTGCAAAAATGGCACTATAACTAAAGCTGAAGCTAACAGTAATAACTATAAGATATATCTGAAATAAATAAGTGTACTGAAACAAATACCAATAACTGGATTGCATTGTTTTCTTATGCGCATACTGTCTAGTTCTCTTTTTCGTCCTGCATTTATTGAGCCCCCCTCAGAAAATAACTGGCCCCCCAGTGGCCCCCCCAGTCCAATTGGTCTAGATCCGCCACTGTGTGACCCCATGTCCGTAGGTTAAGATACAAACTCACTCCTAGTAAAACCATGACCTCTTTTAATAACCTTTATCGATTTGTTTTGCCAAAACAAACCAGACACTGTGCATCACATGTGTTGGAGTAAAGTAGTACCTCATGCGACCACCATACAACTCTACAAAGGAAGGAGGCCAGGGATCTTTCTGCAATCCTGCAAACACACAAACCAGCAGAGCACCGACACAGTGTCCTCAATCTGTACGCGATATATATTAACAAATACAGGTGAGCACCTTCTATTACCTCCAGATTCACCTAATGAAGATTCAAGCTACAGTATGAACACAAACTGCATACATGGCGGCTCCCACCAAGACGTTGAGGAAAGAGGAAGAGATACAACTTGGTTTCTTTGCAACAACTTGAGGATTTGACTGAGAAAACCCACACACACACACACACACACACACACACACACACACACACACACACACACACACACACACACACACACACACACATACACACACACACACACACACACATACACACACACACACACACATCACTTCAGGGGACATTACATTGACTTACATGAATTTCCTGGAGACTTAACCTAACCTTAACAATCACCAACACATGCCTAACCCTTACCCTTAACCTTACCCTTAACTTTACCCTTACCCTTAACCTTACCCTTAACCTTACCCTAACCCTAACCAAGTCTTCACCCTAAAATTAATGATTCCCTTCATGGGGACCTCCAATTTGTCCCCATAAGGGAGGCGAGTCCCCACATGTGACTGTGTAAACAGATGTAGGTCCCCACAAGTATAGTAATACTAGGCCACACACACACACACACACACACACACACACACACACACACACACACACACACACACACACACACACACACACACAGAGATGAATGCCGACTCTTTGTGGAGAAAGGGTCTCACATGTAATTGGTGCCTCGCAGCGGGACGCCGGCCCCCCTGAAACATTAATAAACAACAACTAACTTGTTATTCACAGACTTTCCCAACAAATCACTTTTTCTTCTGTAACGAGAGTGCGTGAGCACGGGGGGAACAACACGTCTAATCACCTCTGCAGCATGAAGCAGCCGCTTAAAGACGGAGGGAAATGACTGAGAATGTTCTTTAGATCAAGAGACATATTTTTCAAATCCACGACAGCCTGACGGGGGGCCGGGATGCAGACCACCGACGCCTTCCAGAGGCTCCATGCTGCTTCCACACAGAACCGCACGCTTTGTAGCTGCGCTTTAATGTGAGCAGGGAACACACACATTCAGTTCCCCTCCTGATGGGCCGCGCTGGAGCTTTGGCATTGTTTGTTATTATGACAACACAAACCTCACTTTATTTAAACCCCTGCTGGGGGTTTTGCAAACAATCATTTCAGATTTAGAGATATATTTCTCTTCCAGGAAGTTTGGCTCTGGAAAGATCCACTATAAAACATCACGGTCAACATTTAGGAAGCTTCGTTCTTTTCTCTTCATTATTGTCAAACTGTCAATCAGCAAACTGTCAATTTGATCAATTTGACACCGAGGTGGAAAGGTGTATGCTCCGAAACGCAAGGAGGTGTCCGACCCAAATATTCAGAGTTGTTCTTCCTGATCATGCTGCTTCTTCTCGCATTGATTTTAAAGTGGAACTATTTTTGTGACATCACTATGTAACACTCACGCTTCTGTGGCTAGCATTCCAACACATTGTACGTGACAGGCTAAGGGGGCGGGACATCACAGGCAGTATGAGAAAAAGAGCTTTTTGAACATTAAAGCGGAGACATGTCCCAGTAGAGACACTACATACTGATATACACCTGAACATCAGCAGGAGAGGACTCTTTAAAGTAGACACTACATACTGATATACACCTGAACATCAGCAGGAGAGCACTCTTTAAAGTAGAGACACTACATACTGATATACACCTGGACATCAGCAGGAGAGGACTCTTTAAAGTAGAGACACTACATACTGATATACACCTGGACATCAGCAGGAGAGGACTCTTTAAAGTAGAGACACTACATACTGATATACACCTGCATATCAGCAGGAGAGGACTCTTTAAAGTAGAGACACTACATACTGATATACACCTGAACATCAGCAGGAGAGGACTCTTTAAAGTAGAGACACTACATACTGATATACACCTGAACATCAGCAGGAGAGGACTCTTTAAAGTAGAGACACTACATACTGATATACACCTGAACATCAGCTGGAGAGGACTCTTTAAAGTAAAGACACTACATACTGATATACACCTGAACATCAGCAGGAGAGGACTCTTTAAAGTAGAGACTACATACTGATATACACCTGAACATCAGCCGGAGAGGACTCTTTAAAGTAGAGACACTACATACTGATATACACCTGAACATCAGCAGGAGAGAACTCTTTAAAGTAGAGACACTACATACTGATATACACCTGAACATCAGCAGGAGAGGACTCTTTAAAGTAGAGACACTACATATTGATATACACCTGAACATCAGCAGGAGAGGACTCTTTAAAGTAGAGACACTACATACTGATATACACCTGAACATCAGCAGGAGAGGACTCTTTAAAGTAGAGACACTACATACTGATATACACCTGAACATCAGCAGGAGAGGACTCTTTAAAGTAGAGACACTACATACTGATATACACCTGAACACCAGCAGGAGAGGACTCTTTAAAGTAGAGACACTACATACTGATATACACCTGAACACCAGCAGGAGAGGACTCTTTAAAGTAGAGACACTACATACTGATATACACCTGAACATCAGCAGGAGAGGACTCTTTAAAGTAGAGACTACATACTGATATACACCTGAACATCAGCCGGAGAGGACTCTTTAAAGTAGAGACACTACATACTGATATACACCTGAACATCAGCAGGAGAGAACTCTTTAAAGTAGAGACACTACATACTGATATACACCTGAACATCAGCAGGAGAGGACTCTTTAAAGTAAAGACACTACATACTGATATACACCTGAACATCAGCTGGAGAGGACTCTTTAAAGTAAAGACACTACATACTGATATACACCTGAACATCAGCAGGAGAGGACTCTTTAAAGTAGAGACACTACATACTGATATACACCTGAACATCAGCAGGAGAGGACTCTTTAAAGTAGAGACACTACATACTGATATACACCTGAACATCAGCAGGAGAGGACTCTTTAAAGTAGAGACACTACATACTGATATACACCTGAACATCAGCAGGAGAGGACTCTTTAAAGTAGAGACACTACGCACTGATATACACCTGAACATCAGCAGGAGAGGACTCTTTAAAGTAGAGACACTACGCACTGATATACACCTGAACATCAGCAGGAGAGGACTCTTTAAAGTAGAGACACTACATACTGATATACACCTGAACATCAGCAGGAGAGGACTCTTTAAAGTGGAGACACTACATACTGATATACACCTGAGCATCAGCAGGAGAGGACTCTTTAAAGTAGAGACACTACATACTGATATACACCTGAACATCAGCAGGAGAGGACTCTTTAAAGTAGAGACACTACATACTGATATACACCTGAACATCAGCAGGAGAGGACTCTTTAAAGTGGAGACACTACATACTGATATACACCTGAGCATCAGCAGGAGAGGACTCTTTAAAGTAGAGACACTACATACTGATATACACCTGAACATCAGCAGGAGAGGACTCTTTAAAGTAGAGACACTACATACTGATATACACCTGAACACCAGCAGGAGAGGACTCTTTAAAGTAGAGACACTACATACTGATATACACCTGAACATCAGCAGGAGAGGACTCTTTAAAGTAGAGACACTACATACTGATATACACCTGAACATCAGCAGGAGAGGACTCTTTAAAGTAGAGACACTACGCACTGATATACACCTGAACATCAGCAGGAGAGGACTCTTTAAAGTAGAGACACTACGCACTGATATACACCTGAACATCAGCAGGAGAGGACTCTTTAAAGTAGAGACACTACATACTGATATACACCTGAACATCAGCAGGAGAGGACTCTTTAAAGTGGAGACACTACATACTGATATACACCTGAGCATCAGCAGGAGAGGACTCTTTAAAGTAGAGACACTACATACTGATATACACCTGAACATCAGCAGGAGAGGACTCTTTAAAGTGGAGACACTACATACTGATATACACCTGAGCATCAGCAGGAGAGGACTCTTTAAAGTAGAGACACTACATACTGATATACACCTGAACATCAGCAGGAGAGGACTCTTTAAAGTAGAGACACTACATACTGATATACACCTGAACATCAGCAGGAGAGGACTCTTTAAAGTGGAGACACTACATACTGATATACACCTGAGCATCAGCAGGAGAGGACTCTTTAAAGTAGAGACACTACATACTGATATACACCTGAACATCAGCAGGAGAGGACTCTTTAAAGTAGAGACACTACATACTGATATACACCTGAACACCAGCAGGAGAGGACTCTTTAAAGTAGAGACACTACATACTGATATACACCTGAACATCAGCAGGAGAGGACTCTTTAAAGTAGAGACACTACATACTGATATACACCTGAACATCAGCAGGAGAGGACTCTTTAAAGGACCATATGTCTAATTGTTCACTCATTTAATTGAAGTTTTTCTCAAACAACCAGGAGGAAATGTGTATGTTCAGCGCCGGATGAATCCACATTTGGTTAAGAGTATTTTTGGCGGTGTGTGTGGGATTGAGTTCAAATAAACAACAGTGTGTGTGTGTGTGTGTGTGTGTGTGTGTGTGTGTGTGTGTTGATTCCTTCAAAAGGCTCCACCCCCCTCACACGGCAAACGAGGCGCTTCCTTTCTTCGCGGCGGCGGCCATGAACGAGTCATAGCTAATCCCTGGAAGGGGGGTCCTCGCTTTGTCTGGTCTCGACCGGGGGGTCAGAGGCTCTGAAAGGCCGCGGATCAGTTTAACATCTATTAGCAGGAAGCTGAGACCCCCGCAGTGAAGAACCTAATGGCTGCTACGCCCCCCCCCCACCTCTGAATATGTTGTTCCTTAAGCTTAAAGCCTTTGTGTTCCTCTTGGATGTTTTAAGGAACATTTACTCCAGTTCTGTACTAAAGTCAAATGTTTGAGATACTTGATAATTGTTCCATTTCCTGCTACTTTGACACACGACTATGAAAACACACAAAATGATCATCTAGGAACAAAACAACAACAAAGACACACGAAGTGGAGACTCACGAAAAGACGAGGGAGGAGAAGCAACCACAATTACACCAAAAAAAGAGACATGAGAGACAACCCAAACGACCCGAAGACACCCGAAGACACCCGAAGACACCCGAAGACTGAACGACACACGGACTATGACAAGACACCAACAGACAGAAAGTGATGAAAACCGACCAATCACGTGAGACATGTCCATGAAAAGCAACGAAAGTAACCAGATGGACCCTCTGTCCTCAGACCCTCTGTCCTCAGACCCTCTGTCCTTAGACCCTCTGTCCTTAGACCCTCTGTCCTTAGACCCTCTGTCCTCAGACCCTCTGTCCTCAGACCCTCTGTCCTTAGACCCTCTGTCCTTAGACCCTCTGTCCTCAGACCCTCTGTCCTCAGACCCTCTGTCCTTAGACCCTCTGTCCTTAGACCCTCTGTCCTCAGACCCTGTCCTTAGACCCTCTGTCCTCAGACCCTGTCCTTAGACCCTCTGTCCTTAGACCCTGTGTCCTTAGACCCTCTGTCCTTAGACCCTCACATCGTACAAGGAAACACTTCCAGAGAAAAACCACAGTTTAAAGGGAACATGGAGAAACCTCAGGGAGAGCAGCAGAGGAGGGATCCCTCTCCCAGGACGGACAGACGTGCAATAGATGCCGTGTGTAAATTGAAAAGATAATACATTTGCAACATAGGTAGTCCAGATGTTTGGAAATGCATGTGTGTATAATAGGAAGATGAATCCACGAGGATATCCATCCAGGACCTATGATCCAGGACCACAGCCACGACTCAAGATCCAGGGCCTATGATCCAGGACCACAGCCACGACTCAAGATCCAGGACCTATGATCCAGGACCACAGCCACGACTCAAGATCCAGGGCTCGCGATGCAGGACACAGGACCGCAGGATCATCCATGACTCCGGATCCCAGCGTATATAGACACCAGAGAGAAAGACATGTGGGGAAGCTGGGTTAATGGGAACATGAGAGTACACAGAGTACACAGAGTACACAGGGTACACAGGTATAGACAGAGAGAAGGAAGAAGTAAGATGTCCCCCGACAAACTAAGCCTATATCAGCAAAACTAGTGGCTGAATCTAATCAGCCCTAACTATAAGCTTTATCAAAAAGGAAGGTCTTAAGCAACCACAAAGACTGATAACTTTATTTTATTTCTGCTTGTCTGTATTATTGTTATTATTTTCAGGTTACATATGCATTCTGTATATTTTGTTGTTTACTTTTAGTTCTTGTATTTAAAGAAAAAAGAGCAAATGTGTTTATCCGTCACTCTAAGATAAGATAAGATAAGAAGTGCTTTAGCGATCCCTAAGTTGGGAATCTCTACATCCTGCCCAGTGCGTCTAGTCAGAACGTGTCTCTACCAGACATGAGACCTCATAACTTCAGAAGTCGCTGCAGTGAGAGATCAGGCCTTGTTTTTAGGCTTCATCTCGTTCAGTGAAAACATCGTATTTTGAGTCGTATCTCAGAGGAAACTTGTTTCTTTGTTCATTTTTATTAGAAAATCACCAGCTGACGAATGTGCGGCTTGTTCTGTAACAACATCTGGTCCAATGTAGTTCAAATGAGATCTGATTTCACTCCTGAGTCGTCCTCTGCTTCACCACCAGTTCTGGGAAGCCCGTCCTCTGGTCCATCTCCCGGCTGAAGGCCAGCCCCCCCGCCTCCCCCAGCACCAGCTCTGCCGTGGTGAAGACCTCCAGGCCCCCCAGCACGTGGCCCCCCACGGTGACCCCCTCTGCGTCTGAGAGGCAGATGTGGAGGTGGGCCTCGGGGTTCAGGGTCCCCACCAGAGACACGATCTCATAACGCCCGCTCAGCTGGAGCACCTGGGGAGGGGGAGTACACACCTTAGTGGGGACTGAAGACGATGGAGCAGGGGGAAGATATAGCACGCGGTTATAGAGCTTTATTTATTTGATTCTAATCTGATTCTTCTTGTATTATTATTGTTGTATTTGAATGTACTTATTGTATTTGTATTTAATTCTAACTGTATCTTTTTAATACATTTTTAAACATTTTTATTATTTATTTAATTCGTATTTTATCTTTTATTCTTATTCTATTCTGATATCATACATTTATTTATTACCTTTATTACTTCTGATGAAAACAGACTTGGATAAATATTATTTCCCGTGTATCTATAATGACAAAATGGAATTTGTAAAAACTCAAAAACTATTTTTTTATGATTATCAATAAAGATTTAAACATTTTTAAAGGTCTCTTTTTACATTCTCACACACACACACACACACACACACACACACACAAACACACACATATATATACATACACACACACACACACACACACACACACACAAACACACATACATACATACACACACACACACACACACACAGCCTCCAAGGTCTTCCTGCACACACACACACACACACACACACACACACACACACACACACACACACACACACACACACACACACACACACACACACACACACACACACACACACACACACACACACACACACACACACACACACACAACATCACACACACACACACACACACACACACACACACACACACACACACACCACACACACACACACACACACTTCACAAAAAAAATACGAAAAACTGAAATGTTGACTTTATTTAAATGCGTTATGTCAACAAATTAGTTAAAAGCAATAATGTTAAGTTTAGATAACAAATACTTTATATTATTGCAACTAACTACATGTATGTGTAATTTGTTAACATAATCCACTTCATTAAACTCAACTCGTGACAAAAACCAAAGCATAAAAAGCGTTTAAACCAAACTCGGTGTCCTGCCCTTCGCGGTGCGTTCAGGTACCTCGTTCGTGTTTTCCGCCGTGGCGTTGGCCAGCCTTAGCGTCGCCTTGGTTACGCTGCCCACGCAGGTGATAATGAACGGCGCCTGGAGACGGTTCTGATCCACGAAGTCCTTCAGAGCGCCGAGCAGCTCCTGCCCCGGGCCGAGCCGCAGAGAGAACACCTGCAGGGAGCTCTGAGGGGGGTTCTTTTTAAATCATTTCTATAATCGTGTAATCATTTCCGTTAGTTGTTCAGGGTAATTCTTTCTGTGGTTTGATTTACTGAATTTAATTAATATCATTGTATTTGGAGGTCCCTGTTCATGTCGTTCAATAGATTTACTAAAAGGTTTAATTTCATAATACATTTATTTATTTTAGCACTTTTCTGTGGTTTGATTTCAAAATGTCCCTTTAGTTGTTTTGGGTCTGTGTTCATTTTGTAAAATACAGTATTAATAGGTTTATTTAGACATATATATTTTTACCTTACCTTTATATATATATATATTGTTCTCTTATGAGTTACTTATTTTTTATTTATTTTTATTAACATAATATTTTTTCTTTTAAAATATTTTTGGTTCATTTCGTGAAATAGATTCAATATTTATTTTTACTTTGTGTGCGTGTCTGTGCGTGTCTGTGTGTGTGCGTGTGTGTGTGTGTGCGTGTGTCTGTGTGTGTGCGTGTCTGTGTGTGTGTGTCTGTGTGTGTGTGTGTCTGTGTGTGTGTGTGTGTCTGTCTGTGTCTGTGTGCGCGTGTGTGTGTGGTCCATTCAGGTCTTTAACAGGGTCACTGTGGTAAACCCAACCCTGCAGGAGCATTCAATAATCTCCCTCTGATCCTCAGGTTCACGAGGAGTTCATAATCCTGTAAACGTCTTTAGAAAATATAACTTTAGTATTTAGTTTAACAAGTAATTGTCCGTTTATATTATCTTTTGTTTTTGTATGTTTTATTTCCCTTATTCTTATATCTTATTAGACACGGATGTACTTACTTACTTGTTTATCTTAATTAATTTGTAATTGTATTTATTCTAGTATCACTAATGTGTGCTTTCTTCTATATGTTAGCTTATTCTGTGCAGTGTAGGGAACGGTGCCTTGCTCAGGGACACCTCGGCAGCACCTTCGGGACTTGAACCGGTGATCTTCTAGTCCACCACCGGCTTAACCCATTTTTCACTTAAACCTGTACAAGTTACTACAAAATGTACTTTAAAAAGGTTCTAATACTTGTATATTTTCTACTTCAACTTGTATATTTTCTACATCAACTTGTATATTTTCTACTTCAACTTGTATATTTTCTACATCAACTTGTATATTTTCTACTTCAACTCGTATATTTTCTACATCAACTCGTATATTTTCTACTTCAACTTGTATATTTTCTACATCAACTTGTATATTTTCTACTTCAACTTGTATATTTTCTACTTCAACTTGTATATTTTCTACATCAATTTGTATATTTTCTACTTCAACTTGTATATTTTCTACTTCAACTTGTATATTTTCTACTTCAACTCGTATATTTTCTACTTCAACTCGTATATTTTCTACATCAATTTGTATATTTTCTACTTCAACTCGTATATTTTCTACTTCAACTTGTATATTTTCTACATCAATTTGTATATTTTCTACTTCAACTCGTATATTTCTACATCAACTTGTATATTTTCTACTTCAACTTGTATATTTTCTACTTCAACTTGTATATTTTCTACTTCAACTTGTATATTTTCTACTTCAACTTGTATATTTTCTACTTCAACTTGTATATTTCTACTTCAACTTGTATATTTTCTACATCAATTTGTATATTTTCTACTTCAACTCGTATATTTTCTACTTCAACTTGTATATTTTCTACTTCAACTCGTATATTTTCTACATCAACTTGTATATTTTCTACTTCAACTCGTATATTTTCTACTTCAACTCGTATATTTTCTACATCAATTTGTATATTTTCTACTTCAACTCGTATAATTTCTACATCAACTTGTATATTTTCTACTTCAACTTGTATATTTTCTACTTCAACTCGTATATTTTCTACTTCAACTTGTATATTTTCTACATCAACTTGTATATTTTCTACTTCAACTCGTATATTTTCTACTTCAACTTGTATATTTTCTACTTCAACTTGTATATTTTCTACTTCAACTTGTATATTTTCTACTTCAACTCGTATATTTTCTACATCAATTTGTATATTTTCTACTTCAACTTGTATATTTTCTACTTCAACTCGTATATTTTCTACTTCAACTCGTATATTTTCTACATCAATTTGTATATTTTCTACTTCAACTTGTATATTTTCTACATCAACTTGTATATTTTCTACTTCAACTCGTATATTTTCTACTTCAACTCGTATATTTTCTACTTCAACTCGTATATTTTCTACATCAATTTGTATATTTTCTACGTCAACTTGTATATTTTCTACATCAACTCGTATATTTTCTACCTCAACTTGAATATTTTCTACTTCAACTCGTATATATTTTCTACCTCAACTTGTATATTTTCTACTTCAACTCGTATATTTTCTACTTCAACTCGTATATTTTCTACTTCAACTCGTATATTTTCTACATCAATTTGTATATTTTCTACATCAATTTGTATATTTTCTACATCAATTTGTATATTTTCTACTTCAACTCGTATATATTTTCTACCTCAACTTGTATATTTTCTACTTCAACTCGTATATTTTCTACTTCAACTCGTATATTTTCTACATCAATTTGTATATTTTCTACATCAATTTGTATATTTTCTACATCAATTTGTATATTTTCTACGTCAACTTTTATATTTTCTACTTCAACTTGTATATTTTCTACTTCAACTTGTTTCTATTTTCTACTTCAACTTGTATATTTTCTACATCAACTTGTATATTTTTTTGTATATTTTCTACTTCAACTTGTATATTTTCTACATCAACTTGTATATTTTTTTGTATATTTTCTACTTCAACTTTTTTCTATTTGAACTCTGAAAGGAAACTGAACCTGTATTTGTTACCAGCGCCCCGCAGTAAATGGGACCTGAACACAGTTTAATGTATTATTGTATGACTCTTATAACACGTGGCTTAAAAAGCACTGTTCGGTGTTAAGAGAGACGTTTCTGTGGAGTACGAACTTACAGTTTCTAGCTGTTCAAGTCACGACACTTCACAAGGAGGGGGTCTGGGTTTAGTTGGGTTAAATGTCACGAAAAGTGTAAAAGTAATGCAGGGTAAACTCACCATTTTGCACGAGTGTGAGGCTGCTCTAAACTCTGAACCCTTTAGTTAAATATTAACACACACACACACACGCACACAGGAAGCACAGTGCGGTAGACTTCCTGCAGGATTGTTTTTTATTTTATTTCTGGTCTCTTGCTGCCACCTGCTGGTTATTCTAGAGAAATATACATTCAGTTGACAATATATATTTTATTTAAACATTTAGCAACCATTTTCTGATAGAAATACAAAACTGAATATCCACTCGGGGATTAATATACATTGATTATAATCTAAATCTTAATAATGTATACAGAGTTTGTAACTTTCGATTTTGTGTTAAACTAACATGCATGTTTTAATAAACGTTATAAAGCAGTGTGTCCTTCTCCCTTAGCCCTTATGTTGGTTAACGTCATGTTTGAATGCAGAATGATATCAGCTTGTGTTCTTCACCATGCTCCACCAATGTGTTTGTACCTCAAATGATAAATCAACCTTTAAAAATAAAAACGTTATGTATTTGTTACAAACAGCAACGAAGAAAATCATGTTGAGAAAAGAAAGTGGTCGTTTTTATATCTTCATGGTAACCAAAGGCTCCACAAACTGTGAAGGAAGTCTGTTTTTGACTCTAGGTGGCGCTATGGTCGGGAAAAAAGGACCGACAAAGGACAGACAGACTGACTTCACTCAATGTTTTAATCATAGACCGCACTAAAGGTATTTGGGCGCCACTAGTTTGTTACCATAGACCGCACTAAAGGTATTTGGGCGCCACTAGTTTGTTACCATAGACCGCACTAAATGTATTTTGGCGCCACTAGTTTGTTACCGTAGACTGCACTAAATGTATTTGGGCGCCACTAGTTTGTTACCCGTAGACCGCACTAAAGGTATTTGGGCACCACTAGTTTGTTACCATAGACCGCACTAAAGGTATTTGGGCGCCACTAGTTTGTTACCGTAGACCGCACTAAATGTATTTGGGCGCCACTAGTTTGTTACCATAGACCGCACTAAATGTATTTGGGCACCACTAGTTTGTTACCGTAGACCGCACTAAATGTATTTGGGCACCACTAGTTTGTTACCGTAGCCTGCACTAAATGTATTTGGGCGCCACTAGTTTGTTACCATAGACCGCACTAAATGTATTTGGGCGCCACTAGTTTGTTACCATAGACCGCACTAAATGTATTTGGGCACCACTAGTTTGTTACCGTAGACCGCACTAAAGGTATTTGGGCGCCACTAGTTTGTTACCATAGACCGCACTAAATGTATTTGGGCGCCACTAGTTTGTTACCATAGACCGCACTAAATGTATTTGGGCGCCACTAGTTTGTTACCAGTAGACCGCACTAAATGTATTTGGGCCCACTAGTTTGTTACCATAGACCGCACTAAATGTATTTGGGCGCCACTAGTTTGTTACCAGTAGACCGCACTAAATGTATTTGGGGCGCCACTAGTTTGTTACCGTAGACCGCACTAAATGTATTTGGGCGCCACTAGTTTGTTACCGTAGACCGCACTAAATGTATTTGGGCGCCACTAGTTTGTTACCATAGACCGCACTAAATGTATTTGGGCGCCACTAGTTTGTTACCGTAGACTGCACTAAATGTATTTGGGCGCCACTAGTTTGTTACCATAGACCGCACTAAATGTATTTGGGCGCCACTAGTTTGTTACCGTAGACTGCACTAAATGTATTTGGGCGCCACTAGTTTGTTACCGTAGACTGCACTAAATGTATTTGGGCGCCACTAGTTTGTTACCATAGACCGCACTAAATGTATTTGGGCGCCACTAGTTTGTTACCGTAGACTGCACTAAATGTATTTGGGCGCCACTAGTTTGTTACCGTAGACTGCACTAAATGTATTTGGGCGCCACTAGTTTGTTACCGTAGACTGCACTAAATGTATTTGGGCGCCACTAGTTTGTTACCATAGACCGCACTAAATGTATTTAGGCGCCACTAGTTTGTTACCGTAGACCGCACTAAATGTATTTGGGCGCCACTAGTTTGTTACCATAGACTGCACTAAATGTATTTGGGCGCCACTAGTTTGTTACCATAGACCGCACTAAATGTATTTGGGCGCCACTAGTTTGTTACCGTAGACCGCACTAAATGTATTTAGGCGCCACTAGTTTGTTACCGTAGACCGCACTAAATGTATTTGGGCGCCACTAGTTTGTTACCATAGACTGCACTAAATGTATTTGGGCGCCACTAGTTTGTTACCATAGACCGCACTAAATGTATTTGGGCGCCACTAGTTTGTTACCATAGACTGCACTAAATGTATTTGGGCGCCACTAGTTTGTTACCATAGACCGCACTAAATGTATTTGGGCGCCACTAGTTTGTTACCATAGACCGCACTAAATGTATTTGGGCGCCACTAGTTTGTTACCGTAGACCGCACTAAATGTATTTGGGCGCCACTAGTTTGTTACCATAGACTGCACTAAATGTATTTGGGCGCCACTAGTTTGTTACCATAGACTGCACTAAATGTATTTGGGCGCCACTAGTTTGTTACCGTAGACCGCACTAAATGTATTTGGGCGCCACTAGTTTGTTACCGTAGACCGCACTAAATGTATTTGGGCGTCACTAGTTTGTTACCATAGACTGCACTAAATGTATTTGGGCGCCACTAGTTTGTTACCATAGACTGCACTAAATGTATTTGGGCGCCACTAGTTTGTTACCGTAGACCGCACTAAATGTATTTGGGCGCCACTAGTTTGTTACCGTAGACCGCACTAAATGTATTTGGGCGTCACTAGTTTGTTACCATAGACCGCACTAAATGTATTTGGGCGCCACTAGTTTGTTACCGTAGACTGCACTAAATGTATTTGGGCGCCACTAGTTTGTTACCGTAGACCGCACTAAATGTATTTGGGCGCCACTAGTTTGTTACCGTAGACCGCACTAAATGTATTTGGGCGCCACTAGTTTGTTACCGTAGACCGCACTAAATGTATTTGGGCGCCACTAGTTTGTTACCGTAGACTGCACTAAATGTATTTGGGCGCCACTAGTTTGTTACCGTAGACCGCACTAAATGTATTTGGGCGCCACTAGTTTGTTACCGTAGACCGCACTAAATGTATTTGGGCGCCACTAGTTTGTTACCGTAGACCGCACTAAATGTATTTGGGCGCCACTAGTTTGTTACCGTAGGACTGCACTAAATGTATTTGGGCGCCACTAGTTTGTTACCGTAGACCGCACTAAATGTATTTGGGCGCCACTAGTTTGTTACCGTAGACCGCACTAAATGTATTTGGGCGTCACTAGTTTGTTACCGTAGACCGCACTAAATGTATTTGGGCGCCACTAGTTTGTTACCGTAGACTGCACTAAATGTATTTGGGCGCCACTAGTTTGTTACCGTAGACTGCACTAAATGTATTTGGGCGCCACTAGTTTGTTACCGTAGACTGCACTAAATGTATTTGGGCGCCACTAGTTTGTTACCATAGACCGCACTAAATGCGCACCAAACAAGCTGAACTGAATGCTTATTGATTATGATGAGTAGGGATAATGTGATCTTGCTGAGCCTGAAGGTTGTTCTTTTCCCCGTAATGACCGCTGCACATTATCCCGCTTATTACACGGCCAGATACTAAAAAACTAACGACTCGACTCCCAATATTAATTTAAATGATTTTATTGACTTAAAAATTATCTTATTTCTTCCGCTAAGAAAAAAAAATAAAGCTCCGTTCCACGGCGCACCAACGGCTGGAACTGCCACAACAACTTAACGGCAGACACTGTCCAAGTCTGTTCACAGTTTCTGATCCACTAACAAGTCCTTAAACATTACAGAGAACATACCGTGTTCCTGTTAGTGTTTACTTCCTCTCTGCCTTCCTATGTGTCGAGAACATGGATGTATAATAAGAACTGGATACAGCGTGGCAGTCGGGGCCTCATTCATTCCTATGAGAGTTGCTCAATGGCGCATGATGACGAAATGGCCCAACTTTTGAGAGAGCGAAACGTCACAGATTACCCGGCACGCCTGAGAAGTACCCGTATGTGCACTCATAGAGCATGCGCAACTTTAACCACGCCGCCCAAAAGGCTCGTTCACATTAAGCACGTGAATTTGCGTACACGTAACAGCATCGCGCGTTCATGACAGCATGGTACTGGATTTATATTAATGAGGCGGCAATTAGCAGCTAGCGGCTAGCTAGTAATGCTAAGTTACACATCAATCGTTATGTACTTTTAAATTACGCTGACATCAGGATCTAGTGATATCCAAGCAACAGAGCTTCATTTAGCATTATACTTGTGTGGGTTGTACATGAAACCAATTGGTAATATATAAAAATGTATATGTTGAAGCCTGTTATGATCAATTGTGAGTTAAAACTTTATATAAAAAGTAAAGTTGATGATGGATTACTGTGGTGGAGTTAAAATAACTATAGCCTATTTCTTTTTTAAATGTGATGGAGTAAAAGGATAGTAACTGTGATTATTCATGTTAAGTAGCCCACAAGTAACTAAAACAATTGCAATAAGAAGCTACAGGAACGTTAATCTAACGTCGGTAATATTTACTTTATTTAATACAACATTTACGGTACAAGATTTACATCATACAGCCCATGTAGTATAATATTTTACAAATGATGAATTACAGCAAACATGTGCAATATATCCATTATTACAGCTCCGTGGCAGTGAAGCGATATGGTCCGTTGTTATTGTGCATCCATGGGTAAAGAGAAACGCATGTAGTGCTGAACACGTAACATGAACGTGCCGGGCGGCGCGGTCCCGTGGGTTAGATGCGCGTTCATAATGCCGAGGGAAAATAACTCTCAGAATAACGTTATTAGCACATTTTTACAACTTGAGGAAGGAATGTTTTTAATAAGGGCTAAACAAGTGTTCATACTGGGTAGTTTATTTAGTTTAAAAACAATTATCCAACGAGTTACAGACCACTCTTTCCCAATGTAAGTCAATGGGAAAAAGTGTTTTCGGGCCTGGCAACCTAAAGGAAGTATAGTACCGCCGTTTGACCAGCACGAATATTCTCATCAGACTCCGGCGCACTACCTGGGGGCTTGAGCTAGACCATATTGTATGTGTCACTACCCGATCCGTCCCCCTGCCCGGATCTGTACTGCGCATGTGCAAGATAGTCCGCCATATTGGAGAACTCCGTACAGCAACACAAGTAGGACACTTGACACAGTGGCTTTTAGCAAAGCTCAAAAATAAAACTCGAGAGAGATGAGTTATTGTTATTACAACGTGACTTCACTATTATTTAACAACTCTTTTTATTGGGTTCTTATATTTGGGGTTAAGTACATTGTCAGAATAAGTGAGAAATGGATTTAACTTCTGTTAGACAGCTATATGCCATATATTTTTGCATACATTCACAGTAAATATTTATTCAGTATGATAGCTGTCTAACAGAAGTTCCGGTTCCTCGGTTATCGCTCCTCGCTCCTCGCTCCTCGGTCCTCCGGCAGAAATAAGAGCCATGGGACGGTACTCAAGATGGTGCAGACAAATCAACTTCCGGTGATACCGAGGACCGAGGAGCGAGGAAATGAAAATAGTCGACCTGAGATGGGGCCCTGCCATGGATGTATAATAAGAACTGGATACAGTGTGGGAGGCGGGGCCTCATTCATTCCTATGAGAGTTGCTCATTAGCGCATGATGATAAAATGGCCCTATTTTTGAGAGAGCGAAACGTCACAGATTATCCGGCATGCCTGAGAAGAACCCGTATGTGCGCTCATAGCGCATGCGCAACTTTAACCAAAATGCTCGTTCACATCAAGCACGTCAATTTGCGTACACGTAACAGCACCGTGCGTTCATGACAGCATGGTGATGGATTGTTATTATGATGGATTTGATATTAACGATGCGGCAGTTAGCAGCTAGCGGCTAGCTAGTAATTATGCTAATGTGAACATCAATCGTTATGTACTTATATTACGCTGTAACAGGATCTAGTGATATCCAACAGAGCTTCATTTAGCATGAAAGAATTATTGCACTACAATATTCACGTAACATGAACGTGCCGGGCGGCGCGGTCCCGTGGGTTAGATGCGCGTTCATAATGAGTCCCGACTGCTTAATAGCCTCAAACTATTCACGTTAACTTAAAACGTAACAAAAAACATTTATTGGAGCGATTAGCCTCTTGCCGACATGTAATAACAGACAAACGAATAGCATGCAGGGTTAAATATAAGAAAAATAAGTAATTTGAACTCACCTGCTTGTGACAAAACAACGCCACGTGTTATTGTTATAAATTTGGTTGTTTTAACATTAATTTCCCAGCTATTTTCAGGAACCAGAAACAGCCGTCCAACACACAATCCTAAGATTGTCCTGCATAAACTATCGAAGAATTTGACATAACAGGTTTCTTCTTACCGAATTGTTTGAGCTCTTTGTGTGTCGAACGGATCGCCAGCGGTTCCGGGCAACAGCCGGCTGTGTAGTCTCTCCCAGTCTAACGAGAATCACGTCAGGGTCACCAATTGTTATCTGTGTTGGTTATTCTCGCGTCCAGGAGAGAAGCTTAAAAAGGACACTAAATGGAGTCTCTGAGATGGTTTCAAATTGGTACTTTAAATAAAAATAAAGGCGCGGTTATGTTACAAACAGAATATTGTTCGACAGAAAAGCAGCTGTGTCTCTGGCTCTGGCAGGTGAAGAAAGAGGCCGAACCCTTCAGGTCCCGCTGTTTTTATATCCTCAGCTGGCTCCTCCCTGCGGGCCGGCTCTCCAACGTTTTAATGTCCGTTGTTACGCATATCAGAGGATACAGACATTGTACATTCAATATATCTAAACACGCCTTTTCTCCTCCTTAACTCTTTCATGACTTTTCATTTAACACATTCTAAACGCTGTAATCAATACTCCAAAAAATACAGGAAATACTTCACGGCAGTTTGGTTTCCGGTCGTTCCTGATGTTGTCACATGCTACCCATATCTGTAAACAATAACGTACACAAATAAACTGTACCTTCATTTAATATTCAACAATAATAATATCTTATAGTGCCAGGAGATATGGGAGTCGGAGGCGGTGCATCGAAGGTGCAGAAGGGTACTTTATTAAGGAGGTGTTGTCGGGTCGCAGCCCGGGACAACAAGAGAGAGAGAAAAGGAGGAGGACACAGTATATACAGTTAACAACACATATGTCCGTGTGGGAACAATACCCCCCACTGCAGTTCCATGTATGAATTATGTCCCAGTGTTACCAGTGTTAAAGGTGGTCACCACACAAGCCCCCCCAGAATTCAAACAGGGCAAAATCCCCGCGTCCGGGAGGAAGCACCACAGGGGCCGAGGAGGGTGGGGTTGCAGGTGAGGGCCGGGCCATGGAACGGGCCGTCGGAAGGGGGCCGCAGGAGGGAGGGTGGGGTTGCAGGTGAGAGGTATCCTCACCGGGGTTGGAAGACGGGCCGGAACGGGGCCGCAGTAGGCGTCGAGGTATCCCAGGGAAGCAGGAAAGCCACCCGGCCGCAGGCAGACGTGCCGCGGCGGCGGGCATGAAGTCCTCAGCAGGCGCTGAGGTATCCCAGGGAAGCAGGAGAGCCACCCGGCCGCAGGCAGACGTGCCGCGGCGGCGGGCATGAAGTCCTCAGCAGGCGCTGAGGCATCCCCGGGAGGAAGGAGCCGTGGACAGGGAGAGGCCAGACGGGGCGCCGTCCGGAGCCGCCGTCGAAATGAACCGTGAGCCGCGGTTAAGAGGAGAGGCCAGGCAGGGGTCCCGGAGCGCGCCACCCACGGGCCGATGAAGACATGGGGACGTCCGAAAACCGCCGAGGCGAAGGAAGAGGCCAGACAGGTCCCGGAGCGCGCCACCCACGGGCCGGTGAAGGCATGGGGACGTCCGAAACCGTCGAGGCGAGGGAAGAGGCCAGACAGGTCCCGGAGCGCGCCACCCACGGGCCGGGATGAAGGCATGGGGACGTCCGAAACCGCCGAGGCGAGACGGGGTCCAGGAGTGCACCACCCAGGCGTCGATGAGCGTGAGTGGCGTCTGAAGCCGCCGTCGAGGTGGTGAAACAGGTGAGAGTGTTCACACGAGGCCGACCAGACATGGTCGAACCTCCTCTCAGGCACCAGAAAATGCTCAAAAAGGGCCGTACTGTCCACGGTCAAAAACAGGTGGGCGAAATAGCGAGAGGATTCACACGAGGCCAACCAGACATGGTCAAACCTCCTCTCAGGCACCAGGAAACGCTCGAAAAGGTCGATAGCCGTTAGCAGCTAGCCGTTAGCAGCTAGCAGTTAGCTGAGGCCGTTAGCTGGCAGCCATTGGTAGCTGCTAGCCGTCGTTAGCCCCACGTGGATAGGTAGCTGCTAGCCGTCGTTAGCCCCACGTGGATAGCTGCTAGTCGTGGTTAGCTAGCGCCGCTGGGACGTGCAGCCGCACGCCCCGGAGAAACAGCTCCATGAGGTAGCCATGGGGTTGCTGGTCGACCCAGCAGGTCGTGCATCGTCCCCCCGATGCGGGAACGGCGAGCAACGTCTCCAGCCTTCTGCGGAGCACGCACCGAGCCTCAGTCCGCGTGCCGGTGGCAGCCACGGACGTCTCCAAAAAATCCCCGGCATTTCGAGAAAGGAACTGGAGTTCCTTTTGCCGTGTTCGGCTTCGTCCCGGAAACTTCCCAGACGTGTCAGAGTCACCAATATAGTGCCAGGAGATATGGGAGTCGGAGGCGGTGCATCGAAGGTGCAGAAGGGTACTTTATTAAGGAGGTGTTGTCGGGTCGCAGCCCGGGACAACAAGAGAGAGAGAAAAGGAGGAGGACACAGTATATACAGATAACAACACATATGTCCGTGTCGGAACAATACCCCCCACTGCAGTTCCATGTATGAATTATGTCCCAGTGTTACCAGTGTTAAAGGTGGTCACCACAATCTCGATGTCTGTAGTTGTAGTGTTGAAATCAGTAGGTTTCGGTGTGCAACATCATATCATATCGCTGCTAAATTCACCTCTATAGTAAATGGTATATTAGCCTCATGCTAAATGCTAACCGGAGATGAAGGATTTTCAGAATAAAAGCTTAACAACTGGTTGTGCACAAGAACTTCTGGTTTTTCAGTATAAAACAGCATTTAAACTGACAGTATGTTTAAGGTACATTATGCTATCAAAACATTGATTTTAATTTCTAACAGCTGTAACAGGATCTAGTGATATCCAACAGAGCTTCATTTAGCATGAAAGAATTATTGCACTACAATATTCACGTAACATGAACGTGCCGGGCGGCGCGGTCCCGTGGGTTAGATGCGCGTTCATAATGCCGAGGGAAATAACTCTCAGAATAACGTTATTAGCACATTTTTACAACTTGAGGAACAAATGTTTTTAATAAGGGCTATACAAGTGTTCATACTGGGTAGTTTATTTAGTTTTAAAAAAAAATTTATCCAACGAGTTACAGACCCCTCTTTCCCAATGTAAGTCAATGGGAAAAAGTGTTTCCGGGCTCAGCAACCTAAAGGAAGTGTAGTACCGCCGTTTGGCCACAACGAATATTCTCATCAGACTCCGGCGCACTTCCTGGGGGCTTGGGCCCTGCAGGCAGGTTATGGCTAGAAAGGATCCATCTTGTGTAAAACTCGCAAGAGTTTGCGAGTCACGTGGCTGAATGTTTACGTTTGACAGGCAGCCTTTCAGTTACGATCGTTAACTAACATCAGTGGGCCACAGCAAATGATGGTGAGCTAAACTATCTATTAATTATGTCAATTACAGGGAGTGTGATTGTTGAAATAGGGTGTTAGCGGTCTTGCTGTTCAAAGAAGAATAACAACACTGTAGATCACCAACACTATGGTTTATTTTTTATTCTTTCACACACAGTGACGTCACGAGCTACCCACAATGCAACGCGCGCCATTTTCCTGGAGGTGCAAATATCCTGGAAGTGCAAATATAAACAGCTAGCTAATGTAGCCAGGCAGAGCGCACTAGGTTTTTTTTCTGAATTAACGACCGAAGAAATCGCTGCATGTCTTCGGATTACATCTCTGGACTTGAGGGGTGTGCTCTAGGTCGTTACCAGCGTACACTAGAGCTGTGTGGGTTGTCGGATTGCCCTTACAGACTTCCTGCAGATGTATGGAGAAACGACCCTCGAAAGTGGCCTTCGTGGATTTTGGCTGCATCTACGTCTATCTTCTGGAAACACCAGGTGAATACCCCTCTTGTCACAATACTATTATCATGCCATTGCATATATGTGGTGTTTTAGAGTTGACTAGATATTGATTAAGGCAATAGACTATGATATTCTGCTTGCACCTCGCGTGAAATGGCGGATACCGGAAGTACGGTGTCGCCCTCGGCCCAATACCCGTATGTGTGTGTGAAAGAATTCACAGGCAAGTCAACGTTGTCACAGTAAAAGTCCCAAGATAGCTCCTTGTGCAATAAAATGTTCCCTTTCCGTGTTTCACTATTATGTCTGATGTTTCTCTATTAATATTGCTGCTGCATTAATGTGTAAGTTGCATGTTACTGTTTAGATGTGTTTCCGAGCCGCTCCGATTACAACGAGTTACAACGAGACGTCATATTTACACAAGACGGATTCTTTCTAGCCATAACCCTGCAGACAGACCCCTCTCATTTTTAAATCAATAAAATAATTTAAATTCAGTTTGGGAGTGGAGTCGTTAGATTGTTTAGTAACTTGCCGTATAATAAGCACGGCCAGTTACTGCAGCGAGGCGATCCTGATCTGCCGGTCGGGTGTTATTTCCCCCATAATGACCGCCTCGTTAGATTATCCCTTACTTATTGTTTACATGTTTCACTTTGCCAAGTCATCACAGTCCAACACTGATATCTACCAATGAATATTTGTTTGAAGGATCACATTGAACTGACAGTGTTTCCTGGCCTGTAGTGGTTTGAAGAGATTATGACAGGAGCCGTTCTTATTCAATGAGTAAGTACAAAAGTTACCTTTATTGGCAAAGTTAGTGAACAGAACACATACATTTTTGAAGCTGTAAATGTAATGGTACATCTTAAAACGTGATCAAAAGCGAAACCATAGACATTAAAGGTCACCTATCGTGCTGTGTGTAGGCAACAGCATAGGTCTCAGATATATACAAATATATAAAAAACATGTCAATGAAGTGTTTTGCTCCAAACACCAAACAGATCATTCTAGCCACGCCTCATATCCCTCTGTTTCACTTCCTGTTTCAAAAGTGAGGATTTTTTTTAAATTGGCTGCTCGGGAGATTCTACCGGCAGATGCTGCCGTGATGAAACGCCATATCATGGATTATCAAGGATCTGAAACAGTCTGGAGCTCAAAGGCTTTCTCTCTTGCCGGTTATACCACAAGGTGAGTTCCTTTTTACTTCCTGCTTCTTCACACACTTGGGCCCTTTCTCATTTCTTTAAATCCCCTCCCCCGATTCCTATCCTCAAGACTTAGTCCCCCACAGGAGATGCGAGCGGAGGTGCTGAGGAGGGGAGCCGAGGAGAGAGGAGGGGGAGCAGCAGGCGGTTAGAGAAAGGAGAACTCCTCTCCTCTGAGCGGTCATTTTAAAGAGACGTCCATTAATGATGACAGGAGGCACAGCAGCCCTCTGTCTGATGGACAGATGTGTTCATGACGACTTATATATTTACTTTGATTCATTCACAGTGCGGTGTCATGAGACAATAACAGGCTACAGATGCGGACACACACACGTATATATTTATATACATATATATACAATTTCAGAATCAAACAGAGCACTCTCATAATAACGTAACACTATCAGAGACCGGATATATCCCCCCTCTCTCTGGTCGCTACAATGAGGAAATGAAATTACGGGCCAAAAGTTTTATTTACAAGTATTAAAAGTAAGCCGAGGACACCAAACCAACTGAGACCTACACACACACACACACACACACACACACACACTGTATTTTATTTTGTGAAGCACTAAATGGTTTTAGACAAATATGGACTCTTTGTTTGTAGATATCTACTAAACTACAGCAAATAAAGAGAGTAGGTCTGTTCTACTGAGTGATACATATTTTACACACTGCTCTGCTTTCTGCACGGACCTCACAGCTGTTCTCTCTGGAAACATCTCGTTGCGATGAAAGCAGTTTCTAAAATAATATCCAGGGGATGCATGCAGAGCTGTCATTGGCTGAGATAAGTCCGGCCGTGCGTCACGACTCTTTGAAACACCTCTGTTCCCGGAAATGCATCCACGAAGGAGCCGTGGAGGACCGTGGAGGACCCATCAGTGTCTCCTCGGTTAGAGCTCCTCCAGAGAGCCTCCTCGATGCTCGATGCTCGGTCCTCGAAGTGCATTTAGAGAAATGAGATGTCCTTCAACATGGCGCGCTGAAATACATTTCCGGGTCACTACTGGACCGAGGAGTCGAGGAGTCGAGGAGGGGGATTTGATGAAATGAGAAAGGGCCATGCTCTCCAGTACAGGTTAGCTCTGAGTGTTAGCGATGCTAATGTAAACACCGACCATATTACGTCCAAAACAGTCGGGCATTTTTCTGATAGCAACTTTCTGATTGGGCCGTGGGTCCACATTTCAGATATTACGTCATATCGGACGCAAATCTGGATCAGCTCCGTGGTTCCCCGTTTTTAGAGATTTGGGTACGGAGGAAAAGAGAGAGGGTTTATTTCCTGACGCTGCGTGAGTTCCCTGACGCACCGGGGACACACCGGGGACGCACCGGGGACACAAGGTGATGGAGAGAAGACATCACAAAGTGCATTTTGCATGATAGGTCTCCTTTAACATGTATAAAAAAAGCCAATCAGTCCGAAATGTAAACAATGTGTGTTTACTTTGTAATCTGCTTTTCAAAGTGCCAAATAAAAACATGTATTTGCCGAGGGGCGTTATTGGAAGAGCAGACAGGAAATAACCCTAACCCTCGCTGGAAGAAATCCCTTTTATTAGCATGTCCCATTCCTGGTAACCCGTCCTTTAATTACCAGACTTCGATGACTAAATGTTGGCTTGTCAACGTGCCTTTCCATGCTGTCAGACACAAAACACATGAAGAAACATCTTGTTAGTCTGTCTCATAACTGTAAGTGTTAGTCAATATCTGAAATGACTAGGTTAGCTACGTTAGCTAGCTAGCTTAAAGCAGATCTGCAGTGACATCAGAAGGAGTCATGTGACCACTTTGTTAAAATAAGCCCATAAAACATTTTAGGTAAGTTTGCAACCACAGAGACAGTTGTCCAGTGACCAGGTGTCCCGCGTTTTTTTCATTAGTCCCGCGTCCCACAAATTGAGACTGTCCCGCATTTGAGTGACAGTCGCGCAGAAAGGCCGGTCCCGGCGGGCCGTTGTTGGCCGGCTCGGTTCGCTGACGGCCGGCACCGCCCTATATCTATATATATATATATCTCTATATCTCTATATATATATATATATATATCTATATATATATATCTCTATATATATCTCTATATATATATAGATATATATATATCTATATATATATATATCTATATATATATCTCTATATATCTATATCTATATATATATATCTCTATATCTCTATATATATATATATATCTATATATATATCTCTATATATATCTCTATATATATATAGATATATATTATCTATATATATATATATCTATATATATATCTCTATATATCTATATATATATATATATATATATATCTATATATATATATATATATATATATATATGTCTCACAGGCAGGTTGCAGTGTAACATCAGGGGAGACTGGGCCGGCTGTACATTCTCAAACTGCAGCACTTAGAACTAACTAAACAATGCAGAGATTATTTTTATATCATTTATTATCGATGTTTTGGGCAATAGAAAGCACTCCCTGGGACTTTGTGCTCAGAACAACTAAAGTGAAAAGTAACTAAATCAAAATCATGATCTCTAACTGCTTTGAGCGTTTCATTCTTCCATACCTGCATTTGTTTTGCCACCCGCAAAAAACAAAACTACAAGTAAATATGTTTCTTTTAAACTTGTGATTAATCAGATCTATTGACAGCACTTTTTTCTTATCTGCTTCATTACATTTGTGTTCTCTGATAATGTTTAACTTCACCTAAACTATTTGGTTGATTTTATATACAAATTGCCTTTCATGTAGAAACCTTGCTGAGAGACCAGGTTGGTGTGACATCAGCTGTGTGCGACGAGCTGCTACTCAGCCCTCCTGCAGATCACACAGAGACACTGAGGAAGACAAATCCCACTCGTCATGCATCATCCTCATCCTCATCATCATCATCATCATCATCGTCCGCATGTCACACCAAGTCCCAACCATAAACCCAGCATAGAGAGGTTCAGTGAATGTGGTTCTGAAGGTGTGGAGGTGGATCAGTGAGCCAGAGGAGACTCTGTAGAAGGAGAGAGAGCCAGCAGGATGATCCAGATACACTGCTACTCTACCAGAGGAGGAGGAGGAGGAGGAGGAGGAGGAGGAGGAGGAGGAACGAGACATGTGACGTCTGGATAGATAGCGATAGTGATAGTGATGAAGAGAGGGGAGGGAGGAGGAGGAGGTGTATCTTCTGTTATTGTGCCAGACAGAGTATTCTTCATCAGAGCACTTCAGACTCCAGGACTGATCATTCTCTCCAAACCCACTCTCCTCTCTCTTTCCTCTCCTGCTGATTCCTCTGTAAGTCACTGCTATCTCAACCCTTCCGCTCCACTCGACCTCCCAGTAACAGCGACCCGTCAGAGCTTCTCTACACATCAGCTGAAGGCGGTGGTCAAACCTCTCTGGATGATCAGGATATGGCTGCTCCTCCTCCACACGGTTCACCTTCCTGTTGCTTTCAGACAGTTTGAGTTTTCTGTTCACTGTGTTTGTGTCCAGCTCCAGTTCACAGGCATCTGAGGGAGAGGAAGAGACAGCATCAGGTGAACAAAGGTTATTAATCTACTGACAATGTCCCAGTTTGAAGACGGCCAATGGCTTAGGGAACACACTTACACTTTCTGAGGCCTGGCCTCAGCCATCGGGCTCCAGCAGGCTCCAGCCTGAAAGAAAGAGGGGGGGGGGGGCAGGGTGTTAACATGGACAGTTGGACATTGCATTGTCCCACATGTATTGTCTGAAACCAGAGCCCAGTCTGTTCTGATTGGTCAACCGCTTAGAGATGTACCGCCCCCTGAGCCTATCACGTACAATGTGTTGGAGCGCTAGCCAATAGGAGCGTGAGTGTTACACATTGATGTCATTATGTTCCGGAAGTAAACACGGGAGTCCAATCGAGGAATTTTGGGGGGAGAGAAACTCCCTCTGGAGGGAATACAGGGATGCTAACCTTTGCAGACCATTTACATGCACACAATCCTATACAACGGAAGCCTATAAGGGAACATCTAAAAAAGCAGAATAGGCCTCTCATACCTGAGTGTCTCCAGTCTCCAGAGTGGATCCTCCAGTCCAGCTGACAGTAGCTTCCCCCCTGAGTCTCCAGGATGATTGTAGCTCAGGTCCAGCTCTCTCAGATGGGAGGGGTTAGACTTTAAAGCTGAGGCCAGAGAAACACTGCCTTCCTCTGTGATCAAACAGCCTGACAGCCTGCAGACACAAACAACAGCATGATAATCTGAGGGTACTGCCAGGACTGGAAGCGTGGTTTTTTTTAACATTCAAAATAAATGGCCACAGAGAGCAGAAAACAGAACGAACTGCAGCGGTCGCCGCCATCAGGGAAATGACACGGTCTCAGATGCTCACAGTGCTGCACATAAGGGGATTTCATCCTTTCACAGAAAGCGCATTTTGCCCGCTCTTGCTTTTAAAGTACACAGCACGATGCAGGGGTTTGTGTTTGTGCATATCTTTAGACTAGAGTCCGAGTCGAGTCACGAGTCCCAACATCGGCACTTGAGTCCTGGACTCGAGTCCGAGTTCACTCAATGGATTTCAACAGGCAACATTTTTCAGCTGCTCCCGGCTTATCCTTAGTCTTTCAGTCTCTTTCGCGCTCATCAGCCGAACTCTAAGGCTGAGCCCTGTCATCGTACATAAGAAACTTTAATCAGCCGCTTTCAGCTGTTTGTATCTGCAATCTCGTTCTTCAATTACAACTTAAAGGTCCCCTATTATGCAAAATGCCCTTCTTGATGTCTTTTATACATAAATATGTCTCCCCTGTGTATAAGGAGACTCACAAAGTGTCAGAAACTAAAACCCTCTCTCTGAATCCCCTCCTGCAGCTGTGTTTCAGCCGGATGTCTGCAGGAGGGACTTGGAGTAAAGTTGATATATATATATATATATATATATATATATATATATATATATATATATAAATAATGGCACTGTTCTAGCGGTAAACACTGAAAAAAGAACATGCCAAGCTATGTGCTGAAAACTACCCAAATGCAGGTTGAAGGGCGAAACGCCAACACTATTGTTCTTTGAAAGTCCCTTGTAGATGCTAAATGAATTTAATGTCGATACCCATATGTGCTCTGACCTTAGAGTCTCCAGTTCACAGTGTGGACTCTCCAGTCCAGCAGACAGCAGCTTCACTCCTGAATCCTGCAGGTCGTTGTTACTCAGGTCCAGCTCTCTCAGACTAGAGGACTGGGAGCTGAGGACTGAGGACAGAGCTGCACAGCTTCTCTCTGACAGCTTGCAGTCACTCAGTCTGAGGAGAAAATGATAATTACAGTTTTATAGAAAATATTTTGAAGATTGCAATTATTTAATAGACTAATCAGGATGAATCCTGAAGGGGGGGAGTCTCCCTCCGCAGCCGGTTGGCGTAGTTTTGGCACAGCTCCGTTGTACAGACCGACGTTAACAGCAGCCCTGTCTGTGCGCACGGAGACCGACTCTGTCGTACGCAAATGCGCTTTGTGACACAAGTGACGGTACGCATTTCAGATTACGCACATAACCTGCGTACCAGTTATGTGCACCCCTGTACTACAGCAAAGGTATTCTCCGTCGGGACTTCCTGCAACAACACCACGCCGTTATCTTGATTCTGATTGGCCAGAAGACATTATCAAAGATGTTCTATTGAGAAGACGATCACTACGTGACAAAAGTTTTCAAAACCGTTTCTGGTCTTCGGTATTTCCAGACTAGTGGCTGAAATCAATCTGACTAACTGCTGTCTGTGCCATTTACTCCGCGCGAGTTGGCGGACTTTATTTTGCTACTTTAACATCATGTTTCAAGGTGGGGCTAAGCTATTTCTTGGTATGGGTGTAGCCTACCCCAGCCATACCCTGGCGCTGCCACTGGTGGGATGTATGGGGCGGGCCATTCTGCACATGCGTTAAATGCGTTAAATATGAATTAATAACGCAATTAATTCAAAAAATTAATTACCCGCCGTTAACGCGATAATTTTGACAGCATTAATATATATATATATATATATATATATATATATATATACACACACGCTATATATATATATACACGCTATATATATATATATATAAATAATGGCACTGTTCTAGCGGTAAACACTGAAAAAAGAACATGCCAAGCTATGTGCTGAAAACTACCCAAATGCAGGTTGAAGGGCGAAACGCCAACACTATTGTTCTTTGAAAGTCCCTTGTAGATGCTTAATGAATTTAATGTCGATACCCATATGTGCTCTGACCTTAGAGTCTCCAGTTCACAGTGTGGACTCTCCAGTCCAGCAGACAGCAGCTTCACTCCTGAATCCTGCAGGTCGTTGTGACTCAGGTCCAGCTCTCTCAGACTAGAGGACTGGGAGCTGAGGACTGAGGACAGAGCTGCACAGCTTCTCTCTGACAGCTTGCAGTCACTCAGGCTGAGGAGAAAATGATAATTACAGCTTTATAGAAAATATTTTGAAGAATGCAATTATTTAATAGACTAATCAGGATGAATCCCTGTACTTACCGAGCTGTGGTGGAGGCTTTGACCACTGGCAGCAGCCTCAGAAGAGCCTCCTCTGAAGCAGAGTATTTCTTCAGGTCAAACACGTCCAGATCTTCTTCAGATGACAGTAAGATGAAGACCAGAGCTGACCACTGAGCAGGAGACAGACTATCTGTGGAGAGCCTTCCTGAACTCAGGTACCATTGGATCTGCTCCACTAGAGAACGATCATTCAGTTCATTCAGACAGTGGAACAGGTTGATGCTTCTCTCTGGAGACAGATCCTCATCCATCTTCTTCTTGATGTACTGGACTGTTTCCTGGTTGGTCTCTGAGCCACTTCCTGTCTGTGTCAGCAGGCCATGTAGGAGTTGCTGATTGGTCTGCAGTGAGAGACCCAGGAGGAAGCGGAGGAACAAGTCCAGGTGTCCGTTTGGACTCTGTAAGGCCTGGTCCACAGCACTCTGGTAGAGGTTTGTTAGTGTAGGGTTGACTTTAGGCCGCCTGGAGGTTGTTGTTTCTTCTGACAGCAGGTTGACTCCAGAGGTGATGAAGGTCAGATGGACATGAAGAGCAGCCAGAAACTCGTGAACGCTCAGATGGACGAAGCAGAACACCTTGTCCTGGTACAGTCCTCTCTCCTCTCTAAAGACCTGTGTGAACACTCCCGAGTACACTGAGGCTGCTCTGATATCGATGCCACACTCTGTCAGGTCGGACTCATAGAAGATCAGGTTGCCTTTCTGCAGCTGCTCAAAAGCCAGTTTCCCCAGAGACTTCATCATCTTCCTGCTCTCTGGACTCCAGTGTGAATCTGTCTCAGCTCCTCCATCATACTTGACATTCTTGACTTTGGACTGAACCACCAGGAAGTGGATGTACATCTCAGTCAGGGTCTTGGGCAGCTCTCCTGCCTCTCTGGTTTTCAACACCTCCTCCAGAACTGAAGCAGAGATCCAGCAGAAGACTGGGATGTGGCACATGATGTGGAGGCTTCGTGAGGTCTTGATGTGGGAGATGATGATGCCGGCCTGCTCCTGATCTCTGAATCTCTTCCTGAAGTACTCCTCCTTCTGTGGGTCGGTGAACCCTCGGACCTCTGTCACCATGTCCACACACTCAGGAGGGATCTGATTGGCTGCTGCAGGTCGTGTGGTTATCCAGAGGCGAGCAGAGGGAAGCAGCTTCCCCCTGATGAGGTTTGTCAGCAGCACATCCACTGAGGTGGACTCTGTGACATCAGTCAGGATCTCAGTGTTGAGGAAGTCCAGAGGAAGTCGACACTCATCCAGACCGTCAAAGATGAACACGACCGAGAACTGATCAAACCTGCAGATTCCTGCGTCTCTGGTTTCAGAGAAGAAGTGATGAACAAGTTCCACCAAGCTGTACTTGTTCTCTCTCACCACATTCAGCTCTCTGAAGGTGAATGGAAATATGAACTGGATGTCCTGGTTGGCTTTGCCTTCAGCCCAGTCCAGAGTGAACTTCTGTGTTAAGACTGTTTTCCCAATGCCAGCCACTCCCTTTGTCAGCACTGCTCTGATTGGTGCATCTCTTCCAGGTGAGGCTTTAAAGAGGTCTTCTTGTCTGATGGTTGTTTCTGGTCTGTCTGGTTTCCTGGATGCTGTTTCAATCTGTCTGACCTCATGTTCAGCATTGACCTCTGCAGACCCCCCCTCTGTGATGTAGAGCTCTGTGTAGATCTGGTTCAGAAGGGTTGGGTTTCCTGCTTTAGCAATGCCCTCAAACACACACTGGAACCTCTCCTTCAGGTTAGACTTAAGTTCACGTTGACAAATTGGAGCAGACGTTTCTGAAAGAACACAACAAAAAGATCATCTTGGTTCATTGAATAAAAGACTCTTCACTCTATATACATGACTATGTATAGGGCTTGATCCCATGTAACTGCTTGTCCAGCAACTTCCTAGACTCAAGTATACAAGTAAAACACCTGTTGGGGATTTGGTAAGACTTGTTGGATGAATTACAGTTTGCCCAGAGCCTGCGGCAGTAAAGTCAGACGTTTTCAAATAATCTTTGCGAACATTTCCTTAATCCCTCACAATAAATCCCAATGCTTTTAAGGAAGGAGGGAGGAGGAGGACGTTCAAGTTCAAAACTTGTTACATCCTGTGTCCAGCAGGTGGTGCTTTGTTGATGAGTAAATATGGTCATGCAGATGTTTTTAGGCCTGGGCCCCGTCTCCAGGGTGGGATTGTCACGACGGCCATGCCGTCGTAGCCCCTCGGTCTGGCCGTTATGCCCCACAAATAATTGTACGTCCTACGGCCACCATGGCCTTTGGGCCCCTCGCACTGTTAAAAGTTGCTTTAAAAGCGTCAGAACAGGTTTCTGAACTGCATTATGCTGCGTTCATAACGGACGCGATGCGAATACTCGCATTGCTCTAACCGCTGGAGTTTCACCGCGGCTGTCAGCTGTGTTTACTCCTGTCATTCAAACAGGACGTGCTGGAGTGGGGGCGGGGCTTATATCCATGTAAATACTGTGGTGGAAACCAACTACGACCAAATTAACCTATTTTACCGTGATTTCATTGAAATACACGTTTCAAAATGATGCCGAAGTAACTAAACACTGATAACGGTTAGTAAAAACCAAGCTTTAATGCATTGACAAGTGTGCAGATAAGACGGCATGCGAAAAACCTACAACAACGTCCTAAAGACAGAATTAAAGCAGCGACTGTATTCGTCATGACACAGACAGTCTGTGGTTTGTACTTGTTTAACTTTTGTTGAGTTTCTGAACAGATATGAGGAGCTGTGAGGAGTTGATTAAAGAGACACACGCGCACGCACACACACACACACACACACACACACACACACACACTTTTGCATTTCAAAGTATTGCTTGTTCATACAGTTGGGTGTTGGAGCTTCACTGTGCACTGCTGAATGATGTGCAGAGTTTGACCCTTGAAGGCTGATTCTTCTGAAATGGAATATATTCGTTACATATTAATGGAATTTTAGATTTTTAGATTTCATTTCGGATTTGTGAATGGGAGTAGTAGTAGATGGAAAACATACCAAACACTAATTATTCAAAGTAAAGTATTTCATTTTATATACGGTAATACTAAGGAGGCATAGGCCTATATGATGATACGATTATTGATATTAAAAAAGTGATTTGTTTTTTGTCATTAGAAAGTGAAGTTATTTATTTGTAAGCTCCAAATCCTAATTTTTCCCTCAATGGCCTTTGTACCCTGGCATGTGACCTTTCCGCCCTGAAAAAATGTGTGACACCAAAGGCCAAATGGCCTTGCCCCTAAAATGACGAAAATCCAAGCCTGCCTGTCTCAGGTCGACTATTTTCATTTCCTCGCTCCTCGGTCTCACCGGAAGTTGATTTGTCTGCGCCATCTTGAGTAGCGTCCCATGGCTCTTATTTCTGCCGGAGAGTACCGAGGATCGAGGAGCGATAATCGAGGACCATCCTCCGATGAAATCCTCAGACACTCGCCCCGCCCCCTTACTGTGTATCGCTCACTGATTGGACGATGCAGCGCATGCACTGATCTGATGCTTCTTGACATGAGAGCAGAGTGAAGAAAACACATGAACCTCACGGGACTCACTCCTCAGTTTATACCTTGTTTTGTTTCAATTCAAGTTTCATTTAGTTACAAATATGTGATATATCTGAACAACAACGTGGTTAAAAATCATTTTATTCATTTATTGGAAACATTTTCATGATCGCTTTTTTCGTTTTATATTTTCATTTATTGTCATTTCCATTCAGTCATTAAGTGCTATTAAAATGTTAATGTGCTGCATATCCACACAAACACACAAAGTGTGCAATCCAATGAATGTTAATCTAACTGGGTTTTGATAGATAACATCTCTTTCTCTTCTCTCAGTTATTTTATTTCTGTTGTGCACTCTGATCAATATTAATCCAACTATTGTTCGTTTAGACATTTTAAGAATGGCGTTTATCTTTTTTGAGAATGAGTTCTTATTTGATTTCATTTATTGGGGTCTACAACAGATGATACAAATGTTTGTGTCAGTAAATGTGTGGCGGGGGGGTGTGTGAAAATAACGGGGACAGAGCTGCTGTCAGACGAACAGCTGTGCGGCGTCATCACAAACGGACGTCGCTTCACGTGACGCTCCGGAGGAAAGGACGTCCCATTGCTCTTAAAACTCATTTCCCTGCTTCTCGTGGTTTCCTTGCGTCCCTCCATGCTTCCCTGGTGGGAGGGACTAGACGCAGGGAAACGACGCAAGTGAGGGACGCAAGGAATCCATTTAACCGACTTGAGACGGGGCCCTTGAATCTGATCATCCAGGAGACATTTGGAAATGATAGGAGTATATATGGTCGAAATACAGCAACTACCTGGGTTACAGCAAGAGGCGCTATTTCCCAGCCATGCCACGCGAGGGTTGGTGTTTGATGTGGACTAAAAGCTTTTGATCACTTTTGATTCTCAAGGTCTTAAGATGGTGCTGACCAAGTTTAGAGTTTATTGGATGAACACTGGAGGAGGAGTTTGTTCAAATACGAGACCTGCAAATGGCAAACATTTTCCAAAGATTGCACAAAGTTGACTTCCTGTTGGGTTTATAATATGTCTCAAGAGGCTTTTTTGTGTGTCCAGCCATGCTTCATATGCCTACCAAATTTCTAATTTGTAGGTGAAACCTGATTGAGGGTATGCCTTTTGGCCACTTTGTAGGGGGCGCTATAGAGCTTTTTGCACATGCCCCGTGAACGCGACACACATTTTCACCAGACCTGAATCATAAACATTAAGGCCTTCAAAAGTGATATACTTTTAGGAAAAATAATAAAAACCCTAGCAATTTGAATAGGTCCTTCGTTCCGACTTTGTTGGTGCTCGGGCCCTAATAATAAAGAATTCTCTTTTATCATTTCGTTTATCTACAAAGTGATTATGAGTTTGTCCTACTCCTCCCTTATGTTAGATCTTAAAGAGAAAACCTCTTACTGCTATGCAAACGGTCAGCCAGCTCCTCCTGCTTCATGCTCTTCAGGAAGTGCAGTGTGATCTTCAGAAATTCCTCACCGATATTCCTCTTCTCCTCTTCATCCAACTCATCCTCATTCTGACTCTCTTCTGGGTAATCTGAACACATCACCTTCCGCATCTTCTTCAGCTCGTTCTTCACAAAAGTCACAATGTTCTCCTCCAGGACCTGCAACACATTATAACGTGAATGAGACCATCATCGGGGATCTATGGACAGACTGACATTCAGCTGGCATGAAAGTGCAGCACGGAGAAGATTATGAACTGAATATTACATTACATTACATTGCATTTAGCTGACGCTTTTGTCCAAAGCGACTTACAATAAGTACATTCGACCAGGAAGACACAACCCTGAAGAAAACAGAATCATAAAGTACATCAGGTTTCATAGAGCCAAACATTTCAAGTGCTACTCAGCTGGCTTTAGAGAAGCCAGTCCTTTATGAGTATATAAGAGCTTTGTTAGTAATTCTATCGCTGGAAGTGGAGTCGAAAGAGATGAGTTTTCAGTCTGGAAGGTGTGTAAGCTTTCTGCTGTCCTGATGTCAATGGGGAGCTCATTCCACCATTTTGGAGCCAGGATAGCAAACCCACGTGTTTCTGCTGATGGGAACTTGGGTCCCCCTCGCAGCGAGGGTGCAGCGAGTCGTTTGGCTGATGCAGAGCGTAGTGCACGCGCTGGGGTGTACGGTTTAACCATGTCCTGGATGTAGGAAGGGCCAGATCCATTCGCGGCATGGTATGCAAGTACTAGTGTCTTGAAGTGGATTCTAGCAGTTACCGGGAGCCAGTGGAGGGAGCGGAGGAGCGGAGTGGTGTGGGAACATTTAGGAAGGTTGAAGACCAGACGAGCCGCTGCATTCTGGATGAGCTGCAGAGGTCGGATGGCACATGCAGGTAGACCAGCCAGGAGGGAGTTGCAATAGTCTAGGCGTGAGGTGACGAGAGCCTGGACCAGAACCTGGGTGGCTTTCTGGGTCAGCTGGGGACGAATCTTCCTGATGTTGTACAGCGTATATCTGCAGCAACGGGTTGTAGCAGCGATGTTTGCAGTGAAGGACAGGTTGTTATCTAGGGTCACACCCAGATTCCTTGCAGTCTGAGTCGGGGAAACAACAGAGGTGCCGATGTTGATCGTCAGGTCAAGAGTAGGACAATCTTTTCCCGGAAGGAAAAGCAGTTCAGTCTTGTCAAGGTTGAGCTTGAGGTGGTGAGCAGACATCCACTGAGAGATGTCAGCTAGACAAGCAGAGATGCGTGCGACGACCTGGGTCTCTGAGCGGGGAAAGGACAGAATTAATTGGGTGTCGTCAGCATAGCAGTGGTATGAAAAACCATGCGGGCTAATGACCGAGCCGAGCGAGTTTGTGTACAGGGAGAAGAGGAGGGGACCAAGAACAGAGCCCTGAGGGACCCCTGTAGTTAATTGACAAGGGTCGGACTCGGACCCTCTCCAAGTTACCCAGTAGGTACGGTCTTTGAGGTATGAGGCGAGGAGGGAAAGTGCCGAGCCTGAAACTCCAAGTTCTTGGAGAGTGCGAAGGAAGATCTGATGGTTCACCGTGTCGAATGCAGCTGACAGGTCCAACATGATGATGACAGAGGAGAGGGATGCTGCTTTAGCAGTGTGCAGTTGCTCAGTGACAGCAAGGAGGGCCGTTTCTGTGGAGTGACCTGCCTTGAAACCAGACTGGTGCGGATCCAGAAGGTTGTTCTGATGGAGATAACAGGAGAGTTGTTTAAAGACAGCGCGTTCAAGTGTTTTAGACAGGAACGGGAGGAGAGACACAGGCCTGTAGTTTATAACATCAGACGGGTTGAGAGTGGGTTTCTTTAGGAGAGGGTTTACTCTTGCCTCCTTGAGACTGTTTGGAAAGTGACCAGAAGTTAGAGAAGTGTTGATGAAATGGGTGAGAAACGGTAGAATATCAGGAGCGATAGTCTGAAGGAGGTTTGAAGGGATAGGGTCCAGAGGACAGGTGGTAGGGCGGGCAGAGGTAATGAGGGTAAGAACCTCACTTGGAGAGAGAGGAGAAAAGGAGGTCAGTGTGTGGGTGGAAGGAGGGTCTGGTGACGCAGTGGTCAGTAATGGTGAGTCAGAAAAAGAAGAGCGAATATCATCAACCTTTTTTTCAAAGTGGTTAACAAAGTCGCTTGACAGAAGTGAGGAGGGGGGGGGGCTTTCGGAGGGTCCAAGAGGGTGGAGAAGATGGAAAATAGTTTTTTGGGATTGGAATAGGAAGATTGGATCTTATCTTGAAAGAAAGTGCTCTTTGCCTGAGAGATCGAGGCAGAGAAAGAGGAGAGGAGAGCCTGATAGGTTAGGAGGTCGTCACGGTGTTTGGATTTCCACCGTTTCCGCTCTGCTGCCCGAAGGACGGTTCTATTAGCACGCAGTGCGTCATTTAGCCAGGGAGCAAGGGGGGACTGACGAGCCTGCCGAGATGTGAGAGGACAGAGAGAGTCCAGAGAGGATGAGAGAGTAGAGAGGAGAGTTTCTGACTCCTGACTATTCCCTGTGTTTGTTATATATCTGTTGTAAATTATTGTCTTTTATTGTGATTATAAGTGTTTTTTATTGCATGTACAGCACTTTGGCTCGACCAAAAATCGCTTTTAAATGTGCTATATAAATAAAACTTGATTTGATTTGATTTGATTCTGCAGCAGAGTTTGGAGGCAGGAGTTGGAACGAATCAGAGGAAGGGAGGGCTGAGAGCACCGATGAGGCAAAGGTAGAGGGGGAGAGGGAACGAAGGTTACGGCGGACAGGTGCATGGTGAGAAGAGATTAGTTTGTTATGTTTGGAAAGGGGTAGAGAGAATGAAAGGAAGAAGTGATCGGATGTGTGGAGCGGGTTTACAGAGAGGTTAGAAGTAGTGCAGTTCCTTGAGAATATGAGATCAAGGACATTGCCAGCTTTATGAGTTGGTGGGGATGGAGACAGTGAGAAAGCAAAGGCGGTTAACAGAGATGTTAGTTCGTCTATCTTCCCCGTCTGGAGGTTGAAGTCTCTGAGAAGTACAGCCGGAGGGCCAGTTTCAGGGATATGTGAGAGGAGATGATCTAACTCCTCCAAGAAGTCCCCCAAGGCGCCTGGCGGACGGTAGAGAACAACAATGGTTAATTGTATAGGATGGGTTACTGTGACGGCATGGAATTCAAAGGTGGAGGGAGTGAAGTTAGGTAGCTTGAAGAGGGAAAAGCTCCATTTGGGAGAGAGCAGGAGACCAGTGCCACCTCCTCTGCCAGTGGGTCTGGGTGTATGGGAGAAGGAATATGCTGTGGAGAGAGCTGCTGGGGTGGATGTGTTGGATGGAGTAATCCAGGTCTCAGTGAGAGCAAGGAAATCCAGGGACTGCAGGGAAGCGTAGCCAGAGATGAAGTCAGCCTTAGGAACAGCTGACTGGCAGTTCCACAGGCCACCTGAGACTAGATGTTGGATGTCAGTGGAGCATGTGGGATAGACGAGAGCAGGCCGATTATATCGATGAATAGATGTAGAAGTTGTACAAACCATAAATATGAAGTCCAGCTGTGTCTGATCATGCTGGGCCGACTGACCACTGGGAACCCCCGAGCTCTCCTGGTCCACACTATGGAGGAATCATAGAAAAATAGCTCACATTATGTCTGTCAACAAAGAGACGTGTTTTTGCAGCTACTGAAAACCAGAGAATTCTCTTTATGCTTTTGTCCTTCATTTTAGGAGAAGTTGGAAGAGACTTTAAAGTAACTTGTTCTTCTTTAACGTAACCCGACTATCACTTGCAGCTTACATCTGATCAGCAGATGGAGGTCGCCATTTAAAGTTTATGATATCTTCCTTCGACCAGTCGCTCTTGAAGGACAGACAGCTGGGTTCAGGAGAGACAGCTCTCTGCTGATGGCGCCTGGAACAAAAACAGCACAGACACATTTGAAGGAAGGATAAAAACTGATACAAAATAAATGTTGATTTCTTAAAACCACTATATATATATTTCAGTGTAACATTATGAATCGCTTTGCATTTAAAAAATGTGAACAGATTGTGATGTAACTTCTAAACTATGAAATCTTTGTCAGTTATGAACCTTCAACGACCCCAACTTTTTTTAAAGCCATCCCTCATACCCCTCTATTTAAGCCCTGTTACTAAAGTGCTGATTCTGGGTCTGGGCCTTTAAATGTAACCGAGCTGCTGGCCACGCCCCTTTGGAGCATCCCCATGCAAGCAGTGAGCTCTGTGAAGAGAAGACTGTCTACCAGCAGAAACTCAGCTAGACGCTGCCGTGATGAAACGCCATATCATGTTCCAAACCACATCAAGGATTCTCTCTGAAACAGTCTGGAGCTCAAAGGCTTTCTCTCTTGCCGGTTATACCACAAGGTGAGTTCCTTTTTATTTCCTGCTTCTTCACACACATGCTCTCCAGTACAGGTTAGCTCTGAGTGTTAGCATGCTAATGTAAACACAGACCATATTACTTCCAAAACTCGTCTCATTGTTTCTGACAGCAACGTTTCTGATTGGCCCGTGGGTGTAAAGCCCGCCCACATTTGAGTAATGGCGTCATGACGCAGCAAATCTGGATCAGCTCCGTTGGTCCCCCGTTTTTAGAGATGTGGGTACGGAGGAGAAGAGAGAGGGTTTTATTTTCTGACACTTTGTGAGTCTCCTGACACACCGGGGACACACCGGGGGGACCGGAGACTCACCGGGGACACACCGGGGGGACCGGAGACTCACCGGGGACACACCGGGGGGACCGGGGACACACGGTGATGTAGAGAAGACATCACAAAGGGCATGTTGCATGATAGGAGACCTTTAAGGTCAGAATTCTTAGAAAAAAAGTCAGAATTATTTCTTCTCAGAATTCCTACTTTAATTATAACGTAACCCGACTATCACTTGCAGCTTACATCTGATCAGCAGATGGAGGTCTTCCTTTAAAGTTTATGATATCTTCCATCGACCAGTCGCTCTTGAAGGACAGACAGCTGGGTTGAGGAGAGACAGCTCTCTGCTGATGGCGCCTGGAACAAAAACAGCAGACACATTTGAAGGAAGGATAAAAACTGATACAAAATAAATGTTGATTTCTTAAAACCACTATATATTTCAGTGTAACATTATGAATCGCTTTGCATTTAAAAAATGTGAACAGATTGTGATGTAACTTCTAAACTATGAAATCTTTGTCAGTTATGAACCTTCAACCATCCCAACTTTTGATCCAAAGAATCTTGTTATTTAGTTTGAACAGATTATTACGGAAGAGGATTAGGGCCACATGGAATTTGATTAGAGAACTCTGTGTTCTCTCAGAATTCTGAGATTCAGATCTGAATTATTAGAAAATAAATCATTATCCAAACTTTAATCTCAAAATAGTTTTTCTGTGAATTCTGAGATTACGGGCAGAATTCATAGAATAAAAGTCTGAATCATTTTTTCTAAGAATTCTTAAGTTGTATTATAACGTAACCCGACTATCAGTTGCAGCTTACATCTGATCAGAAGATGGAGGTCGTCCTTTAAAGTTTATGATATCTTCCTTCGACCAGTCGCTCTTGAAGGACAGACAGCTGGGTTCAGGAGAGACAGGTCTCTGCTGATGGCGCCTGGAACAAAAACAGCACAGACACATTTGCATAACTATGCAAACTGCAGGTATTTTAACGCTCACTGATGTCATTAATAACCAGGACTTTCGGAAAGTTACACATAGACAAGAGAAACATTTAATGCATTTTTTTTGTTGCGTTTCATTCTTACTTTCCGTCAGTAGATAGACGAAACTCCATTGAGTCACTATTTACGGACACAAAGCTGGATCCAGGTCCAGGTCCAGGTCCAGGTCCAGGTCCAGGTTCAGGTCCAGGTCCAGGTCCAGGTTCAGGTTCAGGTTCAGGTCCAGGTCCAGGTCCAGGTCCAGGTCCAGGTCCAGGTCCATGCAACTGCAGCAGTTGGCTTTACACACAGATATTGGAATGTTAACAGTGTGTCCTGAGCTGTGACACTAATGGCGCGTTTCCACTGCAGCGGGGAGCTCGCTTTAAGCGTGCCGAGCCGTGCGGGGCCCGTTTTTTGTTGCGCTTGGCCTAGTTTTGGCCCGGGGCTACTTTTTCACCTTTTTTCTGGCCCGACTAAATCGTGGTTCTAGGGCCAGGAACAACCGGGCTGAGTCGGGCTGAGTATGCTAAACTAGAGAGAGAATCGCTGGCAAGGGGGCTACAACTACAACAAGATGAACATATGTTACCGTGATTTAATTGTAACACACGTTTCTAAATGATGCCGAAGTAACAACATACTGATACCGGTTAGTAAAAACCATGAATTAATGCTTTGACAAGTCTGCAGACAGACGGCAGGCGAACAACCCTTTTAAAATGCGTGCTTTCTAAATGGAGCTTGGCTAAGCTAACGTTATATATGCTCCGACCGTCCACACTCACAACAACGGCCTACAGACATAAATAAAGCAGCGACTGTATTCTCCATGACACAGACAGTCTGTGGTTTGTACTTGTTTAACTTCTGTCTAGTTTCTGAACAGATATGAGGAGCTGTGAGCTCTGAGTGCTAACAGCTAACGGCTGTGTTGTTTTTCTGGGGCTCTCATTGAAGATGACGTCACGGCTCCGCCTACACTGCGTTACTATAGTAACTACCCCAGTTCCTAAACTGTAATGGAAGCGCAGCATTAAAGTGAGCCGGGCCTAATAAGGCCTAACCAAACCGAGCGAGGCCTGCAGTGGAAACGCGGCATAAGCAGCCTCATGCACAGATAGAGAACTTCATCTCACCTCAGATGTTCAGTATATCTCTTTAGCCTGGCCAACTCTCTCTCTAACTCTCTCCGATCCATGGCAGAGTCCACAGAAACACCTGCGGGAGAATCACACATTATTAACACATCAATTCTCCTCATCACGATCCCCTCACAGAGCTCATTCACCTCCATACTCAGGGAAGTCTCCATGTTGTCGATTGTGGATGTCATGCGAGCAAACCATGGTGAAAACAGTCTAAATTAAAAATCTGGACGGAAATGTTCGGATTTCCAAAGGGAGGTTCTTTGAGTAAATTAAAAATCAAGAACCTAAAGAATTGAACTATTCATATCTTAGACTGCACTGTAACTTTTATCTTTTAATGTTTATTTTATTAGCATTTCTTTTTAATGACTGTTTTTAAATGCCTTTGTCTGAATGTCTTTCATTTTTGTAAAGCACCTTGAATTGCCTGGTGCTGAAAGGTGCTATATAAATAAACTTGCCTTGTCTTTGGGATCAGTTTTCATGTTTACTTGATTTGACAAAAAAGAGAAAGGTTGATATGTGTATTTGTCCAGTTGTTAGCTGGAGCTGAACTCACAGAGCATCAGTTCTGTCCTTGAGACTGTCGGAAGCATTTCAATATTTAAACTTTAACTAAAAAACAGCCCTCTTGCTTATTCAAATACAAAATTGCTTATTTTAATGTATTACAGTTGTATGATTTTATTCCAATTGTTTTATTTCATGCACCTTTACTACTATTACTGTTTTATTTTAAATGTTATTAAACTGTTATCCTTCGAATGAGGCCGTCTGTGGATGTGTGGCCCTCTGGTGGCACAAAGAGGTCATGGTCAAGTCTCAATAAAACAATTAGATTAAACATAGATTATAATAATCTATGTTTAATTTATGTGTGTATTTGAACAAGGACCATGTATACAAATACATTAACCCCAGAAAAGAGAAGGGATGATTTATGCCAGATTGAAACTAAAAGCATTTCCATCTGCAGTCCTGAGGCAGGAACACAACAATCACCACTGGGTTAGGGTCAAGTGATGCTCCAAACCAACTAACGGGCAGTGGGAGTTATCGTACCTTATTACACGGCTTCGTTGTATACTCGATTCTGATTGGTCAATTCAGAACAGTTGACAGGTTGTTAATCCAGTAGAACAGACTGCCGTCAAGGACTAATGGCCGTTGCTAGGGAGGATCAAGAAAGAGAAAGAGGTTAAAAGACATCAAGACCTGAGTACTTCTACTTTTACTCAAGTACCAGATCCGAGTACTTTTACTCAAAATTATTCTACAATTTAGGGTACATTCCATGTCCATTGATGTCCATTGATGATAATTATTGTAACTATTTTCTTCAAAATGTATCATATTTGACCTATTATTGGAAAGCATGTTATAATATCACACACACATTATGTGCATCCTGCTTCATTTAGCTTGAAATGTGTCATGATGTTCTTAAATTGACAGTTTTTGCCATGTCCGTTTTTCAGTTGAGGGTGTCTTGGTTTCAAAATAATGAATAAAAACCATTAAAGTAAATAACAAGTAATATTCATTTATTTCAAAAGTCTAAATACAAGAATAATAATTTTTTTTAAATTGATTTCCTCCTTTAAATAATTTAAATATCTTAATATATGAATGTCCGCAAAAGTTCTGTCAACTATGTTACTAACAGAACTCTCCCCTTTAACTCAAAAATGGTTTGTCCCAATACCATGTCACCAGCATCACATGATGCCATGTTCCTCTTGGCAGACATTTTGAACACACTGTGGTGATCATACACTGAACAAAAATATAAATGCAACTCTTTTGTTTTTGCTCCCATTTCTCATGAGATGAACTCAAAGATCTAAAACATTTTCTATAAACACAAAATAGGCTGGCCACAATAAAAGGCCACTCTGAAACGTGCAGTTTTGCTTTATTGGGGGGGTCTGGGGGGGTCCGAAAACCAGGCAGTATCTGGTGTGAGGGGAGGGGTAGGGGTTAGGGTTAGGGTAATGTTGTTAATCGAGTGGCCTGTGTTCATCGTCCATTACATACGCCTGCCCATACCATAACCCCACCACCACCATGGGCCACTCGATTCACAACATTACCCTAACGCTACCCCTCACACCAGATACTGCCTGGTTTTCGGACACCCCCAGACCCCCCCAATAAAGCAAAACTGCACGTTTCAGAGTGGCCTTTTATTGTGGCCAGCCTAAGGCACACCTGTGCAGTAACCATGCTGTCTAATCAGCATCTTGATATCACCTGTGAGGTGGGATGGATTATCTCGGCAAAGGAGAAGTGCTCACTATCACACATTCTTTCAGATTTGTGAACAATATTTGAGAGAAATGGTTATTTTGTGTTTATAGAAAATGTTTTAGATCTTTGAGTTCATCTCATGAACAATGGGAGCAAAAACAAAAGTGTTGCGTTTATATTTTTGTTCAGTGTAGACATATATATATATCTATGGTGGTGATTGTCCTCTAACGTTTTACAATATGTTATGTATAATAGCACATTGTCAATGAGTATATTAATTGACCATCAACAATGTTACGTACATTCAGTGGTGTAGTGGGCGTTTGAAGCATGATTTCTTTTTTTTAAGAGTCTAATAAATATAAAATCATTGCCAGTGTTATCAGTTGCAAGTGTGTATTTGTTGTAATAATGACGAAAACATAATAGGCAGATTTCACAGTAATTATAATAAAAACGTAGCTCAAGCATGTATGCAACTTGATTTGAAGCGTGTGTGTGTGAGGGGCAGCACCGTGTGTGTGTAGGGCAGTGGTTCTCAAAGTGGGGGGCGCAGAGTCATGCCAGGGGGGCGCGAGAGACCAGGAAGAAAAATGGCTTTAAAAAAAAAAAAAAATCATAAATGTAAAAATTATTGATTCGAAAATAATATGATGCAGTACAGTACTATTACGTCTGGGTCTCTGTGTTTCATCAAAGCTCGGCTCTGTGTGTGTGCGTGTGTGTGTGCAGAACAAGCCATTTTGTGCGCACCGGTAGGCCTACCGGAGATCGTTGTTGTTAGCTTCTGGTGCTAGCGAGCTACGCTAACAGATATAAGGAGTTTTTTCAACAACAAAGTGGAGGAGAGTCCTCTCTGTCAGACTGAGAGGCTCAGTGAGCTAAAGGACTCTCAGTTTTATCTCAATGGGTCTCAAACGTTTTGGTCACCATTAATGTAAACTATTATTTCCGAGGCACACGTTTATATGGTCCTTATAGTTATAAAAAAATAAGAGAATAAATGAAAAACAGGTATGAAATACTATATGACATTAAAACAAGAATGAAGTTTAAAAGGGTGATTTGTAAAATATCCATAAAGAAAAAGTAAATCTGTTTACAGGTCTGTTTCAAATGGGTGTTGAGAGAGGTATCCATAGATCTCTTCATGTTGCTCTCAAAGTGCACCAGATTGATGCTTTTAACTTCAATATTTAAAAATAAATCTTCCCGGGGGAGCATGCCCCCGGACCCCCCTATGTGAGGTCCACACACCACCTATAAAAATAGCACTTGACTCCTGCTTACACCTATATGCTGTGAGCTGATTATCGAGCCTTCATTGTAACAGTCGCGGGTACACTCTCTGTGTGTGTGTGTGTGTGTGTGTGTGTGTGTGTGTGTGTGTGTGTGTGTGTGTGTGTGTGTGGGGAGTGTTGCAGTAGAACATTCCTCTGTAGTGCCCGGGACATTAAATGGGAAACCCTAAATGTTTGAGCACCCTCTATGAAATGTCAAGCTACCCCACAGCACCCCCAAAATAAATCTCTGGCGCCGCCACTGAGCCTGACTATTTGTGTTGGGGGGGCCCGACTTATTTTTTTCTCCAAAGGGGGGGGCCTGACAGAAAAGGTTTGAGAACCACTGGTGTAGGGTGACCAGGTGTCGCGTGTTGTGCGGGACTGCACACACAGCTTTTTTATTATTTGTCCCACAAATTGAGACTATGTCCCGCATTTGAGTGACAGTCGCGCAGAAAGGCCGGATCGGTTCCCTGACGGTTGGCACCGCCCTTTATTATTATATTGTCTAAACGGCATCATGTAGCCTAAGTTGCGCTGACAGGCGACACAGAGGTCCAAAGTGTACCCCCCGTTGACAGTTGACGAGCGCGTCCATAGTGTCTCCCCCCCTTCCCTGTCCACCCAGTAAAAAAATCCCCACTACACCACTGCGTACATTGTTATGGTTTACAATTGTTTAATGATTTGAATTATATGTTCAAATGTGAGAAAATGACATGTGTTCATCCAGGCAAGGCCTACCATTGAAATGATGGGTCAAAATAGAGAAATTGTCAACTACAGTAGGTTACCTGTCAACCAAGTTACCCAGTACTGTAATAACTGTAGTAACTTAGTTGACAGGTAACCCATACAATTTGTATGACATGTAGACGTCATTACACATCATTATCAAGTGCATTTTGCACTTCTGTCTTGAAATAAACATATTGCTGATGGTTAATAATGTGTCCAGTCAACTATGTTATTTGCATCTAACTATGTTGCACCTCATTTATTCAAATTTAAAATCTAAAATAGTGCTTCTGATATCCTTTATAGTATAATGTACATCTACACAGGTTGGAGTTTTACATGACATCTCTTAAAACTATCAAAATGACCTGTTTGGTAGTTTTATAATACAAAATATCCCATCCTTAAAGGTGGGGTAGGTAAGAATGGAGAAACCGGCTCGAGTGGCTAGAATTTGAAAATACACAGCCGACAAAATCTGCCACTTCCTCACAGAGCCCCTCCTCCAACACACACGAACGCGCACATGACCAATGAGGGCAGAGATCAGTGTGTGCCCCGATGGAAGGCTGACAGGCAGGTAGGCCATCCAGTTACTTTAGCCGGCTCAGATGATTGGTCGAGCTTTTTACAGCGCCACGGCTTCCACAGAGGACATGTTTTATAGATTTATTGTCAAAACACTTCAGATATTCATCGCTATCAGGATGTTTAGAGCATTCAATGGAATATAACAAAAAGTGTATCTCGAGCCGGTTTCTCAAACGTACCTACCCCACCTTTAATGTCAGTGCTGAACATATCACATGAAAAAAAAAAACTTCAATACAATTATTTTTTTAAACTTTTAAAAATCATTGTATGTATATATACGATATATATATATATACAATGATTTTTAAAAGTTTAAAAAAATAATTGTATTAAATATTGTATATATATATATATATATGGTAGAATAGACTCAATAGCCTTTCAAATAGGATTTACTTGAAGTGCAGGACTTAATCAAATTATTGTAATGACATCAAGTTTGTCCGAAACATAGTTGACAAACTGAGTAGCGAAAACTTTCCCTAAAATACAAAATAAAAAAAAAAAATGTTTAAGCTTTGCAACTAGTGGATATGTTACACTGAGGAATATACTAACTTAAAGCACTGATTGTTCTATTGAGAAAGAATACTGTTTTCGTACTGTTTTGTTGATGTGAAATGTACCCCAAATTGTAGAATGAGTCGAGTACTTCTACTTTTACTCAAGTACAATATCTGAGAAGGCCTACTTCCACTTTTACTCAAGTACCAGATCTGAGTACTTTTACATCTGAGTACTTTTACTAAAGTACCCGATCTGAATACTTCTCCCACCTCTGGAGTTTACTAGTTACTGTCCGCACGGAACAGTTTGTACACAGCGTGTTTCATGACAGACACACACAGCGTTGCTTCCGGAGCAACGTACACAGTTGCGCTTATTGTAGTCCGCTGTACAGGAAATTGTAGTTTCCACACGACAGCAAACGACACTTGATCACATCTGCTGGCACATCATAATAAATACATCATACATACACCAAACAATGTTAGAGCAGTCTCTACGATGTTGAATCATGTCCATCGCATTATTTAACTGACTGTACCATAGTTGTTGTTTGCTCTTCAAACAATAATAAGCGCGTGCACAGGGTGTGACAGGCGAACGAGCCGCGAGGCCTAAATGACTCGGTAGAAATAAACGGAACATGGAGAGAGAGTTAAGTCCAAACTAAAGACATACCAGTTGGATGTTGTTCCTCTAAAAGCTGGAACCAACGAAATAAAGAATCGAAACGTGAAAAGTAGAGATTACAAACCTTTAGATGGGATAAGAAAAAGGTGCGTCACAGCAGTCACAGAGAAGAAAACGAAACTAACTTTAAACGGGAACCGGACTGACTTTCAAAATAAGAGCTTTTACAGCATCAGGGACGTGCGCAGACATGTTGGGGGGCGGGAGCTCAAGGCAGTAAATAATCATTTATACAAAAAGTTAAATAAAGTTGCACATCTCTGACTTACTGCCCAATTCATTTTAATACCCTCACACTCACGCAATTGTTTAATACTCAACATAAGTCTACACAATAATCAGCTAACACAGAGACAATGGTCTTCTTTAGTATTCACTAAGCACAAGAGCAGATAACAATCAAAATGATGAAGTTACTGGTTATTTTTGGTCTATTTTGCTTCCATGTTTTCTTAAACTTAAAAAAAAACACCTATAGATGGTGTTCATGTTACTACCATGTCTGCATTCATCTATAGATTTAAAGCTAATCTGCATTTAAACATAACATTTCAGAGGGAAATACTGACTTGACGTAAGTAACTATCTGGGGAAGTTGTGAGGTGTATCCTTTTCACCTGCAAAGCCTTGGTAACTGCATTAAGATAAGAGATAGTACTTTATTACTTGTGTACTAGTTAAGGCCTAATTTGCATATCAATGTGGCGATTGTGATGTTATTAGATACACATTTTACTGTATTCACCTTTAGTGTCTCCCCTTAAGTACAGTACTGTATGCCCATGATACATCGCCTTAGCTAAACCTTGAGATAACTCATCCATTAGCTAGTAGCCTACCTAAATTAACTATATTTGTTTTTGTCTTTTAGCTAATTAGCTGTAAACTCGAGGCCCTGGCAGCTTAGTCATTTGTTCATCTCCACTCACCTTCAAACAAGCCAAGAAAAGCCGGTGTTGTGTCACATTATGCCTCCCCGTCATGAAATGCCCCCCCCCCCTCCCCAAAAGAGGTTTCTATGAATCCCACCCTCAAGCATTTTTCAGGGTATGGTTCTAGGACTGGTTCCAATAAATGGAGCAAGTTTCATGAATGTCACACTTTTACGTTGTACGCATATCGTATATAATAATATGCTGACAAAGACTATGTAACATTTGTAAACATATATTTTGATTATTAGATGACAACTCTGTAAAATTAAACAATACATTTTAAAGCACGTTTATACAGACAGGACGTAACAATGATATAAAAAAGATTTCAAAAAACAAATACTGAAAAGGAAGTGACGAATGAATTTCGACACCTACGGAGCGAAAAGTTAAACCAGAAGAATAAAGACTATACCACTAAACAACTCACAGTCTGAAAATTACCATTAATAAAAACCCTGAACGTTACTTTTCGTTTTAAACATCGTTTTAAGGTGTAAACCTATGGTGTAAACGTGTCATTTAGAAATGCGCGTTCCCGTGACAAGGGGGGCATTTCATGACGGGGAGGCATAATGTGACACAACACCGGGACTGAAGTGGGCCAATAAGAGTTTTATACAAATTGTACAAAATAAATGGTATTTTGATCGTTTGGTGGTTTGTACAGTGTAATAACTAACTTCCACTATTATAAACAACATTTATAAAAGTAAACCATTTTAAGATACAGAAGAATACAGCCAAGCTGCCTATTTCATATATCCAGCAACACAGCGTATTTAATAATAACAGGAAGTGATCCTAATAATCCTCTGCCATTACTTTGCATAGGCTGCAGCAGCAGATGGCGCTGGTTCCCTTTTAAGCAGACTTGAATCCAGAGCATGTTAACTATGTTTCACAAACAGTTTGTATTCCTCTAAAAGCTGGAACTAAATATATCGATTATAAAAACCTTGAGATGGGAACAAGTAGAAAGTGCGACACGAAGAGCAGAAAGTGAAACTTAATTTTAAACGGAAAGGCACCTTCAAAATAAGAGCTTTTACATAACAGCAAGAAGAATACTTCGTTAAAGTATAATGTGGGACACTTTGGCTCTAAGCCTAATGTGGGACACTTTGGCTCTAAGCCTAATGTGGGACACTTTGGCTCTAAGCCTAATGTGGGACACTTTGGCTCTAAGCCTAATGTGGGACACTTTGGCTCCAAGCCTAATGTGGGACACTTTGGCTCCAAGCCTAATGTGGGACACTTTGGCTCTAAGCCTAATGTGGGACACTTTAGCTCTAAGCCTAATGTGGGACACTTTGGCTCTAAGCCTAATGTGGGACACTTTGGCTCTAAGCCTAATGTGGGACACTTTGGCTCCAAGCCTAATGTGGGACACTTTGGCTCTAAGCCTAATGTGGGACACTTTGGCTCCAAGCCTAATGTGGGACACTTTGGCTCTAAGCCTAATGTGGGACACTTTGGCTCCAAGCCTAATGTGGGACACTTTGGCTCCAAGCCTAATGTGGGACACTTTGGCTCCAAGCCTAATGTGGGACACTTTGGCTCCAAGCCTAATGTGGGACACTTTGGCTCCAAGCCTAATGTGGGACACTTTGGCTCTAAGCCTAATGTGGGACACTTTGGCTCCAAGCCTAATGTGGGACACTTTGGCTCTAAGCCTAATGTGGGACACTTTGGCTCCAAGCCTAATGTGGGACACTTTGGCTCCAAGCCTAATGTGGGACACTTTGGCTCTAAGCCTAATGTGGGACACTTTGGCTCCAAGCCTAATGTGGGACACTTTGGCTCCAAGCCTAATGTGGGACACTTTGGCTCCAAGCCTAATGTGGGACACTTTGGCTCCAAGCCTAATGTGGGACACTTTGGCTCCAAGCCTAATGTGGGACACTTTGGCTCCAAGCCTAATGTGGGACACTTTGGCTCTAAGCCTAATGTGGGACACTTTGGCTCTAAGCCTAATGTGGGACACTTTGGCTCTAAGCCTAATGTGGGACACTTTGGCTCCAAGCCTAATGTGGGACACTTTGGCTCCAAGCCTAATGTGGGACACTTTGGCTCCAAGCCTAATGTGGGACACTTTGGCTCCAAGCCTAATGTGGGACACTTTGGCTCTAAGCCTAATGTGGGACACTTTGGCTCCAAGCCTAATGTGGGACACACAAGTATCACATGTGTGATGCATTGAGTTCATGGACACTACATCGGACAGTATAGCTCATTTGTCTCTGCTGCACTTTGCATAAACACAATGATACTTCTTCATCTCAAGCAGCCTCTGTATTTCCATGTTATGCTCCTTTGTACTTCTACTCCACTACAGCTCAGAGGTACATGGTGTACTTTTCCTCCACTACATGTATTAATACCTTTAGTTACTTTACAGATGTGGATGAAGGATGTGAAATCTAATCAAGTGTTGAATCAGACTTTAGTTCCACCTGGAGTAAATCCACCAGCTACCCTGCAGTCTACAAAGCCATTCAGACTAGCTGCACCTTCACCAGCTACCCTGCAGTCTACAAAGCCATTCAGACTAGCTGCACCTTCACCAGCTACCCTGCAGTCTACAAAGCCATTCAGACTAGCTGCTCCTTCACCAGCTACCCTGCAGTCTACAAAGCCATTCAGACTAGCTGCACCTTCACCAGCTACCCTGCAGTCTACAAAGCCATTCAGACTAGCTGCTCCTTCACCAGCTACCCTGCAGTCTACAAAGCCATTCAGACTAGCTGCTCCTTCACCAGCTACCCTGCAGTCTACAAAGCCATTCAGACTAGCTGCTCCTTCACCAGCTACCCTGCAGTCTACAAAGCCATTCAAACTCGCTGCACCTTCACCAGCTACCCTGCAGTCTACAAAGCCATTCAGACTAGCTGCACCTCCACCAGCTACCCTGCAGTCTACAAAGCCATTCAGACTAGCTGCACCTTCACCAGCTACCCTGCAGTCTACAAAGCCATTCAGACTAGCTGCTCCTTCACAAGCTACCCTGCAGTCTACAAAGCCATTCAGACTAGCTGCTCCTTCACCAGCTACCCTGCAGTCTACAAAGCCATTCAGACTAGCTGCTCCTTCACAAGCTACCCTGCAGTCTACAAAGCCATTCAGACTAGCTGCTCCTTCACCAGCTACCCTGCAGTCTACAAAGCCATTCAGACTAGCTGCTCCTTCACCAGCTACCCTGCAGTCTACAAAGCCATTCAGACTAGCTGCTCCTTCACCAGCTACCCTGCAGTCTACAAAGCCATTCAGACTAGCTGCTCCTTCACCAGCTACCCTGCAGTCTACAAAGCCATTCAGACTAGCTGCTCCTTCACCAGCTACCCTGCAGTCTACAAAGCCATTCAGACTAGCTGCACCTTCACCAGCTTTGAGAACACTATGATGATCATACTGTCCTACCTTTACCTTTTACTCAAGTACCAGATGTGAGTTATTTGTCCACCTCTGGAAGCAGTGAAGGTGGCTCACCTCTAAACTCTGATCACGAGTTAAATATTCACAGTGAGGGTGATACTGCGCATGCTCAGGATAAGACTTCCTGAAGGAGTATTTTGTATGTGTGGTGTCTTGCTGCCACCTGCTGTTCTCTTCACAGCACTGCAGCTGCACATACCAAGACATGCCAATAGAAAAGGCATTGAACCAGACTAACCCCAGCTGAGCCACTGGAGGGCACGGAAGTAAACAAACTTTTTTACATTTTAAATTGTAGGCTTATTCATTTTTTTTTATTTACTATAGTAGCTTTTACCAACACATTCAGAATATCAATGAACATAAAAACAAATAAATTAAACATTTAGTTAAATAGAAAACAACAGCTATCCACAAAGAAGCTGTCAGAAGTTTAAGGTTATTAAATTAAACCTTTTTGATTTAACATATTTAGGCAACCCTTACACTGCTTAGTTTAGGTTATTTTATCTCTATTTCACCTTAACGCAAATTACTTTAATTTCTTAGGTTGATATACATATTTGTATTCCATTTCTTTATTTAGTATTATAACTTATTTGATTCTAAACACCTAATGTCTCCTCAGGATGAATAAAGTATTCTGATTGTGAAATCAAACAGGCGGAGTGTATCTTCTCCAAAATCTTTATCAAGGCTACTAGGAAGGCCATGCTCTAGCAATTATTTCCAATAGAGGGCGCTGGAGTTATTCCCTCTGATTACAGGTATATCAGTGCGTAGTGTCTCTACTTTAAAGAGTCCTCTCCTGCTGATGTTCAGGTGTATATCAGTATGTAGTGTCTCTACTTTAAAGAGTCCTCTCCTGCTGATGTTCAGGTGTATATCAGTATGTAGTGTCTCTACTTTAAAGAGTCCTTTCCTGCTGATGTTCAGGTGTATATCAGTATGTAGTGTCTCTACTTTAAAGAGTCCTCTCCTGCTGATGTTCAGGTGTATATCAGTATGTAGTGTCTCTACTTTAAAGAGTCCTCTCCTGCTGATGTTCAGGTGTATATCAGTATGTAGTGTATCTACTTTAAAGAGTCCTCTCCTGCTGATGCTCAGGTGTATATCAGTATGTAGTGTCTCTACTTTAAAGAGTCCTCTCCTGCTGATGTTCAGGTGTATATCAGTATGTACAGTCTCTACTTTAAAGAGTCCTCTCCTGCTGATGTTCAGGTGTATATCAGTATGTAGTGTCTCTACTTTAAAGAGTCCTCTCCTGCTGATGTCCAGGTGTATATCAGTATGTAGTGTCTCTGCTTTAAAGAGTCCTCTCCTGCTGATGTTCAGGTGTATATCAGTGTGTAGTGTCTCTACTTTAAAGAGTCCTCTCCTGCTGATGTTCAGGTGTATATCAGTACGTAGTGTCTCTACTTTAAAGAGTCCTCTCCTGCTGATGTTCAGGTGTATATCAGTGTGTAGTGTCTCTACTTTAAAGAGTCCTCTCCTGCTGATGTTCAGGTGTATATCAGTACGTAGTGTCTCTACTTTAAAGAGTCCTCTCCTGCTGATGTTCAGGTGTATATCAGTGTGTAGTGTCTCTACTTTAAAGAGTCCTCTCCTGCTGATGTTCAGGTGTATATCAGTGTGTAGTGTCTCTACTTTAAAGAGTCCTCTCCTGCTGATGTTCAGGTGTATATCAGTACGTAGTGTCTCTACTTTAAAGAGTCCTCTCCTGCTGATGTTCAGGTGTATATCAGTGTGTAGTGTCTCTACTTTAAAGAGTCCTCTCCTGCTGATGTTCAGGTGTATATCAGTATGTAGTGTCTCTACTTTAAAGAGTCCTCTCCTGCTGATGTTCAGGTGTATATCAGTATGTAGTGTCTCTACTTTAAAGAGTCCTCTCCTGCTGATGTTCAGGTGTATATCAGTGCGTAGTGTCTCTACTTTAAAGAGTCCTCTCCTGCTGATGTTCAGGTGTATATCAGTATGTAGTGTCTCTACTTTAAAGAGTCCTCTCCTGCTGATGTTCAGGTGTATATCAGTATGTAGTGTCTCTACTTTAAAGAGTCCTCTCCTGCTGATGTTCAGGTGTATATCAGTATGTAGTGTCTCTACTTTAAAGAGTCCTCTCCTGCTGATGTCCAGGTGTATATCAGTATGTAGTGTCTCTACTTTAAAGAGTGCTGATGTCCAGGTGTATATCAGTATGTAGTGTCTCTACTTTAAAGAGTCCTCTCCTGCTGATGTTCAGGTGTATATCAGTATGTAGTGTCTCTACTTTAAAGAGTCCTCTCCTGCTGATGTTCAGGTGTATATCAGTATGTAGTGTCTCTACTTTAAGAGTCCTCTCCTGCTGATGTTCAGGTGTATATCAGTATGTAGTGTCTCTACTTTAAAGAGTCCTCTCCTGCTGATGTTCAGGTGTATATCAGTATGTAGTGTCTCTACTTTAAAGAGTCCTCTCCTGCTGATGTCCAGGTGTATATCAGTATGTAGTGTCTCTACTTTAAAGAGTGCTGATGTCCAGGTGTATATCAGTATGTAGTGTCTCTACTTTAAAGAGTCCTCTCCTGCTGATGTTCAGGTGTATCAGTATGTAGTGTCTCTACTTTAAAGAGTCCTCTCCTGCTGATGTCCAGGTGTATATCAGTATGTAGTGTCTCTACTTTAAAGAGTCCTCTCCTGCTGATGTCCAGGTGTATATCAGTATGTAGTGTCTCTACTTTAAAGAGTCCTCTCCTGCTGATGTTCAGGTGTATATCAGTATGTAGTGTCCTCTACTTTAAAGAGTCCTCTCCTGCTGATGTCCAGGTGTATATCAGTATGTAGTGTCCTCTACTTTAAAGAGTCCTCTCCAGCTGATGTTCAGGTGTATATCAGTATGTAGTGTTTCTACTTTAAAGAGTCCTCTCCTGCTGATGTTCAGGTGTATATCAGTATGTAGTGTCTCTACTTTAAAGAGTCCTCTCCTGCTGATGTTCAGGTGTATATCAGTGTGTAGTGTCTCTACTTTAAAGAGTGCTGATGTCCAGGTGTATGTTGTAGTTTTATTTTCATTGCAAACATTGAAGCAGCATTTAATTATATTTGATCACTTGGGGAATATTTTAGATTTTTTAATGTCCACCATTTCCCGCGTCACGGTCAAACAGCTGTCTTTAAACCACCATTTTATAATAAATAAAGAATAGCTGTCTTCTTAACTGCCTTTAGCCCCTGCTCTGTGCTGCTCTCACAGCTGGAGGGCAGTGTGTGTCCGACACAGAACCAAGAGATACGTCCTCGTTCTGTTTCATGTAGAAATGAAGATGGTAGAAAACACACGTCACATTGTTTCACTGAAGCTTCCCTTTAACAGGATTTGGATAATCAGTGCTATTGGCATTTATGTGTGTGTGTGTGGTGTGTGTGTGTGTGTGTGTGTGTGTGTGTGTGTGTGTGTGTGTGTGTGCATGTGTGTGTGTGTGTGTGTGCGTGCGTGTAAGTGAAGTGATTAGGAATAGAAATTACCCCAAACTGTGGCTGCGTCCCCTGCTGCTGCTGGGTAAAAATTGTGTGTGTGTGTGTGTGTGTGTGTGTGTGTGTGAGCAACAGTAGCAGACTGTCATGGCTACTGCTGCCATGCATGACAGATGTATGTGGACACAGTAGACAAAGGCGTGTGTGTGTGTGTGTGTTGGGGGGTCAGCTTGTGTCCAATGTAGAAGAAGAAGACGAAGAAGAAGACGAAGAAGAAGAAGAAGAAGAAGAAGAAGAAGAAGAAGAAGAAGAAGAAGAAGAAGAAGACGAAGAAGAAGACGAAGAAGAAGAAGAAGAAGAAGAAGAAGAAGAAGAAGAAGAAGAAGAAGAAGAAGAAGAAGAAGAAGAAGAAGAAGAAGAAGAAGTCATCACGGCCAACATTAGCTGCCTTTAGCCTAACGGTCTGAGATTCATACACAAACATGGAAGTGCACACACACACACACACACACACACACACACACACACACACACACACACACACACACACACACACACACACACACACACACACAACACACACACACACACACACACACACACACACACACACACACACACACACACACACACACACACACACACACACACACACACACACACTCTTTAATTAGTTTGGCGTTAATTCAACAGGCTCATTAATTAGAGCTCTCAGGCCAGTTTGACCCCCTGCTGCTTCGTTAATTCAACTCTTACTGGCGCAGTCGAGCCTCTCGTTAACTTTTGATGGCGCTGTGGAATTAAATCTGAACGATTTAATCAAAAAAACAATTAATTTGTTTCAAGGTCACGACATCTGTCGCTGCTCTGTTAGAAAGGTCACCGTCGGATACTAACAAGGAGACAAAGCAAGAAGAAACAGAAGATTTCAGTCAGGAGATGTTTCTACATGGAGTGTGTGTGTGTGTGTGTGTGTGTGTGTGTGTGTGTGTGTGTGTGTGTGTGTGTGTGTGTGTGTGAATGTGTGTGTTTTGTCCGAGATGCCACTCAGCAGCATGTTGGTATGACATGTATGATCATGTCAGAGTCACAGCAGCTGCGTGTGTCAGGTGCCTCATTACTGTGTGTGTGTGTGTGTGTGTGTGTGTGTGTGTGTGTGTGTGTGTGTGTGTGTGTGTGTGTGTGTGTGTCTGCATGACGACGTTCTTTGAAAAATAAATTAAATATGAGAATATTATTTTAGTAGAAATATTCCTCGAAACATTTTGAGGATAATTCTGGATAAAAGTGTGAACATTAAATTGGGGCATTTTTGATAAGTGTCGACACTTTGTGGAAAATCACAACAATTCTAAAAGCCTTGAAGGGTTTTGTGGAAGACATTTACAACATTTTTGAAATAAGAAAATGAAAGTAGACAAACTTGAAAAGTGTAATATAACATAAAGACACTTTCAAAAGTTGTGATACTGAAAACCTTAACCTTAAGTAGTTCACTTCAGATACGCTTGTTGTTATATTCCATGGATGCTCTCAACATCCAGATAGCAATGAATATCTGAAGTGCTTTGACAACAAATCCATAACAATATATCATCTGTAGAAGCCGTGGCGCTGTAAAAGCTCGACCAATCATCTGAGCCGGCTAAAGTAACTGGATGGCCTACCTGCCTGTCAGCCTACCCTCTGGACACACACTCATCTCGTGCCCTCATTGGTCATGTGCGCGTTCGTGTGTGTTGGAGGGGCTGCGTACTTTCAGATTCAAGCCACTCGAGCTGCTTCTCCATTCTTAAAAGAGTGTTTTGAAAACTGAAGACAATTTTGGGAAAATTAAGACCTTTTTTTAAGAGTGTCGAAATGACAGCTTCATTGTTTTAGAGAGTTTAAAGTTTAGACATTTTTAGAAATTGCAAACACTCTAAATCTTTGGAAAATAAGGAACACTCTGACCACAGTGACGTGCAATAGATGCCGTGTTTAAATGAATAAAATACTTAAAACATAGGTAGTCCCGATGCTGGAAGATGCATGTGTCTACAAATAAGAAGGAACATGACTATTTTAAAAGTGAGGAAAGTGAAGGCTTTGAAATGAAACTTGAAGTGGAGAAAATATTTGGGGTGGACAGTTTGAACAGTCAGGATGGAAAAAGTGAGGACCAATACTTCTGGAAAGTGAAGGCTTTTAGAAAACTAACTTGTTTTGGGAAGTCTTTCCAAGCATTTAATCCAGAATCAGGACATCTCTGTTGGGTTGAAAGCTAGAAAACACGTTTGGGAACAGTTTCTATCTGAGGGGTTTCATGTGTGGATCCATCGCTCTCACACTTTGGATTATTTTCACGTCTGCTCGGATTAAAGAACCGGATTAAGGAGCGCTGACCTTTTTATTATCACGGCTTCCTCTCCTCCGTCTCAGATCAATATGTGGCTCTGCAGGCTTCCTCACATCCATCTCCTCCCACAGATCAATCCCCCACAATCCTCTGCTTTTAGGGTGGAATTAGGTGGAAGTGCTTCTGCTGCTGCTGCCGGTGGTTTAGAGGAAGGGAAATGTGACTTCAGGGCTTCCTCCTCTCACAGATTGCTGCTCGTATTGATGCCACTATAATGGCGTGTTTCCACTGCAGGGCCTCGCTCGGTTTAGTACGGTATAGTTAGGCCTTGTTAGGCCAGGCTCACTTTATGCTGCGTTTCCATTACAGTTTAGTAGCTGGGGCGGTAACTATAGTAACGCAGTGTCGGCCGTGACGTTATCTTCAATGAGCGCCCCAGAAAACAACACAGCCGTTAGCTGTTAGCACTCAGAGCTCACAGCTCCTCATATCTGTTCAGAAACTAGACAGAAGTTAAACAAGTACAAACCACAGACTGCCTGTGTCATGTGTTAGAAATTAAAATCAATGTTTGATAGCATAATGTAGCTTAAACATACCGTCAGTTTAAGTGCTATTTTATTTTGGAAAAAACCGGAAGTTCTCAATACCAAGCTTTTATTCTGAAAATCCTTCATGAGGACATCCGGGACTACCGTTCATTAGTATCACTAAAGTGGCTATTGACGCCGTTAACATGTATTGCATATAAAGTTATGAAAGAGTTAAGGAGGAGAAAAGGCGTGTTTAGATATATTGAATGTACAATGTCTGTATCCTCTGATATGCGTAACAACGGACATTAAAAGGTGGAGAGCCGGCCCGCAGGGAGGAGCCAGCAGAGGATATAAAAACAGCGGGACCTGAGGGGTTCGGCCTCTTTCTTCACCTGCCAGAGCCAGAGACACAGCTGCTTTTCTGTCAACAATATTCTCTTTGTAACATTACCGCGCCTTTATTTGAATTAAAGTACCAATTTGAAACCATCTCAGAGACTCCATTTAGTCTCCCTTTTAAGCTTCTCTCCTGGACGCGAGAATTATTACACGGATAACACATGGCGAATACAGTCGCTGCTTTATTTATGTCTGTAGGCCGTTGCTGTGAGTGTGGACGGTCGGAGCATATAACGTTAGCTTAGCCAGTGATTCTCTCTCTCTAGTTTAGCATACTCAGCCCGGTTGTTGGCCCGGAAAGAACCTCGATTTTGGAGAGTCAGAAAACTGTGAAAAAGTACCCGTTAGCCGGAACTACGCTGTAGTGGAAACGTAACCAAAAACGCACGTTTAAATCGCGCTCCGCGCTGTAGTGGCAATGCGCTGCAGCCATCAGACCTGCAGAGGAGCGCTAATATAATATCTGTTGGTGCATATTAAGAAATGACAGCAAAAGAGTTATAGAAAGATATGAAGCAAAGGAACTAGCGCTAGATGAATGATTCTAGGTTCCTTTGGAGCCTTTCATGTCTTTTTTTTAGACGATTTAGAGTATTAAAAAGGCCCTATGGTGGAATTAGGTGGAAGTGCTTCTGCTGCTGCTTTAGAGGAAGGAAAATGTGACTTTAGAGCTTTCTCCTCTCACAGATTGCTGCTCGTATTGATGCCACTTTTAGAGACTGCAGCCATCAGACCTGCTGAGAGGAGGCTGTGATAATAGAGCCTGTTACTGCCCAGCAGGGGGGCGAACACCTCCTGCAGGTGAGCGGGGGGGGGGGGGGCGTGCACTGCAAGAAGTATCCGACAATAATAACCCTGTAGGAATCAGGAGAGAAAGATAATGTGGTGTTTCTGGTGCAATAAATGCCCCTTTTTTTCTAGACAATTTAGAGTCAAGAGAGAAAGATAAGAAAGACATGAAGCCAAGAAGATAGCGCTAGTTGAATGACTTTAGGTTATTTTGGTTTAGACAACTCGAGGCCCGGGGGCCAAATCAGGCCCTTGGTGGATTTCATTTCGGCCCACAGGATCATTTCTAATTCCTATTAGATCTGGCCCTCCGGTATATTGCACCTTCACACCATCCTGAGGGTCTCCTCCGCTCAGAGCCTGAGCCCAAACATTGATGACCTTGCCCCAAGATGAGATGCCAAGTATCTGAGCTAGCATCACAGAGCAGCACACTGAGTTCAAAGGATGCTTCCTTCTGCACTTTCTCTCACGACAACAGGGCATGTTTGGTTTCTCTTTGAGGGGAATAGTTTTGTTGAAGCTGTTGTTGGCCTGTGGAGAAATGTACTCATAAGAAATGAGTCTGGAGAAGCTGCAGATAGAGCCATAAGAAATGAGTCTGGAGAAGCTGCAGATAGAGCCATAAGAAATGAGTCTGGAGAAGCTGCAGATAGAGCCATAAGAAATGAGTCTGGAGAAGCTGCAGATAGAGCCATAAGAAATGAGTCTGGAGAAGCTGCAGATAGAGCCATAAGAAATGAGTCTGGAGAAGCTGCAGATAGAGCCATAAGAAATGAGTCTGGAGAAGCTGCAGATAGAGAGAGAAATGAGTCTGGAGGAGCTGCAGATAGAGCCATAAGAAATGAGTCTGGAGAAGCTGCAGATAGAGCCATAAGAAATGAGTCTGGAGAAGCTGCAGATAGAGCCATAAGAAATGAGTCTGGAGAAGCTGCAGATAGAGCCATAAGAAATGAGTCTGGAGAAGCTGCAGATAGAGCCATAAGAAATGAGTCTGGAGAAGCTGCAGATAGAGCCGTAAGAAATGAGTCTGGAGAAGCTGCAGATAGAGCCATAAGAAATGAGTCTGGAGAAGCTGCAGATAGAGCCATAAGAAATGAGTCTGGAGAAGCTGCAGATAGAGCCATAAGAAATGAGTCTGGAGAAGCTGCAGATAGAGCCATAAGAAATGAGTCTGGAGAAGCTGCAGATAGAGCCATAAGAAATGAGTCTGGAGAAGCTGCAGATAGAGCCATAAGAAATGAGTCTGGAGAAGCTGCAGATAGAGCCATAAGAAATGAGTCTGGAGAAGCTGCAGATAGAGCCATAAGAAATGAGACTGGAGAAAGTCTGCCAGATAGAGCCATAAGAAATGAGTCTGAGAAGCTTGCAGATAGAGCCATAAGAAATGAGTCTGGAGAAGCTGCATATAGAGCCATAAGAAATGAGTCTGGAGAAGCTGCAGATAGAGCCTAAGAAATGAGTCCTGAGAAGCTGCAGATAGAGCATAAGAAAATGAGTCTGAGAAGCTGCAGATAGAGCCATGAGAAATGAGTCTGGAGAACTGCAGATAGAGCCTAGAAATGAGTCTGGAGAAGCTGCAGATAGAGCCATAAGAAATGAGTCTGGAGAAGCTTGCAGATAGGCCGTAAGAAAATGAGTCTGGAGAAGCTGCAATAGAGCCATAAGAAATGAGTCCTGGAGAGCTGCAGAGAGAGCCATAAGAGATGAGTCTGGAGAAGCTGCAGATAGAGTCATAAGAACTGAGTCTGAGAAGCTGCAGATAGAGCCATAAGAAATGAGTCTGGAGAAGCTGCAGATAGAGCCATAAGAAAATGAGTCTGAGAGCTGCAGATAGAGCCATAAGAAATGAGTCGGGAGAAGCTGCAGATAGAGGCATAAGAACTGAGTCTGAGAAGCTGCAGATAGAGCTGTAAGAAATGAGTCTGGAGAAGCTGCAGATAGAGCCGTAAGAAATGAGTCTGGAAAGCTGCAGATAGAGCCATAAGAAATGAGTCTGGAGAAGCTGCAGATAGAGCCGTAAGAAATGAGTCTGGAGAAGCTGCAGATATAGAGTCCATAGAAATGAGTCTGGAGAAGCTGCAGATAGAGCCATAAGAGATGAGTCTGGAGAAGCTGCAGATAGAGTCATAAGAAACTGAGTCATCGGAGAGCTGCAGATAGAGCCATAAGAAATGAGTCTGGAGAAGCTTGCAGATAGAGCCATATAAGAAATGAGTCTGGAGAAGCTGCAGATAGAGCCTAAGAAATGAGTCTGGAGAAGCTGCAGATAGAGTCATAAGAAAACTGAGTCTGGAGAAGCTGCAGATAGAGCTGTAAGAAAATGAGTCTGGAGAAGCTGCAGATGAGCCATAAGAAATGAGTCTGGAGAAGCTGCAGATAGAGCATAAGAAATGAGTCTGGAGAAGCTGCAGATAGAGCCGTAAGAAATGAGTCTGGAGAAGCTGCAGATAGAGCCATAAGAAATGAGTCTGGAGAAGCTGCAGATAGAGCCATAAGAAATGAGTCTGGAGAAGCTGCAGATAGAGCCATAAGAAATGAGTCTGGAGAAGCTGCAGGTAGAGCCATAAGAAATGAGTCTGGAGAAGCTGCAGATAGAGCCGTAAGAAATGAGTCTGGAGAAGCTGCAGATAGAGCCATAAGAAATGAGTCTGGAGAAGCTGCAGATAGAGCCATAAGAAATGAGTCTGGAGAAGCTGCAGATAGAGCCATAAGAAATGAGTCTGGAGAAGCTGCAGATAGAGCCATAAGAAATGAGTCTGGAGAAGCTGCAGATAGAGCCATAAGAAATGAGTCTGGAGAAGCTGCAGATAGAGCCATAAGAAATGAGTCTGGAGAAGCTGCAGATAGAGCCATAAGAAATGAGTCTGGAGAAGCTGCAGATAGAGCCATAAGAAATGAGTCTGGAGAAGCTGCAGATAGAGCCATAAGAAATGAGTCTGGAGAAGCTGCAGATAGAGCCATAAGAAATGAGTCTGGAGAAGCTGCAGATAGAGCCATAAGAAATGAGTCTGGAGAAGCTGCAGATAGAGCCATAAGAAATGAGTCTGGAGAAGCTGCAGATAGAGCCATAAGAAATGAGTCTGGAGAAGCTGCATAGAGCCATAAGAAATGAGTCTGGAGAAGCTGCAGATAGAGCCATAAGAAATGAGTCTGGAGAAGCTGCAGATAGAGCCATAAGAAATGAGTCTGGAGAAGCTGCAGATAGAGCCATAAGAAATGAGTCTGGAGAAGCTGCAGATAGAGCCATAAGAAATGAGTCTGGAGAAGCTGCAGATAGAGCCATAAGAAATGAGTCTGGAGAAGCTGCAGATAGAGCCGTAAGAAATGAGTCTGGAGAAGCTGCAGATAGAGCCATAAGAAATGAATGCACCTGATTATTTAATGTTGTTTTTATAGGCATTCATTGAAGCTTTGTTAGTTCCAGGTTTAATATGTGCAATAAGTTCATTTCAATAAGTTCTGCAATAAACATTGAACCAGTCCGGCCCTCCACTAGCACCCATTTCTTTATTTTGGCCCACTTGAGTTTGACCCCCCTGGTTTAGAATATCAAATGGACCCTTCTGCTTGTTGGGCTTTCCCTTCCCAGTAGTGTGTTATATGTAGTTTCATGTAAACGGTCTCCAGAGGCTAAACTCTCTGGGTTTCTCTTCTTTCTTTCTTTTGAAGACACTGCCATGAATTGCTCCTCTGGATTTTGGCAGATGACTTCATGAATCCGATATGAAGACGGACATACCTGCAGTATCTCGACCCTGCAGAGTGCAGTTATGGGTTTTAGGGTTTATGTTTTTTGGGGGGGGTTTAGCGTTGTGTGTGTGGTGGAGATTGTACCTCCCCCCCCCTCTCTCTGCTTTCCCTGCTGCCTGGCTTAAACTAATCCCATTATCAGTGAGGCGGCCTGACGCTAACTGACCAGCTGCTCAGAGTCTGGACACCACTCACACACTGCAAGACATATCAGGCAGAAAACAAGCTGAAAGAAAAGTCTGCAGACACAGAGCTGCAAGGGAAGCTTCGAATAACAGCAGGAGTCAACAGAGAGGTGTGTGTGTGTGTGTGTGTGTGTGTGTGTGGCCTAGCATTACTACTTGTGGGGACCTACATCTGTTTACACCAGGGTTACACAGTCACGTGTGGGGACTCGCCTCCCTTATGGGGACATAATGGAGGTCCTCATTTGTAAGGGTTAGGGTTAGGCATGTGTTGGTTATGGTTAAGGGTTAGGAAAAGTCTCCAGGAAATGCATGTAAGTCAAGGTATTGTCCCCTGAAGTGATGTATACATGGTATGTGTGTGCACGTGTGTGTGTGTGTGTGTCTATGAGTGAATTTGCCTTCCTTGGAACATGTCAATATTGAAGAACATATCTTTGAAGTGAAGAAGTGGGGAAAAATTCATAATTGGGAATGTTTGGAAAAGTAAAGAGAGTTTTTGAAGGACGATTGTAAACGCGTTGGAAATGAAACTTTATTTTGAAAGTGTCTTTGGTTGAAATAACAGTGATGGATGTTCCAGAGACGAAGAGTTTCCAGAAGAGAAAATTAGCTTTTTTGACAAATGTTCTTTTGAGTAAATTAGTTGAAACAAAAGAAGGGTTCAAGATGTTTTTTCTCATTTCCTAAAATGTTGGCTCTTTGGTGAATCCCAAAACTCGATGTGTATGAACAAAGAACAAGATTATACAAATCTCTACAACAGACAAGTCTCCAGATCCCCCCGAATACCAGAACGTCTAAACCAATACCCAAATATCTTCAGCTAAATTAAATATTAAAAACACACGATGTGGAAAAATTAAACGTCAATAAAATGTAATTCATGATTTGAATGCATTTCAGCCAAAAAGCTATTTACTTTACAAAGCATGAATATACCTGGTTAACGCTGAACATATTGGCTTGTTGTTGTTGTTGTTGTTGTTGAATGTATTGTGAAATAAACTATATATTTCCGCAGAGCCACATTTCTTGCAGTGTTCCCTGGCTCCTCCGGCCCGCTAGCTTGCGCGTTAGCATGTGTCGAGGATCCCCGTGGAAATGTTGGCGTTTGGGAAGTTCCACAACAATAATGCCGAGTCTAATCCAGCTGCCCAAACAATGAGGAGACGACCCCCCCCCCCTCTCTCACCTCCACCTCCAAAAGACTCTCCAGGCAGGTAGGAGCAGATTAGCAAAACAACCTGGACTTCTCTTTGTGCCAAATGAGCTGAAACGTCCATTTAAACGCCGCGTCTTAATTTGACTCTGAAGACGAGAGCGTTTTAAAACTCGATAAAGAACTCTTTTTTAAACCCCTTTTCTCCACTTGTGCACATTTTCTCTTTACGGAGATCAGCAGAGAAGAAAGTGAGCACGGTAAAGAAAGGTAGGGAGGCGTGTGGCGCAGTGGACAGAGCGTTGGTGTTCGGATCAGGGGGTCACAGGTTCAAACCCCGCTGCAGTCAGCATGTCGTTGTGTCCCTGAGACACTTCACCTCATATGGCTCCTGTGTGGATTGAACACAGTGTTGAGAATGTAAGTCACCTTGGATAAAAGTGTCTAACATGTTGATGTAGAAGAGACATGGAGAAGAGGGGACACATGTTGATGAAGAAGAGACATGAAGAAGAGGGGACACATTTGATGAAGAAGAGACACGAAGAAGAGGGGGACACATGTTGATGAGAAGAGACACGAAGAAGAGGGGACACATGTTGATGTAGAAGAGACATGGAGAAGAGGGGACACATGTTGAGTAGAAGAGACATGGAGAAGATGGGGACACATGTTGATGTAGAAGAGACATGGAGAAGAGGGGACACATGTTGATGTAGAAGAGACATGAAGAAGAGGGGACACATGTGATGAAGAAGAGACATGAAGAAGAGGGACACATGTTGTGTAGAGAGACATGGAGAAGAGGGGACACATGTTGATGTAAAAGAGACATGGAGAAGAGGGGCACACATGTTGAATGAAGAATGAGCACAAGGAAGAGGGGACACATTGTTGATGAAGAAGAGACAAACGAAGAAGATGGGGACCACATGTTGGATGTAGAAGAGACAACGGAAGAAGAGGGGACCACATGTATGATGGTAGAAGAGACTGGAGAAGAGGGACACATGTTGATGGTAGAAGAGACATGGGAGAAGAGGGGACACATGTTGATGAAGAAGCAGACATGAAGAAGAAGGGGACACATGTTGATGAAGAAGAGACATGAAGAAGAGGGAGACACATGTTGATGAAGAAGAGACACGAAGAAGGAGGGGACACCATGTTTGAGTGAAGGAAGAGACAACGAAGAAGAGGGGACACATGGTTGAGGTAAGAGAGACAAGGAGAAGAGGGACAACATGTTGATGTAGAAGAGACATGGAGAAGAGGGGACACATGTTGATGTAGAAGAGACATGGAGAAGAGGGGACACATGTTGATGTAGAAGAGACATGGAGAAGAGGGGACACATGTTGATGAAGAAGAGACATGAAGAAGAGGGGACACATGTTGATGTAGAAGAGACATGGAGAAGAGGGGACACATGTTGATGTAGAAGAGACATGCAGAAGAGGGGACACATGTTGATGTAGAAGAGACATGGAGAAGAGGGGACACTGTTGATGAAGAAGAGACATGAAGAAGAGGGGACACATGTTGATGTAGAAGAGACATGAAGAAGAGGGGACACATGTTGATGTAGAAGAGACATGAAGAAGAGGGGACACATGTTGATGTAGAAGAGACATGAAGAAGAGGGGACACATGTTGATGTAGAAGAGACATGATGAAGAGGGGACACATGTTGATGATGTAGAAGAGACATGGAGAAGAGGGGACACATGTTGATGTAGAAGAGACAGGAGAAGAGGGGGACACATGTTGATGTAGAAGAGACGTGAAGAAGAGGGGACACATGTTGATGAAAGAAGAGACGTGAAGAAGAGGGGGACATGTTGATGAAGAAGAGCATGCACATGTTGTGTAGACATGAAAGAGGGGACACTGTTGATGTAGAAGAGACATGAAGAAGAGGGACACATGTTGATGTAGAAGAGACATGAAGAAGAGGGGACACATGTTGATGTAGAAGAGACATGAAGAAGAGGGGACACATGTTGATGTGAAGAGAGACATGATGAAGAGGGGACACATGTTGATGTAGAAGAGACATGGAGAAGAGGGGACACATGTTGATGATGTAGAAGACACGAAGAAGAGGGGACACATGTTGATGTAGAAGAGACAGAACGAGAAGAGGGTACACATGTTGATGTAGAAGAGACACGAAGAAGAGGGGACACATGTTGATGTAGAAGAGACGTGAAGAAGAGGGGACACATGTCGATGTAGAAGAGACGTGAAGAAGAGGGGACACATGTTGATGTAGAAGAGACATGAAGAAGAGGGGACACATGTTGATGTAGAAGAGACATGAAGAAGAGGGGACACATGTTGATGTAGAAGAGACATGAAGAAGAAGGGACACATGTCGATGTAGAAGAGACACGAAGAAGAGGGGACACATGTCGATGTAGAAGAGACACGAAGAAGAGGGGACACATGTCGATGTAGAAGAGACACGAAGAAGAGGGGACACATGTTGATGTAGAAGAGACACGAAGAAGAGGGGACACATGTTGATGTAGAAGAGACACGAAGAAGAGGGGACACATGTTGATGTAGTCCACACGGTATCGGCTCAAGAAACGTGTCCGTTCACACGAGACCGCTCGACCCGCTGGAGACGCCGTAGTACATATGCCGGGCCTGTAAGTGGCGCTGTGCATGTAGTTCTCCATGTCCACTGATGGTTGTGGGAGAGGAGCTGTGGATGTTGCTCTAACATCTGTAGCACGGTCGAGCTGAGGTGGGGAGAGGCGGGGCTATGGCGTCATCGTTATCAGGGCAGGCGTCTGGTGCAGTGGGTTGAGTGTTGGTGTTGGGATCAGGAGGTCACAGGTTCAAACCCCACTGCAGTCAGCATGTCGTTGTGTCCCTGAGACGCTTCAGCCCACTGAGTATGTAAGTCCCTTTGGATAAAAGCGTCTAACAAGTGACATGTAATGTAATCAGGAAATGATCGTACACACGGAGCCGTTTGGCCCCCTAGAGCGTTTCGTCCGCAGATCTCGGGACCCGTTACCGTTAGAGCGCTCCGGTTCCGTTACGGCCTCGTGTGAACGACCCGTCCACGCGATAGAGAACTAGCGGACACAACTCGTTTCGTCTCCGTGTGGACGAGGCCTCAGTCTGTTCAGAGAGAGAGACTCGCTCTCTATCACTATTTCTCTCATGAATGGAATTTGGGACGGTCTGTTCTCTCATCAGAGGATAAAGAAGATTAAAGCTCCCTCCTCTTCCTCCTCATCTTCCTCTCTCCTCAGCTATCAAAACGCTGCTTTTTCAAATTATCTTCTATATTTTCAACGAAATTCTTCCAAATTCTTGTCCTTTAAATTGTAGATAATGCATTTCCATTTATCTGAATTACATATTTTAAGTCCATAAAAAGACAAAACATTTATTTGTCCAATATCTGCATTGTATTCCACGCAGGTACAGATTGTTTGACACTTGATTGAGGATCCAAACGTTTCTAAAAAACACCCAAAACGTCTGTAAATGTGTGTACAATTTTGCAAAAGACATCCAGAATATAACCATAGTTTGAGTTGTTGAATATTTACTCAGCTAAAACTGAATATATGTTCTTACAGGAATAAGAGGATTAAAACTTGAACGGCAGCAAACCTGGGAAACACCGGGGACAACATGTGTCCCCGGTGTGTCCCCGGTGTGTCCCCGGTGTGTCCCCTGCGTCCCTGGTGTGTCGGGGAACTCACGCAGCGTCAGAGAATAAACCCTCTCTCTTTTCCTCCGTACCCAAATCTCTAAAAACGGGGAACTACGGAGCTGATCCAGATTTGCGTCCGATATGACGTAACATCTGAAATGTGGACCCACGGGCCAATCAGAAAGCTGCTATCAGAAACAATGCCCGACTGTTTTGGACGTAATATGGTCGGTGTTTACATTAGCATCGCTAACACTCAGAGCTAACCTGTACTGGAGAGCATGTGTGTGAAGAAGCAGGAAGTAAGGAACTCACCTTGTGGTATAACCGGCAAGAGAGAAAGCCTTTGAGCTCCAGACTGTTTCAGATCCTTGATAATCCATGATATGGCGTTTCATCACGGCAGCATTTAGTTTAGACGGTAGCTGCCGGGTCCCGCATGAGCGCAGACCCCTCCTCTTTAAAGCTTTATCCCCAAATCAGCTCTTTAGAAACAGGAAGTGAAACAGAGGGATACGAGGCGTGGCTAGAATGATCTGTTTGGAGCAAAACACTTCATAGACATGTGTTTTATATATTTATATCTGAGACCTGTGCTATGGCTACACACAGCACGAGAGGTGACCTTTAAACGATGTTGTAACAATCTCACCAAACACGTTTATTTTGACGCCTCACCACAAATGTCTCGGTTAACAAACAATCATTCTGTTGTCTTCAAATAAAGTCACATTTTAAAACCTCAAAAATCGATGTAAACAAACCAAAGGCATCTTCCTAAAGGTCATAAGAAATAAGAAACAACAGCCGAGCAACAGGCGGTGCGTTCTCTGAAAGCTTCCGTAAATGTCATCTGCTTCTCTTAACAACTGACTATTGATCCGGAGCCGAAACCCTGCTTTATTTACAGGGTTTGCTGTCTTTTTGGGGGGGGGGGGGGGTTGGGGGTGATAATGCCTTTGTCTCTTCTGCTGCCACTTGTTAGTTTGAATCCCTCCACAGTCTCCAGGCAGATATGTACAGTCTCCCTGAACGTCTCATTTCAATTGGCCTCCATCTGTTTTGTCTATGCATGAAAAGGTCTATTATGATCTGCTCTTTGTACAAATGGACTACTAAGCGGAGAGCTACCCCCCCCCCCCCCCCCACCCAAACCTCTCCTTTCTCCCTGATCCCCCCCCCCCCCCCCCCTGAAACATTAGATCCCAAGGAGCTGCTTTAATTATCCAGCGACGGGAGTCTTCTTTTTAACGAGTTTTAAAAAGTCTTCAGATTCGGGGGAAGGGTCTTTATTAACTCTGCAGTGACGAAAAACAAAATAACATAAAGAAATGTATGAAATCGTTTATTGTATTTTTATAAATATTTATCTGTAATCATATATTTTTTTCATACATTATTTATATTTTATATATTTTTTTCGTATACGTCTTATGCCTGCATTGCTGGAATTCACCAGTAGCCTTAAATAAGCAATATGTAAAAATGATATGATTAAATACACTTTGAAGAAAAAAACCCCTACAGTGACTAGCTAATGTGATTGAAGTGGAACCACCTGGTGGGGGTTTAAGGAGGGTGGGGGTGGGGGGGTGTAGTCAGCTGCCTCTGAAGGGGGCACCTCTGAAATCCTTCATGAGGACATCCGGGACTACCGTTCATTAGTATCACTAAAGTGGCTATTGACGCCGTTAACATTGCATATAAAGTTATGAAAGAGTTAAGGAGGAGAAAAGGCGTGTTTAGATATATTGAATGTACAATGTCTGTATCCTCTGATATGCGTAACAACGGACATTAAAAGGTGGAGAGCCGGCCCGCAGGGAGGAGCCAGCAGAGGATATAAAAAGCGGGACCTGAGGGTTCGGCCTCTTTCTTCACCTGCCAGCCAGAGACACAGCTGCTTTTCTGTCAACAATATTCTCTTTGTAACATTACCGCGCCTTTATTTGAATTAAAGTACCAATTTGAAACCATCTCAAGACTCCATTTAGTCTCCCTTTTAAGCTTCTCTCCTGGACGCGAGAATTATTACACGGATAACACATGGCGAATACAGTCGCTGCTTTATTATGTCTGTAGGCCGTTGCTGTGAGTGTGGACGGTCGGAGCATATAACGTTAGCTTAGCCAGTGATTCTCTCTCTCTAGTTTAGCATACTCAGCCCGGTTGTTGGCCCGGAAAGAACCTCGATTTTGGAGAGTCAGAAAACTGTGAAAAAGTACCCGTTAGCCGGAACTCGCTGTAGTGGAAACGTAACCAAAAACGCACGTTTAAATCGCGCTCCGCGCTGTAGTGGCAATGCGCTGCAGCCATCAGACCTGCAGAGGAGCGCTAATATAATATCTGTTGGTGCATATTAAGAAATGCAGCAAAGAGTTATAGAAAGATAGAAGCAAAGGAACTAGCGCTAGATGAATGATTCTAGGTTCCTTTGGAGCCTTTCATGTCTTTTTTTTAGACGATTTAGAGTATTAAAGGCCCTATGGTGGATTAGTGGAGGTGGAAGTGCTTCTGCTGCTGCTTTAGAGGAAGGAAAATGTGACTTTAGAGCTTTCTCCTCTCACAGATTGCTGCTCGTATTGATGCCACTTTTTAGAGACTGCAGCATCAGACCTGCTGAGAGGAGGCTGTGATAATAGAGCCTGTTACTGCCCAGCAGGGGGCGAACACCTCCTGCAGGTGAGCGGGGGGGGGGGGGGCGTGCACTGCAAGAAGTATCCGACAATAATAACCCTGTAGGAATCAGGAGAGAAAGATAATGTGGTGTTTCTGGTGCAATAAATGCCCCTTTTTTTTCTAGACAATTTAGAGTCAAGAGAGAAAGATAAGAAAGACATGAAGCCAAGAAGATAGCGCTAGTTGAATGACTTTAGGTTATTTTGGTTTAGACAACTCGAGGCCCGGGGGCCAAATCAGGCCCGTGGTGGATTTAATTTCGGCCCGCAGGATAATTTCTAATTCCTATTAGATCTGGCCCCGGTATATTGCACCTTCACTCCATCCTGAGGGTCTCCTCCGCTCAGAGCCTGAGCCCAAACATTGATGACCTTGCCCCAAGATGAGATGCCAAGTATCTGAGCTAGCATCACAGAGCAGCACACTGAGTTCAAAGGATGCTTCCTTCTGCACTTTCTCTCACGACACAGGGCATGTTTGGTTTCTCTTGAGGGGAATAGTTTTTTTGAAGCTGTTGTTGGCCTGTGGAGAAATGTACTCATAAGAAATGAGTCTGGAGAAGCTGCAGATAGAGCCATAAGAAATGAGTCTGGAGAAGCTGCAGATAGAGCCATAAGAAATGAGTCTGGAGAAGCTGCAGATAGAGCCGTAAGAAATGAGTCTGGAGAAGCTGCAGATAGAGCCATAAGAAATGAGTCTGGAGAAGCTGCAGATAGAGCCATAAGAAATGAGTCTGGAGAAGCTGCAGATAGAGCCATAAGAAATGAGTCTGGAGAAGCTGCAGATAGAGCCGTAAGAAATGAGTCTGGAGAAGCTGCAGATAGAGCCATAAGAAATGAGTCTGGAGAAGCTGCAGATAGAGCCATAAGAAATGAGTCTAAGCTGCAGATAGAGCCGTAAGAAATGAGTCTGGAGAAGCTGCAGATAGAGCCATAAGAAATGAGTCTGGAGAAGCTGCAGATAGAGCCATAAGAAATGAGTCTAAGCTGCAGATAGAGCCGTAAGAAATGAGTCTGGAGAAGCTGCAGATAGAGCCATAAGAAATGAGTCTGGAGAAGCTGCAGATAGAGCCATAAGAAATGAGTCTGGAGAAGCTGCAGATAGAGCCATAAGAAATGAGTCTGGAGAAGCTGCAGATAGAGCCATAAGAAATGAGTCTGGAGAAGCTGCAGATAGAGCCATAAGAAATGAGTCTGGAGAAGCTGCAGATAGAGCCATAAGAAATGAGTCTGGAGAAGCTGCAGATAGAGCCAAGAAATGAGTCTGGAGAAGCTGCAGATAGAGCCATAAGAAATGAGTCTGGAGAAGCTGCAGATAGAGCCATAAGAAATGAGTCTGGAGAAGCTGCAGATAGAGCCTAAGAAATGAGTCTGGAGAAGCTGCAGATAGAGCCTAAGAAATGAGTCTGGAGAAGCTGCAGATAGAGCCGTAAGAAATGAGTCTGGAGAAGCTGCAGATAGAGCCATAAGAAATGAGTCTGGAGAAGCTGCAGATAGAGCCATAAGAAATGAGTCTGGAGAAGCTGCAGATAGAGCCATAAGAAATGAGTCTGGAGAAGCTGCAGATAGAGCCATAAGAAATGAGTCTGGAGAAGCTGCAGATAGAGCCATAAGAAATGAGTCTGGAGAAGCTGCAGATAGAGCCATAAGAAATGAGTCTGGAGAAGCTGCAGATAGAGCCATAAGAAATGAGTCTGGAGAAGCTGCAGATAGAGCCATAAGAAATGAGTCTGGAGAAGCTGCAGATAGAGCCATAAGAAATGAGTCTGGAGAAGCTGCAGATAGAGCCATAAGAAATGAGTCTGGAGAAGCTGCAGATAGAGCCATAAGAAATGAGTCTGGAGAAGCTGCAGATAGAGCCATAAGAAATGAGTCTGGAGAAGCTGCAGATAGAGCCATAAGAAATGAGTCTGGAGAAGCTGCAGATAGAGCCATAAGAAATGAGTCTGGAGAAGCTGCAGATAGAGCCATAAGAAATGAGTCTGGAGAAGCTGCAGATAGAGCCATAAGAAATGAGTCTGGAGAAGCTGCAGATAGAGCCATAAGAAATGAGTCTGGAGAAGCTGCAGATAGAGTAAGAAATGAGTCTGGAGAAGCTGCAGATAGAGCCATAAGAAATGAGTCTGGAGAAGCTGCAGATAGAGCCATAAGAAATGAGTCTGGAGAAGCTGCAGATAGAGCCATAAGAAATGAGTCTGGAGAAGCTGCAGATAGAGCCATAAGAAATGAGTCTGGAGAAGCTGCAGATAGAGCCATAAGAAATGAGTCTGGAGAAGCTGCAGATAGAGCCATAAGAAATGAGTCTGGAGAAGCTGCAGATAGAGCCATAAGAAATGAGTCTGGAGAAGCTGCAGATAGAGCCATAAGAAATGAGTCTGGAGAAGCTGCAGATAGAGCCATAAGAAATGAGTCTGGAGAAGCTGCAGATAGAGCCAAGAAATGAGTCTGGAGAAGCTGCAGATAGAGCCGTAAGAAATGAGTCTGGAGAAGCTGCAGATAGAGCCATAAGAAATGAGTCTGGAGAAGCTGCAGATAGAGCCATAAGAAATGAGTCTGGAGAAGCTGCAGATAGAGCCATAAGAAATGAGTCTGGAGAAGCTGCAGATAGAGCCATAAGAAATGAGTCTGGAGAAGCTGCAGATAGAGCCATAAGAAATGAGTCTGGAGAAGCTGCAGATAGAGCCATAAGAAATGAGTCTGGAGAAGAAGCTGCAGATAGAGCCATAAGAAATGAGTCTGGAGAAGCTGCAGATAGAGCCATAAGAAATGAGTCTGGAGAAGCTGCAGATAGAGCCATAAGAAATGAGTCTGGAGAAGCTGCAGATAGAGCCATAAGAAATGAGTCTGGAGAAGCTGCAGATAGAGCCATAAGAAATGAGTCTGGAGAAGCTGCAGATAGAGCCATAAGAAATGAGTCTGGAGAAGCTGCAGATAGAGCCGTAAGAAATGAGTCTGGAGAAGCTGCAGATAGAGCCATAAGAAATGAGTCTGGAGAAGCTGCAGATAGAGCCATAAGAAATGAGTCTGGAGAAGCTGCAGATAGAGCCATAAGAAATGAGTCTGGAGAAGCTGCAGATAGAGCCATAAGAAATGAGTCTGGAGAAGCTGCAGATAGAGCCATAAGAAATGAGTCTGGAGAAGCTGCAGATAGAGCCGTAAGAAATGAGTCTGGAGAAGCTGCAGATAGAGCCATAAGAAATGAGTCTGGAGAAGCTGCAGATAGAGCCATAAGAAATGAATGCAACTGATTATTTAATGTTGTTTTTATAGGCATTCATTGAAGCTTTGTTAGTTCCAGGTTTAATATGTGCAATAAGTTCATTTCAATAAGTTCTGCAATAAACATTGAACCAGTCCGGCCCTCCACTAGTACCCATTTCTTTATTTTGGCCCACTTGAGTTTGACCCCCCTGGTTTAGAATATCAAATGGACCCTTCTGCTTGTTGGGCTTTCCCTTCCCAGTAGTGTGTTATATGTAGTTTCATGTAAACGGTCTCCAGAGGCTAAACTCTCTGGGTTTCTCTTCTTTCTTTCTTTTGAAGACACTGCCATGAATTGCTCCTCTGGATTTTGGCAGATGACTTCATGAATCCGATATGAAGACGGACATACCTGCAGTATCTCGACCCTGCAGAGTGCAGTTATGGGTTTTAGGGTTTATGTTTTTTTGGGGGGGGTTTAGCGTTGTGTGTGTGGTGGAGATTGTACCTCCCCCCCCCTCTCTCTGCTTTCCCTGCTGCCTGGCTTAAACTAATCCCATTATCAGTGAGGCGGCCTGACGCTAACTGACCAGCTGCTCAGAGTCTGGACACCACTCACACACTGCAAGAAATATCAGGCAGAAAACAAGCTGAAAGAAAAGTCTGCAGACACAGAGCTGCAAGGGAAGCTTCGAATAACAGCAGGAGTCAACAGAGAGGTGTGTGTGTGTGGGTGTGTGTGTGTGGCCTAGCATTACTACTTGTGGGGACCTACATCTGTTTACACCAGGGTTACACAGTCACGTGGGGGACTCGCCTCCCTTATGGGGACATAATGGAGGTCCTCATTTGTAAGGGTTAGGGTTAGGCATGTGTTGGTTATGGTTAAGGGTTAGGAAAAGTCTCCAGGAAATGCATGTAAGTCAAGGTATTGTCCCCTGAAGTGATGTATACATGGTATGTGTGTGCACGTGTGTGTGTGTGTGTGTCTATGAGTGAATTTGCCTTCCTTGGAACATGTCAATATTGAAGAACATATCTTTGAAGTGAAGAAGTGGGAAAAATTCATAATTGGGAATGTTTGGAAAAGTAAAGAGAGTTTTTGAAGGACGATTGTAAACGCGTTGGAAATGAAACTTTATTTTGAAAGTGTCTTTGGTTGAAATAACAGTGATGGATGTTCCAGAGACGAAGAGTTTCCAGAAGAGAAAATTAGCTTTTTTGACAAATGTTCTTTTGAGTAAATTAGTTGAAACAAAAGAAGGGTTCAAGATGTTTTTTCTCATTTCCTAAAATGTTGGCTCTTTGGTGAATCCCAAAACTCGATGTGTATGAACAAAGAACAAGATTATACAAATCTCTACAACAGACAAGTCTCCAGATCCCCCGAATACCAGAACGTCTAAACCAATACCCAAATATCTTCAGCTAAATTAAATATTAAAAACACACGATGTGGAAAAATTAAACGTCAATAAAAATGTAATTCATGATTTGAATGCATTTCAGCCAAAAAGCTATTTACTTTACAAAGCATGAATATACCTGGTTAACGCTGAACATATTGGCTTGTTGTTGTTGTTGTTGTTGTTGAATGTATTGTGAAATAAACTATATATTTCCGCAGAGCCACATTTCTTGCAGTGTTCCCTGGCTCCTCCGGCCCGCTAGCTTGCGCGTTAGCATGTGTCGAGGATCCCCGTGGAAATGTTGGCGTTTGGGAAGTTCCACAACAATAATGCCGAGTCTAATCCAGCTGCCCAAACAATGAGGAGACGACCCCCCCCCCTCTCTCACCTCCCACCTCCAAAAGACTCTCCAGGCAGGTAGGAGCAGATTAGCAAAACAACCTGGACTTCTCTTTGTGCCAAATGAGCTGAAACGTCCATTTAAACGCCGCGTCTTAATTTGACTCTGAAGACGAGAGCGTTTTAAAACTCGATAAAGAACTCTTTTTTAAACCCCTTTTCTCCACTTGTGCACATTTTCTCTTTACGGAGATCAGCAGAGAAGAAAGTGAGCACGGTAAAGAAAGGTAGGGAGGCGTGTGGCGCAGTGGACAGAGCGTTGGTGTTCGGATCAGGGGGTCACAGGTTCAAACCCCGCTGCAGTCAGCATGTCGTTGTGTCCCTGAGACACTTCACCTCATATGGCTCCTGTGTGGATTGAACACAGTGTTGAGAATGTAAGTCACCTTGGATAAAAGTGTCTAACATGTTGATGTAGAAGAGACATGGAGAAGAGGGGACACATGTTGATGAAGAAGAGACATGAAGAAGAGGGGACACATGTTGATGAAGAAGAGACACGAAGAAGAGGGGACACATGTTGATGAAGAAGAGACACGAAGAAGAGGGGACACATGTTGATGTAGAAGAGACATGGAGAAGAGGGGACACATGTTGATGTAGAAGAGACATGGAGAAGAGGGGACACATGTTGATGTAGAAGAGACATGGAGAAAGGGGACACATGTTGATGTAGAAGAGACATGGAGAAGAAGAGGGGACACATGTTGATGAAGAAGAGACATGAAGAAAGAGGGGACACATGTTGATGTAGAAGAGACATGGAGAAGAGGGGACACATGTTGATGTAGAAGAGACATGGAGAAGAGGGGACACATGTTGATGAAGAAGAGACACGAAGAAGAGGGGACACAGTTGATGAAGAAGAGAAGAACACGAAGAAGAGGGGACACATGTTGATGTAGAAGAGACACGGAGAAGAGGGGACACATGTTGATGTAGAAGAGACATGGAGAAGAGGGGACACATGTTGATGTAGAAGAGACATGGAGAAGAGGGGACACATGTTGATGAAGAAGAGACATGAAGAAGAGGGGACACATGTTGATGAAGAAGAGACATGAAGAAGAGGGGACACATGTTGATGGAAAGAAGAGACACGAAGAAGAGGAGAAGAGGGGACACATGTTGATGAAGAAGAGACACGAAGAAGAGGGGACACATGTTGATGTAGAAGAGACATGGAGAGAGGGGACACATGTTGATGTAGAAGAGACATGGAGAAGAGGGGACACATGTTGATGTAGAAGAGACATGGAGAAGAGGGGACACATGTTGATGTAGTAGAAGAGACATGGAGAAGAGGGGACAATGTTGATGTAATGAAGAAGAGACATGAAGAAGAGGGGACACATGTTGATGTAGAAGAGACATGGAGAAGAGGGGACACATGTTGATGTAGAAGAGACATGCAGAAGAGGGGACACATGTTGATGTAGAAGAGACATGGAGAAGAGGGGACACATGTTGATGAAGAAGAGACATGAAGAAGAGGGGACACATGTTGATGTAGAAGAGACATGAAGAAGAGGGGACACATGTTGATGTAGAAGAGACATGAAGAAGAGGGGACACATGTTGATGTAGAAGAGACATGAAGAAGAGGGGACACATGTTGATGTAGAAGAGACATGATGAAGAGGGGACACATGTTGATGTAGAAGAGACATGGAGAAGAGGGGACACATGTTGATGTAGAAGAGACATGGAGAAGAGGGGACACATGTTGATGTAGAAGAGACGTGAAGAAGAGGGGACACATGTTGATGTAGAAGAGACGTGAAGAAGAGGGGGACACATGTTGATGAAGAAGAGACATGAAGAAGAGGGGACACATGTTGATGTAGAAGAGCATGAGAAGAGGGGACACATGTTGATGTAGAAGAGACATGAGAAGAGGGGACACATGTTGATGTAGAAGAGACATGAAAAAGAGGGGACACATGTTGATGTAGAAGAGACATGAGAAGAGGGGACACATGTTGATGTAGAAGAGACATGAGAAGAGGGGACACATGTTGATGTAGAAGAGACATGGAGAAGAGGGGACACATGTTGATGTAGAAGAGACACGAAGAAGAGGGGACACATGTTGATGTAGAAGAGACACGGAGAAGAGGGTACACATGTTGATGTAGAAGAGACACGAAGAAGAGGGGACACATGTTGATGTAGAAGAGTGAAGAAGAGGGGACACATGTGATGTAGAAGAGACGTGAAGAAGAGGGGACATGTTGATGTAGAAGAGACGTGAAGAAGAGGGGACACATGTTGATGTAGAAGAGACATGAAGGAAGAGGGGACACATGTGATGTAGAAGAGACATGAAGAAGAAGGGACACATGTCGATGTAGAGAAGAGACACGAAGAAGAGGGGACACATGTCGATGTAGAAAGAAGACACGAAGAAGAGGGGACACATGTCGATGTAGAAGAGACACTGAAGAAGAGGGGACACATGTTGATGTAGAAGAAGAGACACGAAGAAGAGGGGACACATGTTGATGTTAGCACGAGACACGAAGAAGAGGGACACATGTTGATGTAGTCCACACGGTATCGGCTCAAGAAACGTGTCCGTTCACACGAGACCCGCTCGACCCGCTGGAGACGCCGTAGTACATATGCCGGGCCTGTAAGTGGCGCTGTGCATGTAGTTCTCCATGTCCACTGATGGTTGTGGGAGAGGAGCTGTGGATGTTGCTCTAACATCTGTAGCACGGTCGAGCTGAGGTGGGGAGAGGCGGGGCTATGGCGTCATCGTTATCAGGGCAGGCGTCTGGTGCAGTGGGTTGAGTGTTGGTGTTGGGATCAGGAGGTCACAGGTTCAAACCCCACTGCAGTCAGCATGTCGTTGTGTCCCTGAGACGCTTCAGCCCACTGAGTATGTAAGTCCCTTTGGATAAAAGCGTCTAACAAGTGACATGTAATGTAATCAGGAAATGATCGTACACACGGAGCCGTTTGGCCCCCTAGAGCGTTTCGTCCGCAGATCTCGGGACCCGTTACCGTTAGAGCGCTCCGGTTCCGTTACGGCCTCGTGTGAACGACCCGTCCACGCGATAGAGAACTAGCGGACACAACTCGTTTCGTCTCCGTGTGGACGAGGCCTCAGTCTGTTCAGAGAGAGAGAGACTCGCTCTCTATCACTATTTCTCTCATGAATGGAATTTGGGACGGTCTGTTCTCTCATCAGAGGATAAAGAAGATTAAAGCTCCCTCCTCTTCCTCCTCATCTTCCTCTTCCTCCTCCAGCTATCAAAACGCTGCTTTTTCAAATTATCTTCTATATTTTCAACGAAATTCTTCAAAATTCTTGTCCTTTAAATTGTAGATAATGCATTTCCATTTATCTGAATTACATATTTTAAGTCCATAAAAAGACAAAACATTTATTTGTCCAATATCTGCATTGTATTCCACGCAGGTACAGATTGTTTGACACTTGATTGAGGATCCAAACGTTTCTAAAAAACACCCAAAACGTCTGTAAATGTGTGTACAATTTTGCAAAAGACATCCAGAATATAACCATAGTTTGAGTTGTTGAATATTTACTCAGCTAAAACTGAATATATGTTCTTACAGGAATAAGAGGATTAAAACTTGAACGGCAGCAAACCTGGGAAACACCGGGGACAACATGTGTCCCCGGTGTGTCCCCGGTGTGTCCCCGGTGTGTCCCCGGTGCGTCCCTGGTGCGTCGGGGAACTCACGCAGCGTCAGAGAATAAACCCTCTCTCTTTTCCTCCGTACCCAAATCTCTAAAAACGGGGAACTACGGAGCTGATCCAGATTTGCGTCCGATATGACGTAACATCTGAAATGTGGACCCACGGGCCAATCAGAAAGCTGCTATCAGAAACAATGCCCGACTGTTTTGGACGTAATATGGTCGGTGTTTACATTAGCATCGCTAACACTCAGAGCTAACCTGTACTGGAGAGCATGTGTGTGAAGAAGCAGGAAGTAAGGAACTCACCTTGTGGTATAACCGGCAAGAGAGAAAGCCTTTGAGCTCCAGACTGTTTCAGATCCTTGATAATCCATGATATGGCGTTTCATCACGGCAGCATTTAGTTTAGACGGTAGCTGCCGGGTCCCGCATGAGCGCAGACCCCCTCCTCTTTAAAGCTTTATACCCAAATCAGCACTTTAGAAACAGGAAGTGAACAGAGGGATATGAGGCGTGGCTAAAATGATCTGTTTGGAGCAAAACCCTTCATAGACATGTTTTTATAAATGTATATATATCTGAGACCTGTGCTATGGCTACACACAGCACGAGAGGTGACCTTTAAACGATGTTGTAACAATCTCACCAAACACGTTTATTTTGACGCCTCACCACAAATGTCTCGGTTAACAAACAATCATTCTGTTGTCTTCAAATAAAGTCACATTTTAAAACCTCAAAAATCGATGTAAACAAACCAAAGGCATCTTCCTAAAGGTCATAAGAAATAAGAAACAACAGCCGAGCAACAGGCGGTGCGTTCTCTGAAAGCTTCCGTAAATGTCATCTGCTTCTCTTAACAACTGACTATTGATCCGGAGCCGAAACCCTGCTTTATTTACAGGGTTTGCTGTCTTTTTGGGGGGGGGGGGGGGGGGGGGGGTTGGGGGTGATAATGCCTTTGTCTCTTCTGCTGCCACTTGTTAGTTTGAATCCCTCCACAGTCTCCAGGCAGATATGTACAGTCTCCCTGAACGTCTCATTTCAATTGGCCTCCATCTGTTTTGTCTATGCATGAAAAGGTCTATTATGATCTGCTCTTTGTACAAATGGACTACTAAGCGGAGAGCTACCCCCCCCCCCCCCCCCCACCCAAACCCTCTCCTTTCTCCCTGATCCCCCCCCCCCCCCCTCCCTGAAACATTAGATCCCAAGGAGCTGCTTTAATTATCCAGCGACGGGAGTCTTCTTTTTAACGAGTTTTAAAAAGTCTTCAGATTCGGGGGAAGGGTCTTTATTAACTCTGCAGTGACGAAAAACAAAATAACATAAAGAAATGTATGAAATCGTTTATTGTATTTTTATAAATATTTATCTGTAATCATATATTTTTTTCATACATTATTTATATTTTATATATTTTTTTTCGTATACGTCTTATGCCTGCATTGCTGGAATTCACACAGTAGCCTTAAATAAGCAATATGTAAAAATGATATGATTAAATACACTTTTGAAGAAAAAAACCCCTACAGTGACTAGCTAATGTGATTGAAGTGGAACCACCTGGTGGGGGTTTTAAGGAGGGGTGGGGGTGGGGGGGTGTAGTCAGCTGCCTCTGAAGGGGGCACCAGGTGCTGCTCCTCTTAATTGTTGCCATGTAAAAGCTCGCTTCAGTGCACACTACGGCCCGGGGCTAGGATTAGAAAAAAATCTGTTGCTGCTGCTCGCTCACAGAAGTCCATTTTCTTTCACTACAACCCATGAAACCCCCCCCCCCCTCTTTCAGTCCTTCATCCCCATCTCTTTTACCCCCCCCCCCCCACACACACACACACACTCTGTCGTAATGAAAGAGGGAAGGGATGAAAGGAGGCAGGAGAGATGGTTTGAGGAGGATGAGGAGGTGAATTTGGGGGGGGGCGGGGGGGGTTTGGATGCATCTCTATTTTCTGCTGCTGGACGACAACAGGAAGCGAATATCTGACTTCTGCACTACTGATGCCTCTGAGGGTCAAACCTAAGTTCAGAAGTCCACCAAAGAGAGAAGAGACACACGACACGTGCTCGCTTTACTGAATACTATCTGTGGCTCTGCTGGCTGGAGCGAATGGCTTCTGAATACAACATGGATTTCTTACTAAAAGCTGCATTTATTTTAAGTTTTTTAAGCAGTTACAGATTGTGTGTGGCTGCAGGGGGGTATCTGAGGTGAATTGGGGGGGGGGTATCTGAGGTGAATTGGGGGGGGGGGTATCTGAGGTGAATTGGGGGGGGGGATGCATCTCTATTTTCTGCTGCTGGACGACAACAGGAAGCAGCAGGGAGGCGATACGGAGACCAAAGATATTGAAGTGGCTGTTATTTCGTATGTATTGATTGTTGTGCTTTTATGTATGTCTTAATGTGTGTGTGTATAGGGTCTGTACACACACACACACACACACACACACACGCACACACACACACACACACACCTTGAATCTTGGCCTGTCCGTACAGCGGAACGAGGCTCTCTGTTTCTGGAGGAGTTTCCATCGCGGGCTCCAACTTGGGGTCGAAGAGACGCAGCAACATGGCCGCTAGAGGGTCTGTACACACCGCCAGAGGGTCTGTACACACACACACACACACACACACACACACACACACACACACACACGCTGTAAATGTGCCAGAGTTAGCCAAGAGGCTATCTTTCGTCTGAAGTCCCAGGACAGATTTTACAAGTCAACCTAAAACACATTTAATTTCAAACAAACAATCAAATTAAAACACGCAACACACAGTACTGGAATAAAAAGACAGAACAATAAAACTAAACAATTCAAACATGTTGAAACAGGCAGTGGGTTGTAAGGAGTGTTTCAGAGCTGATTCCTCACCAACCAGGGTTTGAGTTGAATGTGGTCTGCTCTCTGATTGCAGATGGGATCGAGGTCCATCGCTGAGCAGCTTCAACAGAACCTGCAGACTGACTGAGTGGAATAATGCAATCTCCTCTCTCTCTACATATCGGACATGGAACAAATCAAACAGATACAATTGTGCAAGAGAATGTTTTTCAATGCGATAAACTGTTAATTTGAGGTAAAAACAATTTAAAGGGTTTTAAATGGCGCCTCTAAAAGTAGAACAAGCGCAATATAACATATCATGCCCAGTAGTGTTCTTGTGCTTTGTATCAGTTTCTTCTGTTGTTTCCGCTGCAACTCTGACTACTTTGAAATCCAGGCTGAAGACTTTTAATTGAACTGTTCACATCTCACACGGCTCTGTAACTTTTATTCATGTATTTTTTCTTTTAATGTTTATTGTATAATCTTTGCTTTTGAAATGCCTTTGTCTGAATGTCTTTCGTGGTTGTGAAGCACTTTGGATTGCCTTGTGTTGAAAGGTGCTGTATAAATGCAGCCTCACAGATTGAGAGGAAGGTGTGAGTGCTCAGACAGACTGACACGAAATCTAATCTCCCTGAGAGCGAGGCCACAGATGGAGGAGGATCAGTGGGAGGAGAGTGCTGCGTTCAGGGACCTTTAGTGCTGCGTTCAGGGACCTCCAACCTCCCCATGCTCCCGCTGCCAGGGAACAGACCTGAGGAGCCGGGGAGGAGACAACAAAACAACAACACAACAAGGACCGTTTCATTCCACAGGCCATAAGACTGTTAAACAGCTGAACGTTTGAAAGAAAATCCATAACATCACAAATATATTTAAAACTTGCATTTATTTTATGTTTTTGCTAATTTTACACAGTTACAGATTGTTTGAGACTTGATTGGGGATCCAAACGTTTCTAAAAACACTCAAAACTTTAGTAGATTTGTGTGAAATTGCATCACTACACTGTAGCTATGTACACATTGTTGGGGAAATATTTTCCAAGGCCCATAACTTTGATCCAGTTTATCAGTTCAAGCTGTCCTGACTGAGCGCAGGCACCTGTAACCTGGGCTGCTGTGCTCTCAGTGTTCTGTCTCCCTGTTCCTGCCTGGTGGCGTCAGCTGATAGAGGTGTTATGATTCTATCTTGTTATCCAGCATGTTGGTTATTCTCTCTGAACTAGCTAAATATGGGTCTGGGGTAGAGCTCTTCAGAATTCACGCTGACTCTTTGACTTGTTTTGTGAATTCTCCGGCCGAAGCTCCAAATAAACCATCAGTGTTTGACATCAAAGCTCCGAGTCTGAGTCCTGACTCTCCATTGCTGCAGAAGTTTCCCTTACACATGACAATAAAAGCCTTGAATCTTGAATCTTGGTGGATGTCAGGAGACAACAAAGCAACAAGGTGGATGGCAGGAGACAACAAAGTGACAAGGTGGATGGCAGGAGACAACAAAGCAACAAGGTGGATGGCAGGAGACAACAAAGTGACAAGGTGGATGGCAGGAGACAACAGAGTGACAAGGTGGATGGCAGGAGACAACAAAGTGACAAGGTGGATGGCAGGAGACAACAAAGCAACAAGGTGGATGGCAGGAGACAACAAAGTGACAAGGTGGATGGCAGGAGACAACAGAGTGACAAGGTGGATGGCAGGAGACAACAAAGCAACAAGGTGGAAGGCAGGAGACAACAAAGCAACAAGGTGAATGGCAGGAGACAACAAAACAACAAGGTGGATGGCAGGAGACAACAAAACAACAAGGTGGATGGCAGGAGACAACAAAGCAACAAGGTGGATGGCAGGAGACAACAAAACAACAAGGTGGATGGCAGGAGACAATAAAACGACAAGGTGGATGGCAGGAGACAACAAAACAACAAGGTGGAAGGCAGGAGACAACAAAGCGACAAGGTGGAAGGCAGGAGACAACAAAACAACAAGGTGGATGGCAGGAGACAACAAAACAACAAGGTGAATGGCAGGAGACAACAAAACAACACGGTGGATGGCAGGAGACAACAAAACAACAAGGTGGATGTCATGAGACAACAAAACAACAAGGTGGATGCAGGGAGACAACAAAAGCAACAAGGTGGATGGCAGGACACAACAAAACAACAAGGTGGAAGGCAGGAGACAACAAAACAACAAGGTGGATGGCAGGAGACAACAAAACAACAAGGTGGAAGGCAGGAGACAACAAAGCAACAAGGTGGAAGGCAGGAGACAACAAAAGCAACAAGGTGGATGGCAGGAGACAACAAAACAACAAGGTGGAAGGCAGGAGACAACAAAACAACAAGGTGGATGGCAGGAGACAACAAAACAACAAGGTGGAAGGCAGGAGACAACAAAGCAACAAGGTGGATGGCAGGAGACAACAAAACAACAAGGTGGAAGGCAGGAGACAACAAAACAACAAGGTGGATGGCAGGAGACAACAAAACAACAAGGGGGATGGCAGGAGACAACAAAACAACATGGTGGATGTCATGAGACAACAAAACAACAAGGTGGATGCAGGAGACAACAAAGCAACAAGGTGGATGGCAGGAGACAACAAAACAACAAGGTGGAAGGCAGGAGACAACAAAACAACAAGGTGGATGGCAGGAGACAACAAAACAACAAGGTGGAAGGCAGGAGACAACAAAGCAACAAGGTGGAAGGCAGGAGACAACAGAGCAACAAGGTGGATGGCAGGAGACAACAAAACAACAAGGTGGAAGGCAGGAGACAACAAAACAACAAGGTGGATGGCAGGAGACAACAAAACAACAAGGTGGAAGGCAGGAGACAACAAAGCAACAAGGTGGATGGCAGGAGACAACAAAACAACAAGGTGGAAGGCAGGAGACAACAAAACAACAAGGTGGATGGCAGGAGACAACAAAACAACAAGGTGGAAGGCAGGAGACAACAAAACAACAAGGTGGATGGCAGGAGACAACAAAACAACAAGGTGGAAGGCAGGAGACAACAAAATAACAAGGTGGATGGCAGGAGACAACAAAACAACAAGGGGGATGGCAGGAGACAACAAAACAACATGGTGGATGTCATGAGACAACAAAACAACAAGGTGGATGCAGGAGACAACAAAGCAACAAGGTGGATGGCAGGAGACAACAAAACAACAAGGTGGAAGGCAGGAGACAACAAAACAACACGGTGGATGGCAGGAGACAACAAAACAACAAGGTGGAAGGCAGGAGACAACAAAGCAACAAGGTGGAAGGCAGGAGACAACAGAGCAACAAGGTGGATGGCAGGAGACAACAAAACAACAAGGTGGAAGGCAGGAGACAACAAAACAACAAGGTGGATGGCAGGAGACAACAAAACAACAAGGTGGAAGGCAGGAGACAACAAAACAACAAGGTGGATGGCAGGAGACAACAAAACAACACGGTGAATGGCAAGAGACAACAAAACAACACAGTGGATTTCAAGAGACAACAAAACAACAAGGTGGATGTTTAGGATGCATGGAAACATTGTAGTTGTAGAAGCAAGAGAGTAGATGAAGGCTGTCTGCACCAGAGTACATACAAGTGCTAGTTCAGAATGTCAGCATTAGCAGTAGCATCTTTACAAGCTAACAATGCTATAGCGCTAACATGCTGATGTTCACCGTCTCAGTTTAGCTTGTTAACATGCAATAATTTACTTTAAATTAAAGATACTGTATGAGGCTCAAATGGTGTGAAAGGGTATACATTTTACGCTAGCATTGCATTTACATAGCTAACAAACATGGTTAGCCTTACACAAGATAAGTGAGCTAGGGCTTTTTAGATTGTTAGTTGATGTTAGCTTAACATTTCAACACAGTGTGGCTAACATTAGCACGCCGTGTTGATCTAACGAGAGTTTGTTGTTGAAACAGAGAAATTGGTCGGATTTGTCCTTTTAGTGTGTCGAAGATAGCTGGTAGAAATTGCTCCCAATATTTTACTTTTTATGACAATAGGGCGAAGAATCAGAGATATCTTAGGATCGACTCCTAATGTTTTTAGGAGGTGAAGAATTGGTGACACCACAGGTACAGGAAATTGAACTCTCAGTGCGGCGTCTCTTTTCTAAATCGTCTCTGGTGAAACTTGTCGAGCAGACGGAAAGATAACGTCACCCACAGAGCCACGATTTGACATTTAACGCAACATCTGCAGAGCTAAAACTCCAATCTGCTGAAATGTTAAGTGCTCTGCAAAGCACTTCTGTCATGTTGTGCAAAGTGTAAAAAAGGAATTCATTTCCTGGCCTGCAGTACTATCGGAGAGCGACACACATGACGGCATTTAATCAGAGAGTGCAGTGAGAGAAACCCAGGAGCGAGAGGAGGAGGAGAATAAAGAAACAACACACAAAGGAATTCAATTGAGCTTTAAAAATCCTCTCCTACTCCCTCTGAGCTGTCAGCAGGGAAGTATTGGAGTACAAATACTTTGTTACTGTACTTAATAATAATAATACATTGATTTGTAAAGCACCTTTCATTGCTAACAGCAATCCCAAGGTGCTACAGGAGGCAGAATAAAAACAAAAACAAGTTAATCAAAGGCTTTTTCAAAAAGAAAGGTTTTTAGGCCTTCTTGAAGGCCGTCAGTGGTCTGTGGAGTCCTCAGGAGGTCTGGGGAGTCCTCAGGTGGTCTGTGGAGTCCTCAGGAGGTCTGTGGAGTCCTCAGGAGGTGGTCTGTGGAGTCCTCAGGTGGTCTGTGGAGTCCTCAGGTGGTGGTCTGTGGAGTCCTCAGGTGGTGGTCTGTGGAGTCCTCAGGTGGTCTGGGGAGCCCTCAGGTGGTCTGTGGAGTCCTCAGGTGGTGGTCTGTGGAGTCCTCAGGCGGTCTGTGGAGTACTCAGGAGGTGGTCTGTGGAGTCCTCAGGAGGTGGTCTGTGGAGTCCTCAGGTGGTGGTCTGTGGAGTCCTCAGGTGGTGGTCTGTAGAGTCCTCAGGTGGTCTGTGGAGTCCTCAGGTGGTGGTCTGTGGAGGTCTGTGGAGTCCTCAGGTGGTCTGTGGAGTCCTCAGGTGGTGGTCTGTGGAGGTCTGTGGAGTCCTCAGGTGGTCTGTGGAGTCCTCAGGTGGTGGTCTGTGGAGTCCTCAGGTGGTGGTCTGTGGAGTCCTCAGGTGGTGGTCTGTGGAGTCCTCAGGAGGTGGTCTGTGGAGTCCTCAGAAGGTCTGGGGAGTCCTCGGGTGGTCTGGGGAGTCCTCAGGTGGTCTGGGAGGGCATTCCACAGGTGAGGAGCAGCTGCACAGAAAGCCCGATCCCCCAATGTGCGGCGTTTGGTCCTCGGGGGGTGAAGCCGATGGTTGGTTGTGGAGCGGAGGTTGCGTGTGAAGGTTTGAGATGTGAGAAGTTCCTTCAGGTATGGAGGAGCGTTCCCGTGGATGCATCACTTAAGTACATGTTTCTGATATCAGTACTTTACTCCACTACTTATTTTTCTGACAACTTTTTTCTTTGACTTCTTACATGTTGAACCCAAATACCTGTACTTTCTACTTCTTACATGTTGAACCCAAATACCTGTACTTTCTACTTCTCACATGTTGAACTCAAATACCTGAACTTTCTACTTCTTACATGTTGAACCCAAATACCTGTACTTTCTACTTCTTACATGTTGAACCCAAATACCTGTACTTTCTACTTCTTACATGTTGAACACAAATACCTGTACTTTTTACTTCTTACATGTTGAACACAAATACCTGTACTTTCTACTTCTTACATGTTGAACACAAATACCTGTACTTTCTACTTCTTACATGTTGAACACAAATACCTGTACTTTCTACTTCTTACATGTTGAACACAAATACCTGTACTTTCTACTTCTTACATGTTGAACCCAAATACCTGTACTTTCTACTTCTCACATGTTGAACTCAAATACCTGTACTTTCTACTTCTTACATGTTGAACCCAAATACCTGTACTTTCTACTTCTTACATGTTGAACCCAAATACCTGTACTTTCTACTTCTTACATGTTGAACACAAATACCTGTACTTTCTACTTCTTACATGTTGAACCCAAATACCTGTACTTTCTACTTCTTACATGTTGAACACAAATACCTGTACTTTCTACTTCTCACATGTTGAACTCAAATACCTGTACTTTTCTACTTCTCACATGTTGAACTCAAATACCTGTACTTTCTACTTCTTACATGTTGAACTCAAATACCTGTACTTTCTACTTCTTACATGTTGAACACAAATACCTGTACTTTCTACTTCTTACATGTTGAACCCAATACCTGTACTTTCTACTTCTTACATGTTGAACTCAAATACCTGTACTTTCTACTTCTTACATGTTGAACTCAAATACCTGTACTTTCTACTTCTTACATGTTGAACTCAAATACCTGTACTTTCTACTTCTTACATGTTGAACTCAAATACCTGTACTTTCTACTTCTTACATGTTGAACTCAAATACCTGTACTTTCTACTTCTTACATGTTGAACTCAAATACCTGTACTTTCTACTTCTTACATGTTGAACTCAAATACCTGTACTTTCTACTTCTTACATGTTGAACTCAAATACCTGTACTTTCTACTTCTCTCATTTCCAAACAGCTGGTTCCTTTAGTCTGAATGTGTGTTTGATGCGTGATCATTATTCTTTAGAGTCATTGCGTGTCTATTGATTTGAACACGATCCGTGTATCCATCACTTCCTGGTCTTCTCTAAAGAAGAGGGACCAATGGAAACGTTGTCATGTTGCCGTTGTTCAGCATGGAAACATTCATTAGCTAACAATGACATTATTGTTCTATTAATATAAAGGGAGGTCAGGTACTCTTTAAAACAGCTGCTAGTTATGGGTACTTTCTACTGAAGTACATTTCAAAGCTCTTTACTTCTACTTGAGTAAAGAAGTTTAGTCAGTACTTCTACTTTCACCAGAGTATTTTTAAACATGAGTATCTGTACTTCTACTTGAGTAAAGGATGTGTGTACTTGTACCACCTCTGAAACCCCTTCTTCACTGATCCCCCGAGGCGAAGCTCATCTCATTCTCCTGTAAATAAATAACAACAACAAAACAGCAACAAGAGGGTGAACCCCGGCAGAACGGACCTGCTGGCTGTCGGGTCACAGATGGCTGAACATCCTCCCTCCCACCATTTCTCCGGGCTGAAGGGCTTCGGGTCGATGGCTGAAACGGGCCAAATGTTTTGATTGTTGACACCGGCTCCGATCGGAACAACACAATGGCAATAATGAACTTAAGGAATTAAAGAGCAACGCTTCAACAAATGCTGAAAAGACTGGTTGATTAAGAAGGACATTTTCTTTTTGAACTGTCCATCTTTTTATCGTATTTATTTCTTTATAAAAACCGATCTGGCTCCAGATGGGAGGAAGTGGTTATCACTGCTAACTGATAGCTGAGTGTTTTAAAACCGTTTTGTTTCCTACATTTTAAATCTGCAGGGCTTTGGGTCGATCCCTGAATCGGGCCAAATGCCTTGGTTGTTGACACCGGCTCAGATGGGAACAACACAATGGCAATAATTAACCAAAGGGGGGCTGAATTAAAGAGGGTCTTAATGTGAGATGGGCGGCGGATGACTCATTTTGCATTAGGCTTTGAAGAGGATTCCCTCATGGCATTAAAAGCCTGCGCGTCTTGGCACCTTGCTCAATAGGAAGGCAGGCGGTTTATTTGCGCTGCATTAGTGTTGAGCCTTTGTTCTCCCTCAGGGCCGTCAAATGGAGAGGCGCTCCCTGAGATGTTTTATAGATACTTTCCCCTCAAAGGCAGCTGAGCTCTGCAGGATGAAGCAGCTCAGAATATTAAAGTGTCCTCCGTCCATCCGTTAGTAAACACGGACCAAAACGACTGACTGACAGCCAGAGATGGCAAGATATACTTTTAATATAGTATATTTTAATATTGTTTTAATATTGTCTGCTTATCTGTATTATTGTGTTGCATTGTTGGAGAAGCCTGTGACCTAAGATTTTCAACGACATAATTACTCTGCAGCTATTTTAGTTTGACAATAAAGAACCTTGAACCCTTGTGTACACACATCCTTTACTCAAGTAGAAGTACAGATACTCGTGTTTAAAAATACTCTGGTAAAAGTAGAAGTACTGACTAAACTTCTTTCCTCAAGTCAAAGTAAAGAGGCTTTGAAATGTCCTTCAGTAAAAAGTACCCATAACTAGCAGCTGCTTTAAAGAGTACCTGACCTCCCTTTATATTAATAGAACAATAATGTCATTGTAAGCTAATGAATGTTTCCATGCTGAACAACGGCAACATGACAACGTTTCCATTGGTCCCTCTTCTTTAGAGAAGACCAGGAAATGATGGATACACGGATCGTGTTCAAATCAATAGGCACGCAATGACTCTAAAGAATAATGATCACGCATCAAACACACATTCAGACTAAAGGAACCAGCTGTTTGGGAAATGAGAGAAGTAGAAAGTACAGGTATTTGAGTTCAACATGTAAGAAGTAGAAAGTACAGGTATTTGAGTTCAACATGTAAGAAGTAGAAAGTACAGGTATTTGAGTTCAACATGTAAGAAGTAGAAAGTACAGGTATTTGTGTTCAACATGTAAGAAGTAGAAAGTACAGGTATTTGAGTTCAACATGTAAGAAGTAGAAAGTACAGGTATTTGAGTTCAACATGTAAGAAGTAGAAAGTACAGGTATTTGAGTTCAACATGTAAGAAGTAGAAAGTACAGGTATTTGAGTTCAACATGTAAGAAGTAGAAAGTACAGGTATTTGGGTTCAACATGTAAGAAGTAGAAAGTACAGGTATTTGAGTTCAACATGTAAGAAGTAGAAAGTACAGGTATTTGAGTTCAACATGTAAGAAGTAGAAAGTACAGGTATTTGGGTTTAACATGTAAGAAGTAGAAAGTGCAGGTATTTGAGTTCAACATGTAAGAAGTAGAAAGTACAGGTATTTGGGTTTAACATGTAAGAAGTAGAAAGTACAGGTATTTGAGTTCAACATGTAAGAAGTAGAAAGTACAGGTATTTGTGTTCAACATGCAAGAAGTAGAAAGTACAGGTATTTGAGTTCAACATGTAAGAAGTAGAAAGTACAGGTATTTGGGTTCAACATGTAAGAAGTAGAAAGTACAGGTATTTGAGTTCAACATGTAAGAAGTAGAAAGTACAGGTATTTGTGTTCAACATGTAAGAAGTAGAAAGTACAGGTATTTGGGTTCAACATGTAAGAAGTAGAAAGTACAGGTATTTGAGTTCAACATGTGAGAAGTAGAAAGTACAGGTATTTGGGTTCGACATGTGAGAAGTAGAAAGTACAGGTATTTGGGTTCAACATGTGAGAAGTAGAAAGTACAGGTATTTGAGTTCAACATGTGAGAAGTAGAAAGTACAGGTATTTGGGTTCAACATGTAAGAAGTAGAAAGTACAGGTATTTGTGTTCAACATGTAAGAAGTAGAAAGTACAGGTATTTGGGTTCAACATGTAAGAAGTAGAAAGTACAGGTATTTGGGTTCAACATGTAAGAAGTAGAAAGTACAGGTATTTGAGTTCAACATGTAAGAAGTAGAAAGTACAGGTATTTGAGTTCAACATGTAAGAAGTAGAAAGTACAGGTATTTGAGTTCAACATGTAAGAAGTAGAAAGTACAGGTATTTGGGTTCAACATGTAAGAAGTAGAAAGTATAGGTATTTGAGTTCAACATGTAAGAAGTAGAAAGTACAGGTATTTGAGTTCAACATGTAAGAAGTAGAAAGTACAGGTATTTGGGTTTAACATGTAAGAAGTAGAAAGTACAGGTATTTGAGTTCAACATGTAAGAAGTAGAAAGTACAGGTATTTGGGTTTAACATGTAAGAAGTAGAAAGTACAGGTATTTGAGTTCAACATGTAAGAAGTAGAAAGTACAGGTATTTGAGTTCAACATGTAAGAAGTAGAAAGTACAGGTATTTGGGTTTAACATGTAAGAAGTAGAAAGTACAGGTATTTGAGTTCAACATGTAAGAAGTAGAAAGTACAGGTATTTGAGTTCAACATGTAAGAAGTAGAAAGTACAGGTATTTGGGTTCAACATGTAAGAAGTAGAAAGTACAGGTATTTGAGTTCAACATGTAAGAAGTAGAAAGTACAGGTATTTGTGTTCAACATGTAAGAAAGTAGAAAGTACAGGTATTTGAGTTCAACATGTAAGAAGTAGAAAGTACAGGTATTTGAGTTCAACATGTAAGAAGTAGAAAGTACAGGTATTTGGGTTCAACATGTAAGAAGTAGAAAGTACAGGTATTTGGGTTCAACATGTAAGAAGTAGAAAGTACAGGTATTTGTGTTCAACATGCAAGAAGTAGAAAGTACAGGTATTTGAGTTCAACATGTAAGATGTAGAAAGTACAGGTATTTGGGTTCAACATGTAAGAAGTAGAAAGTACAGGTATTTGGGTTCAACATGCAAGAAGTAGAAAGTACAGGTATTTGAGTTCAACATGTAAGAAGTAGAAAGTACAGGTATTTGGGTTCAACATGTAAGAAGTAGAAAGTACAGGTATTTGAGTTCAACATGTAAGAAGTAGAAAGTACAGGTATTTGTGTTCAACATGTAAGAAGTAGAAAGTACAGGTATTTGGGTTCAACATGTAAGAAGTAGAAAGTACAGGTATTTGAGTTCAACATGTGAGAAGTAGAAAGTACAGGTATTTGGGTTCAACATGTGAGAAGTAGAAAGTACAGGTATTTGGGTTCAACATGTAAGAAGTAGAAAGTACAGGTATTTGAGTTCAACATGTGAGAAGTAGAAAGTACAGGTATTTGGGTTCAACATGTAAGAAGTAGAAAGTACAGGTATTTGTGTTCAACATGTAAGAAGTAGAAAGTACAGGTATTTGTGTTCAATATGTAAGAAGTAGAAAGTACAGGTATTTGTGTTCAACATGTAAGAAGTAGAACGTTAAGGTATTTGGGTTCAACATGTAAGAAGTAGAAAGTACAGGTATTTGGGTTAGAAATGTAAGAAGTTAAAGTAAAAATGTGTCAGAAAAATAAGTAGTGGAGTAAAGTACTGATACCAGAAACATGTACTTAAGTACAGTAACGAAGTATTTGTACTCCACTACCTCTCACCTCTGGGGGTTTGGCAGCAGAGGGAGAGCGAAGACCATCTGGAGGACAGAAAACATGGTAGACGTCTCCCAGATTGTCTGATTCTGTCTCAAACGGTGCCAAGAAGAGATGGCACAGAGGACGCTTTTATCTCCACCGGATCCACGTTTAGTCACACTGTTTCAGGGGGGGGGGTAACGAAGCTCAATAATTGAAAATGACATGATGCTTATGTTTAACAGACGTAATATTCACTGTCCAAGAAGCATTTTAGTGTGCTAACATGTGCTAAAGGAAATGTATTAAACCCTAGCTGGCCTGGATGCTCTGACCTATATAAGCGTCTTTGAGCATTATGGAAAGGGCTATACAAATCCAATGTATTATTATTATTATTAAATGCTAACAACAGGCTCAAAATATCAATGCTCATATTCAGATGTTTAGCATGTCTAATGATTATCATGTTCACCACCTAAACGTACCTAGTTAACGTGCTAATATGTAAATTAAATGAAAATTGAAATTAACAAAGCCATGCTAGCTCGATGCTCTGCGTTAACTGCTCACAATCTCAATGCTTTACTCCACTACTTACTTTTCTGACGACATTTTACTTTGACTTCTTACATGTTGAACTCAAATACCTGTACTTTCTACTTCTTACATTTTGAACACAAATACCTGTACTTTCTACTTCTTACATGTTGAACTCAAATACCTGCACTTTCTACTTCTTACATGTTGAACTCAAATACCTGTACTTTCTACTTCTTACATTTTGAACTCAAATACCTGTACTTTCTACTTCTTACATTTTGAACACAAATACCTGTACTTTCTACTTCTTACATGTTGAACTCAAATACCTGCACTTTCTACTTCTTACATGTTGAACTCAAATACCTGTACTTTCTACTTCTTACATGTTGAACTCAAATACCTGTACTTTCTACTTCTTACATTTTGAACACAAATACCTGTACTTTCTACTTCTTACATGTTGAACACAAATACCTGTACTTTCTACTTCTTACATGTTGAACTCAAATACCTGTACTTTCTACTTCTTACATGTTGAACTCAAATACCTGTACTTTCTACTTCTTACATGTTGAACCCAAATACCTGTACTTTCTACTTCTTACATGTTGAACTCAAATACCTGTACTTTCTACTTCTTACATGTTGAACCCAAATACCTGTACTTTCTACTTCTTACATGATGAACTCAAATACCTGTACTCTCTACTTCTTACATGTTGAACCCAAATACCTGTACTTTCTACTTCTTACATGTTGAACTCAAATACCTGTATGTTCTACTTCTTACATGTTGAACTCAAATACCTGTACTTTCTACTTCTTACATGTTGAACCCAAATACCTGTACTTTCTACTTCTTACATGTTGAACTCAAATACCTGTACTTTCTACTTCTTACATGTTGAACCCAAATACCTGTACTTTCTACTTCTTACATGATGAACTCAAATACCTGTACTCTCTACTTCTTACATGTTGAACCCAAATACCTGTACTTTCTACTTCTTACATGTTGAACTCAAATACCTGTACTTTCTACTTCTTACATGTTGAACTCAAATACCTGTACTTTCTACTTCTCTCATTTTCCAAACAGCTGGTTCCTTTAGTCTGAATGTGTGTTTGATGCGTGATCATTATTCTTTAGAGTCATTGCGTGCCTATTGATTTGAACACGATCCGTGTATCCATCACTTCCTGGTCTTCTCTAAAGAAGAGGGACCAATGGAAACGTTGTCATGTTGCCGTTGTTCAGCATGGAAACATTCATTAGCTAACAATGACATTATTGTTCTATTAATATAAAGGGAGGTCAGGTACTCTTTAAAACAGCTGCTAGTTATGGGTACTTTTTACTGAAGTACACTTCAAAGCCTCTTTACTTTGACTTGAGTGAAGAAGTTTAGTCAGTACTTCTACTTTTACCAGAGTATTTTAAACACGAGTATCTGTACTTCTACTTGAGTAAAGGATGTGTGTACTTGTACCATCTCTAGTGATGCTTTCTGTATCTTCTGGAGGATGAAATGCTGATGTAGAGTGAGAGAATGTCCCCGAGGTTCAATTAGCGCGCCGCCACAGGTCCTCTCAGCCTTCATTAGCTTCCCGCTGGATCACACACACACACACACACACACACACACACACACACACACACACACACACACACACACACACACACTCTCTTTTCCACCCGCTGGAGGTTGCTGTATTGTGCCGAACCCTCAGGGAAAAAGCCTCTCAGCGTTTTAATGATCTCACGAAGAGCTTTCTCAGAAGTGTTGGTGCTGCTGTGTGCTGTTATGTGGTTTGGTGGTTTGTTAATTCCTCGGGGAGCAGGGTGTTGGTCCGCCACCTCGGAGTCTTCTTTCCCGCCTCGGCACACACTTTTCCCGGCTAACTAGACTCTCAGGTGTTAACATGCCCAGACATGGTGGAGGAGCTGGAAGAAGCCACAGATTCAGCCCTTTCCCTGCCACTGGCATTCAGTCGGATCAACCTGTAGTTTTACCCAGCTCTGCTGATCGGGACGTGACGAACAATATGTGAAGATATCTTTGTTATCGTGAGCATCATGGGGTTCATGTGCTGATTCCATTCATACTGTTTATGCAATTCACCAAGTTCCTAGGCCACTTATTATGCGAGCATATCTTGGCTTGGACACGTGTTGAATAAATACCAAAGGGTTTGTGAAGACTGTGGCCGTTTCTCAATGTCGAGTACCTGCTGCAGAGCAAGTATACTACGTCATCGAGTGGCGCGGAAGGACTGTTTAAATGCATGTTAAATGCCCGCCACTGGATGACGTAGTATACTTGAAATAGTGGCTCTGCAGCAGGTGTACTCGAGTCGACATTGAGAAACGGCCACAGTGTACTCACCGGAGGCAGGTAACAATTTCAGCGTCATCCAAATCACACCTCTCCGAGTCCAATACGGCTGTGCTGATTCTACAGTAAGAGCTACTGCACTGCAACATGTAAACACGCTTACATGTTTACGCAAATCAAAAAGTAGTTGTCTATGTTCCTAGCATAGATGAGAGTGACACATACGTCACTTCCTGGCAAAAAGTACGGCCCCGCCCACTTCAGGGGGAAAACAATGCATTAGACTCTTAGAGCGAAGCGGAACATAAGAGTGTCTGAGCTCATATATTGCACCTCAAACAACAGTTACGGGTTCTTTACTTCCTCTTGTTGAAGAAAGGAAGAAAATGGAACCATGTATTTTATTATATAAAGCTTAAATATGTTAAAAACGGTGTTAAAACTCTGAATGCCATAGCCATGTATCGTATAGTTTAATGCTTTAGCAATATAAACAGGATAACAGAAATCCTGACATGGGTACTCATAAAGACCTGTGTTGCAAAGTACGCACTTCCCCTTTCGAGGAGACGACCTTTCTATGCACTTCCCCTTTCGAGGAGAACATCTGTTATGTGTTTCCTTGCGGGAAGTGATCAGTTAACCACAGCAACGAAGAAGGACACCTCTAAACGCACCAGCTTGCACGCACAGGATGTGACAAACCACGTGTCAGACCATGTGACAAGCCGCGGGAAGGAAGAGGATGAAAGAAGACTGAAGAACATCGGAGAGCAGTTCCTCTTTGAACCCAGTTCGAACTTGAACTCTCCAGCTTTAGCAGGCAACGGAAGACGACCTTACGATATGTATCTGATGTGTGGTGTTATAACCTTAATAAAACGACCTGAGTCCAGTTTTGATTCCAGCGTCCTGTTCCTTGGCCGAGGATCGATCCCTGACGGAGTCTTGCAGAACGCCAGAGAGAACAGCGGGTAAGTCGCACCTCGGTAACTCTGATGTCATATTGGAGGTCGCCACGATCGGTTGGTCTTAAATACGGCAGCAGTGCTTCACGGGTATTGAACCCCAAGGCTTCAGAGGAGTGTTCATTAAGGTCTGTGTTTAAAGTCTAAAGGGATAAACTAACAGGGTAAAGTTAAGATGGTGTAAAACTGATGAATGGAGAGAGTATAGGAAGAAGGGAGTTTGTCGGTACCTCGTGGCTGTGTGTGAGGACACACCTCTTATGCCCGGACTGAGTAAAAACCGTAACTTTATAACACTCTACAGAGAAAAAGGACAGTAAAAGAAACTCAGAAATCTCAGTTTCAGTGTAAGCTGCTGCCTGCCACATATTTATTTAAATTAAAACAACAACAGAAGGCACTGTGCTTAAAGAAGTCAAGGACTTCAAGTACCTGGGCTCATGGGTCAACTCAACCGAGCGAGATCTTAAGGTGAGGAAGGCACTTGCATGGCGGGCCCTGAACAGCATGGCCAGTGTGTGGAACTCCAACCTCCCCCGTCAAATCAAACTCAGCTTCTTCTATGCAACGGTAGAGTCTGTTCTCCTCTATGGCAGTGAATGCTGGACCCTGAAGACAACCCTGCAGAAGTCTCTAGACGGATGCGACACCAGAATGTCGCGAGCAGTACTTAACATCAGCAAGAGTGTACATGTAACCAACAAGATCCTGTACGAGGGAATACCAAGGGTGAGCGAGAACATTGCAGCCAGGAGAATGAGACTAGCAGGACATTGCCATCAAGAGCTGCCAACACACGGGCATCGGTCACGAGGACGTCCCGCACCAACATACGTGGACGTACTCAAGAATGACGCAGGAGCACAAAGCACCGATGACCAGATGTTTGGAGAACCGGGATGACTGGAAGCAACGATGGAGGGTCTGAGGACGACCTAGAGAGAAATCTACGCAGATCATCGATGTCCAGTGACATTCTTTAATAGTTTGTGTTGACGTTACCGTCTTAGGGTAGAAACACACACTGTCGGCTTTGCTTCAACTGGAAGTGAAACGGTTATTGCGCCAGTTATCACGACAATACAGGAAATGACTTTTAGTATAAGAGTACAAAATAAACAGATTCATATCTTATATCTCAACACCCCCACTTACTCTTATACTGTACACATTCTCAACACCTTGTACACAAGAGGCGCATTCACACTGCGGTACTTTCCCCACAAAGGTTCATGCGAACTTAGTTCATGAGAACTCTTTTATCGCGTTCACACCAAAAAGAGCCGGTACTAAAATGAGTTCATGAGAACCTTTTTACCCGCTCGAAAGTCCCTGCTAGAGAGCAGGGGCTTTCGAGCGGCTCTCTTGTGAGGAAAGAGCTATATTTCTGATTGGCTGGGCGGATTGCAAACCACGCCCCGTAAAACTCCCAAGAAGTTTTGTGAAGCCGCCATTTTATTATCCTCGCATTAGCATTATTAGCATTAGCATTAGCCCAGCGCAGAAACGCAGAGAGACTAACGTATGGCAACACAAAATAAAACATGGGAGCGGTGGAGATGAGGAGGTGTCTGCGTTCTGGCGATTTACTCTGAAGGCTCCAGTAGAAGCTGCTGGGAGTCCCAGCAGCTTCTACTGGAGCCTTCCCCAACTCCGGGGACTTCCGGCCGGGGACTCCGGGGGGCAGTATACGCCGTGAAGTGGTTTGTAGCCTGCCAGTAAACCCAAAGCAGAAGAAGAAGAAGTGACGTCAGCGGCTTCATTTGCCTAATCCTCCCCCAGGGACTTATTCCGGTGTGAACGCGATCTGAACTAAGTTCGCATGAACCTTTGTGGGAAAAGTACTGCGGTGTGAAAGCGCCTAATAACACAGTGCCTTTAAACCTTCGGGGGTTATTTACTTTCCAAACTGATATTTTTACATATGTCTCACATATCATAGTAAACACATCAGCTGTAGGGCAACAATCAATGGTTATCATGTCATCACTCCGTACAAACCATGACTGATCATTGGGCTTCTTGCAGATTGCCGAAAATGTAACAATCTGTATTTACTGCCATTGAAATGACAGCGAAGGTTTTCTCTGGGCCGCCCTTTCGCCCAGACGTGACGCACGTGTTCATTTACACCCTAATTAAAAGAAATGTTGGCCATGCTATCGCCTTCAATTGTCTGTCATTACTAAAACCAGACAATCTTAATTTCTCATCAGCATCCGAATGTTCTCGAGATAGATTTACCTTGTTTTCCACCAATATGGTAAATAAAGCACTTTGTAGATACTTAGTTTTCACCGAGTCTGAATATTAATCACATTTAGCAGCAATCAGACCTCATCTCTGTTACAGCCCCGTCTTCATTTCCCTAAACCCTAGATGCAGATGAGAATTTAATCCGCTCACTTATTTGGTTTAATGGATATGGAAATTAGATTAGGGCGAATCTCAGCGCCCGCGCCATCTGGGACGAAACGGATAGTCCGAACTTCAAGATCCTCCGTTTCTCTTTTCTGGATCCAGGAGACGGGGAAGGTACGAGGGAGTAACCAGGTTTATAGCTTTCCTCCAAATGATGCTTCTTTATCAAAACACACGTTAGGAATCGGAGTTTCACGAGCTTTTTTCGGTTCTTTCCGCTCGATGTTTGGGTCACATTACTTGCTTGGTTGAGTCTTACAGCTCTCATCGACCTTGTTTCTATTTGCAGAAGAATCCATTTCACTTCATACATCTGTGAAAAGCGACTGTAGAGAAACAGCAGACGGACAAAAGCTGGTAAACACAGAGGAGACGATTAGGCTAAACAGCAGTGAGACTACGACAAATACTACTGGGTTGTTTAACCTGTACTCTTCGTTTATACATAGATATCATACGTTTTCCAACAATGTAAATACCTTCAACTTTTATTAAAGAACAAGATATTTTATGAGCATTTATAGCCCTTTCCTAAGGATGATTTAACCAAGTTTCACGCCAATAACAGCCACTATAACGCTCCAAATGAACGCCACTTAAAACCGTATTCATCTTTGCAACTACATCTAGAAAACCACATTAAAGTTCAATTTCACGTCGATGTTTCCCCCAAGAATCCAGTCTGTGTGCTAAGCTACAGGCTACGTCACGTCTCTGCATGTATCGCACACCCGGGAACGACATATATAAACTCTACATTTTAATATATTTCCTCCTGACATTCAGATGTATTGATGAGGCAGGAAGCCCCCTGCGAGCCGCTCCATACTTACCGGCCAATTACCGTCGACATGACCGCGGGCTTTTTCCAACGCTACGCGAAGGTGAGCGGGTAATTAAGCAAACATGGAGTCACCCGGTACTTTACCCATCACCTATGTCTTATTTCTTCAACTCAAGGACACGTCTCGGAGCGGGAGGACGGATTTCCTCGAGCAAACTGTTGGGAAATTACTCCGTGTCCTCTTCCAACATGAGAGTAGCATGCTAACAAAGGTATCCCAACTGTAGCTGTGAACATGACAGGATGTGTGATTACCTAGAAGAGCATCAGGACTGTTTGAGGCAGATGATAGCTATGTGATTAACATGATGATTCAGCCTCTATGGAGACAGACATCAAGCATGCTCATTTCTGACGTGGAGCTAATCTGAAGTAAACATTGAATACTGCTTTCTGTTCCTCCATCTTGTGACTGTGTGACTCCCTCTCTTGGATATCAGCATGTGAAGGACACTGCTCAGGAACTAGTCTCTGTATGTGATGACTCCTTCCATTCTGGAGAGGATCACAGACACATGGATCCTGAGGTTGAAGCTGAAGCCGGGGACGAGGGAGAGTTTTCTAAAAGCAATGATAATACAGTTTAATCTGTCAAACATTTTTTGATATTTTTTGAAAATGTCAGAATTTTGCGAAAATGTTAGAATTTTGAGATTTTGAGGAAAAATCAGGATTTTGAGGAAAAGTCAGGATTTTGAGGAAAAGTAAGGATTTTGAGGAAAAGTCAGGATTTTGAGAAAAAGTCAGGATTTTGAGGAAAAGTAAGGATTTAGAGGAAAAGTCAGGATTTTGAGAAAAAGTCAGGATTTTGTGATTTTGAGAAAAATACAGAATTTTTAGTTGTTTTCGAAAAAGTCAGGATTTTGAGGAAAAGTCAGTATTTTGAGGAAAAGTCAGGATTTTGAGGAAAAGTAAGGATTTAGAGAAAAAGTCAGGATTTTGTGATTTTGAGAAAAATACAGAATTTTTAGTTGTTTTCGAAAAAGTAAGGATTTTGAGGAAAAGTCAGTATTTTGAGGAAAAGTCAGTATTTTGAGGAAAAGTCAGGATTTAGAGAAAAAGTCAGGATTTTGTGATTTTGAGAAAAATACAGAATTTTTAGTTGTTTTCGAAAAAGTCAGGATTTTGAGAAAAAAGTCAGGATTTTGAGAAAAAAGTCAGGATTTTGAAAAAAATACAGAATTTTGTGAAAAAGTCAGTATTTTGTGAAAAAGTCAGTATTTTGTGAAAAAGTCAGTATTTTGTTCATGACAGGACGTATAATTACCTAGAAGACCCGGTATTCCTCCATCTTGTGACTGTGTGACTCCCTCTTGGATATCAGCATGTGAAGGACACTGCTCAGGAACTAGTTGTGCCCTCAGGTGGAGTTTTCATCTTCACATTCGAGGTCCGTTTTATTTAAAAGAGGCTGACTCAAGGTTAAGGGGAATGGAGGCAGCCTGCAGGAGAGAACATGGTGGATAGATAATGACCAGTCAGAAAGCAAAGAAGATTCTGGGCGTCCTTACATCCTCTTCTGAGGTGAAGACACTTCTCGTCACGGCCTGCCATCGCAGTAATCCCCTCGCCTGCAGCTCCATTAGGAAATGAAACAAGTTGTTGGGCAGGAGGGGGTTAATCCGGCGGTGAAAAGGGCCTCAGCTGCCCTTTAAACCAGCCAGTTTACAGAGACTTCAGACGACCCTTTCACCCTGACCCTTATTGATTCAGGTCACACACACACACACACACACCACACACACACACACACACACACACACACACATACACACACACACACACACTGAGCCCTGCAGCTACAGCACTATAGGGTGCCGTAATGTTTCAATTACTGAAGTCTGTCATGGTGTGTCGGGGCAACACAATTCAAACGTCTGGCTTCCAATTTAGCATTTTCTATACTGTAACGTTACTATTTCTGTTATTGTGAACACACAACTTTTACATGTGTGTCTAGGTGCCACTTTTTGAATATGTTTGGGGGAATCTAAGGATTTTAAAGCCTCTTGATGTATAACGAGTAGTGACTTGACTTTTCGGCTTGAAAAATCATACTATCTTAATTTTCTCACCAATGTTTTGCCTTTAAAATGGAATATAATCACCGAAGTGACACGATCACTAAGATTAATTACCATTACCCGAGCTTCTTAGCCTCTTTCAGCTTGGTTTGACGTCACCTTGTTTGATTGAGTCTACAGCTCTCAAGGAACAATTTAACTTCATACATCTGTAAACAGTAGAAACAGCAGACGGACAAAAGCTGGTAAACACAGAGGAGTATTTAAACTAAGTTTTCAAACTATGTAAATAAAGATTTGCTTCCAAAACGTAGTGGCATACGGTTAGTAGTATAACGCAGCAATCCTCTATTCTCTAAAACTGTATTTAAATGTCCTTTTAATGTGTTTCTGCTGCACTAATCCTTCATTCCTTTTGTTGTAAAGCTCTTTGAATTGCCGTGTGTTGAAAGGTGCTTTATAAATAAACCAGCCATGCCAAACAGGGGAAATACCTAAGTGCAAGTCCCTCAAAATTGTGCTTAAGTACATTGGTAAATAATGTGGCAGCTGCTTGCTAACGCTTCAGCCATAACATCATTATCATTTAATGAGCCTGACAGCCAGGGCCCCGCCTACTTTTGGCCACAAAACGATCTCTAATATGAAACACAGGACACAAGACCAGGTCTGTTAGCATCAAATAATGTGTATTGCTATCTCATTTGAACTGTAGACACCAACTCCCATCTCCAAAACGAGAGAATTAAATACGCTGTAATGTTAAGGGCTGCCTCTGATAGTTATTTACACATGTGTTTACTTTCTGATGAGTTTCTGTTTGCTCCATTTAAAGGTCTCCTATCGTGCAAAATGCACTTTGTGATGTCTTCTCTCCATCAACATGTGTCCCCGGTGTGTCCCCGGTGTGTCGGGGAACTCACGCAGCGTCAGGAAATAAACCCTCTCTCTTTTCCTCCGTACCCAAATCTCTAAAACGGGGGAACAACGGAGCTGATCCAGATTTGCGTCCGATATGACGTAACATCTGAAATGTGGACCCACGGCCCAATCAGAAACGTTGCTATCAGAAACAATGCCCGACTGTTTTGGACGTAATATGGTGGGTGTTTACATTAGCATCGCTAGCACTCAGAGCTAACCTGTACTGGAGAGCATGTGTGTGCAGAAGCAGGAAGTAAGGAACTCACCTTGTGGTATAACCGGCAAGAGAGAAAGCCTTTGAGCTCCAGACTGTTTCAGATCCTTGATAATCCATGATATGGCGTTTCATCACGGCAGCATTTAGTTTAGACGGTAGCTGCCGGGTCCCGCATGAGCTCAGACCCCTCCTCTTTAAATCTCTATCCCCAAATCAGCTCTTTAGAAACAGGAAGTGAAATAGAGGGATATGAGGGCTAGAATGATCTGTTTGGTGATTGGAGCAAAACACTTCAGACATGAGACCTGTGCTGTTGCCTACACACAGCACGAGAGGTGACCTTTAAGTAAAAAGAATAGAGAAAAATCTAATTATTTGAAAGAGGCTAAAGCAATGTTGTAAAAATTGAAACAAAAGTTACTATGATTACATTTATTAACACATGTCTTCAATGCATGCTCGGTTAAAATGCATTTAAATTCAGTTAAATAACACAATGTGTATTTGATATAGTTATTTGACCTGTGTTTACTTTCCGACGAGTCTCTCAATTATCTGTCTGGACCATTTCAATAAATAAATATCTGAAAAATCTAATTATTTAAAAGAGAACAAAGCAATTTCCGTACAAACAGAAGTAAAAAAGTAAATACTACTACATGTCCGGTTAAAATGCATTTAAATTATTGTGTATTTTACATGTATATAGTTATTTGACCTCTGACACCTTAATTGTTTCGTGTTTATAACAAAATAAACATGTTTCTAGATTGCACAAAAGCTTGTCCACTCTCACAGATGGGACTCTGCGGAGGGGTCAGCGGGCACGGATATGGAGCG
>CADEHL010001328.1:117500-218287 GCA_902827135.1 Harpagifer antarcticus
AACATTAAAGCCTGGAGACAAGTAGAGACACTACGTACTGATATACACCTGAACATCAGCAGGAGAGGACTCTTTAAAGTAGAGACACTACATACTGATATACACCTGAACATCAGCAGGAGAGGACTCTTTAAAGTAGAGACACTACATACTGATATACACATGAACATCAGCAGGAGAGGACTCTTTAAAGTAGAGACACTACATACTGATATACACCTGAACATCAGCAGGAGAGGACTCTTTAAAGTAGAGACACTACATACTGATATACACCTGGACATCAGCAGGAGAGGACTCTTTAAAGTAGAGACACTACATACTGATATACACCTGAACATCAGCAGGAGAGGACTCTTTAAAGGAGAGACACTACATACTGATATACACCTGAACATCAGCAGGAGAGGACTCTTTAAAGTAGAGACATTACATGCTGATATACACCTGAACATCAGCAGGAGAGGACTCTTTAAAGTAGAAACACTACATACTGATATACACCTGAACATCAGCAGGAGAGGACTCTTTAAAGTAGAGACACTACATACTGATATACACCTGAACATCAGCAGGAGAGGACTCTTTAAAGTAGAGACACTACATACTGATATACACATGAACATCAGCAGGAGAGGACTCTTTAAAGTAGAGACACTACATACTGATATACACCTGAACATCAGCAGGAGAGGACTCTTTAAAGTAGAGACACTACATACTGATATACACCTGGACATCAGCAGGAGAGGACTCTTTAAAGTAGAGACACTACATACTGATACACACCTGAACATCAGCAGGAGAGGACTCTTTAAAGTAGAGACACTACATACTGATATACACCTGAACATCAGCAGGAGAGGACTCTTTAAAGGAGAGACACTACATACTGATATACACCTGAACATCAGCAGGAGAGGACTCTTTAAAGGAGAGACACTACATACTGATATACACCTGAACATCAGCAGGAGAGGACTCTTTAAAGAAGAGACACTACATATGAAGCTGAAAATATGTCCTCTTAAAAACATCTTAAACCGGCTGAAAGACGTATGTGAACACGTGAAGCTAACCTACTTAACGATCCGGTTCAACACTTAGCGGTCGACATCCCCGTTATCAGAGCTTTATGAGCTGGAAGTGGCAAATAAATAAAGAAGACGCAGCTTTTTAAATATAGGTTAGGAAGGAGAAGCATTTTGTCTAATCGGGACCTTTAAGTTGACAAATGATGCTGTTTAGCTCTTATATGTATGATGCAGGTAAACAAAAACACATTAACACACACACACACACACACACACACACACACACACACACACACACACACACACACACACACACACACACACACACACACACACACACACACACACACACATTACTCCCTGTCCCACTAACAGCATTACAGAACAGTGATGTCTGATTACGGAGGACAAATTGAATCTCCTCGTGTCGCTCTCATGTTGATAACAAGAGAAGAAAGCACAACAACAGCAGCAGAGACAAACAACAACACACACACACACACACACACACACACACACACACACACTGACCGATGAAACAGGAAACATCTGGAACAGTTAGCATGAATTATTTATTTGATTTAACCCGATAAGTGCTTCCCTTCTGGAGGAGGACAGCAGCACTGCTGTCCTTATCACCAAACGTCCAATGGGTCGAAAGCAGACGACGCAGTTTGACGTCACTTCTCTACATCAACATGTGTCCCCTCTTCTCCATGTCTCTTCTACATCAACATGTGTCCCCTCTTCTTCACGTCTCTTCTACATCAACATGTGTCCCCTCTTCTTCATGTCTCTTCTACATCAACATGTGTCCCCTCTTCTTCACGTCTCTTCTACATCAACATGTGTCCCCTCTTCTTCATGTCTCTTCTACATCAACATGTGTCCCCTCTTCTCCATGTCTCTTCTACATCAACATGTGTCCCCTCTTCTCCATGTCTCTTCTACATCAACATGTGTCCCCTCTTCTTCATGTCTCTTCTACATCAACATTGTGTCCCCTCTTCTTCATGTCTCTTCTACATCAACATGTGTCCCCTCTTCTTCATGTCTCTTCTACATCAACATGTGTCCCCTCTTCTTCATGTCTCTTCTACATCAACATGTGTCCCCTCTTCTTCATGTCTCTTCTACATCAACATGTGTCCCCTCTTCTTCATGTCTCTTCTACATCAACATGTGTCCCCTCTTCTCCATGTCTCTTCTACATCAACATGTGTCCCCTCTTCTTCATGTCTCTTCTACATCAACATGTGTCCCCTCTTCTTCACGTCTCTTCTACATCAACATGTGTCCCCTCTTCTCAATGTCTCTTCTACATCAACATGTGTCCCCTCTTCTTCATGTCTCTTCTACATCAACATGTGTCCCCTCTTCTTCACGTCTCTTCTACATCAACATGTGTCCCCTCTTCTCCATGTCTCTTCTACATCAACATGTGTCCCCTCTTCTTCATGTCTCTTCTACATCAACATGTGTCCCCTCTTCTTCACGTCTCTTCTACATCAACATGTGTCCCCTCTTCTTCATGTCTCTTCTTCATCAACATGTGTCCCCTCTTCTTCATGTCTCTTCTACATCAACATGTGTCCCCTCTTCTTCATGTCTCTTCTACATCAACATGTGTCCCCTCTTCTTCATGTCTCTTCTACATCAACATGTGTCCCCTCTTCTTCATGTCTCTTCTACATCAACATGTGTCCCCTCTCTTCATGTCTCTTCTACATCAACATGTGTCCCCTCTTCTTCATGTCTCTTCTACATCAACATGTGTCCCCTCTTCTTCATGTCTCTTCCACATCAACATGTGTCCCCTCTTCTTCATGTCTCTTCTACATCAACATGTGTCCCCTCTTCTTCACGTCTCTTCTACATCAACATGTGTCCCCTCTTCTTCATGTCTCTTCTACATCAACATGTTCCCTCTTCTTCATGTCTTCTTCTACATCAACATGTGTCCCCTCTTCTCTGTCTCTTCTACATCACATGGTGCCCCTCTTCTCCATGTCTCTACATCAACATGTGTCCCCTCTTCTCCATGTCTCTTCTACATCAACATGTGTCCCCTCTTCTCCATGTCTCTTCTACATCAACATGTGTCCCCTCTTCTCCATGTCTCTTCTACATCAACATGTGTCCCCTCTTCCTCCATGTCTCTTCTACATCAACATGTGTCCCTCTTCTTCATGTCTCTTCTACATCAACATGTGTCCCCTCTTCTTCATGTCTCTTCTACATCAACATGTGTCCCCTCTTCTTCATGTCTCTTCTACATCAACATGTGTCCCCCTCTTCTTCATGTCTTTCTACATCAACATGTGTCCCCTCTTCTTCATGTCTCTTCTACATCAACATGTGTCCCCTCTTCTTCATGTCTCTTCTACATCAACATGTGTCCCCTCTTCTTCATGTCTCTTCTACATCAACATGTGTCCCCTCTGTGGAAAGAGACTCTGAAGGTCTCAGGATCAAAGACCCCCTCTCTTTTTGTCCTGATCCATTTCTATAAAAACCTGTCTGAAAATGAGCTGATCAGATTTTGACACTCTGTGATGTCACTATGTTTCAGTTGCGTGTCTTCAGACGATCAACTGAAGGAAGACAGAAGGTTTATTTTGTATTTTATAAATACTTAAATATTTAAATGCATGTTCAGTTTCTGTCCTGAAGATCCGACAGCTGCTGCTCTCTGCACACGCTGCTGCTGTGATCCATTAGAGAGCGAGGGTGTGTGTGTGTGTGTGTGCGTTGTGTGTGTGTGTGTGTGTGTGTGATCTGGAGCTCTTATCTGCAGTCTGCTCCCCAGCTGCCTTACACCTGTCAGAGCCACACAAGGAGAAACACAGACTGATGATGTGTGAGTGTGTGTGTGAGTGTGTGTGTGTGTGTGTGTGTGTGTGTGTGTGTGTGTGGAGTGAAAGTGTGTGTGTGTGAGTAGTGTGTGTGTGTGTGTGTGTGATGGTGTGAAGCAGGGGTGAGGTGGAGGTGAGACGAAATGTTTCCCTTCAGATGTCCCTTCAATTTCTCTCCAAAACAAAATAAAAAAATTAATGTGATTCAGATTGTTTGTTGTTTGTTGTTTGTTGTTTGTATTGACATAAATAAATACAATAACAAATACATTTTTTATACGTGGGAATCCATTTAATTCTCGTTCATTTATTATCAGGTAAATATCAACATTAATTGGTGCTTTTACGTGCAGATATAAAGTGTAGAAAATAATAAAGAAATTACAGAAATAAACAAGTGGAAAAAACTTGTTTCTGTAAAAACATTATTCAAATTTATTTTTTAATTCAGTTCCAAATCTAAGACTTTAAATGAATATGGAGAGTTGTTATTAACACATTAATATTTAAAAATATAAAATAAAAAAATAGATTAAATGTTAAATTAAATATTTGTCTGGTCATTTTTCGTTTTCCTGATTTTTCAAAATGATGTTTTTATCCCGTCCTGATGATATTTATCTCTCTAGTTTCTGTTTGAATGAAAGAAGGGGAACCGGAGGGGAACCGGAGTGGAACCGGAGTGGAACCGGAGTGAATCGGGGTTAGAGGTTCAGCGGGACACGGGGACGGCGTGAGGGCAGAACTCTATCTGTTTAAATACAAGCTGAAAGAGAAACAGAGAAAAGGAAGAGGAATGGCTTTCAAGCTTTTGTGAGGGTCGACCTGCAGGCGACCTCTGACCCCAATACACACACACACACACACACACACACATACCATGTATACATCACTTCAGGGGACATTATATTGACTGACATGCATTTCCTGGAGACTTCTCCTAACCAAGTCTTCACCCTAAAATGAATGATCCCCCTTATGGGGACCTCCAATTTGTCCCCATAAGGGAGGCGAGTCCCCACACGTGACTGTGTAAACGGATTTAGGTCCCCACAAGTATAGTAATGCTAGGTTACACACACACACACACACACACACACACACACACACACAGATAAACCAGTTTACAGTCACTTATGTTTAATTTTAAAAGTTGGTGATTAAAAATCTGTATAATAAGAATTTTATAAATATAATTTGATTTAATTATTTATATTATTCTCTATAAAAACTACTTACTTCCAGTTTACAGCTTTAAAGAGTCCTCTCCTGCTGATGTTCAGGTGTATATCAGTGTGTAGTGTCTCTACTTTAAAGAGTCCTCTCCTGCTGATGTTCAGGTGTATATCAGTATGTAGTGTCTCTACTTTAAAGAGTCCTCTCCTGCTGATGTTCAGGTGTATATCAGTATGTAGTGTCTCTACTTTAAAGAGTCCTCTCCTGCTGATGTTCAGGTGTATATCAGTATGTAGTGTCTCTACTTTAAAGAGTCCTCTCCTGCTGATGTTCAGGTGTATATCAGTATGTAGTGTCTCTACTTTAAAGAGTCCTCTCCTGCTGATGTTCAGGTGTATATCAGTATGTAGTGTCCTCTACTTTAAAGAGTCCTCTCCTGCTGATGTCCAGGTGTATATCAGTATGTAGTGTCTCTACTTTAAAGAGTCCTCTCCTGCTGATGTTCAGGTGTATATCAGTATGTAGTGTCTCTACTTTAAAGAGTCCTCTCCTGCTGATGTTCAGGTGTATATCAGTATGTAGTGTCTCTACTTTAAAGAGTCCTCTCCTGCTGATGTTCAGGTGTATATCAGTATGTAGTGTCTCTACTTTAAAGAGTCCTCTCCTGCTGATGTTCAGGTGTATATCAGTATGTAGTGTCTCTACTTTAAAGAGTCCTCTCCTGCTGATGTTCAGGTGTATATCAGTATGTAGTGTCTCTACTTTAAAGAGTGCTCTCCTGCTGATGTTCAGGTGTATATCAGTATGTAGTGTCTCTACTTTAAAGAGTCCTCTCCTGCTGATGTTCAGGTGTATATCAGTATTGTAGTGTCTCTACTTTAAAGAGTCCTCTCCTGCTGATGTCAGGTGTATATCAGTATGTAGTGTCTCTACTTTAAAGAGTCCTCTCCTGCTGATGTTCAGGTGTATATCAGTATGTAGTGTCTCTATTTTAAAGAGTCCTCTCCTGCTGATGTTCAGGTGTATATCAGTATGTAGTGTCCTCTACTTTAAAGAGTCCTCTCCTGCTGATGTTCAGGTGTATATCAGTATGTAGTGTCTCTACTTTAAAGAGTCCTCTCCTGCTGATGTTCAGGTGTATATCAGTATGTAGTGTCTCTACTTTAAAGAGTCCTCTCCTGCTGATGTTCAGGTGTATATCAGTATGTAGTGTCTCTACTTTAAAGAGTCCTCTCCTGCTGATGTTCAGGTGTATATCAGTATGTGGTGTCTCTACTTTAAAGAGTCCTCTCCTGTTGATGTTCAGGTGTGTATCAGTATGTAGTGTCTCTACTTTAAAGAGTCCTCTCCTGCTGATGTTCAGGTGTATATCAGTATGTAGTGTCTCTACTTTAAAGAGTCCTCTCCTGCTGATGTTCAGGTGTATATCAGTATGTAGTGTCTCTACTTTAAAGAGTCCTCTCCTGCTGATGTTCAGGTGTATATCAGTATGTAGTGTCTCTACTTTAAAGAGTCCTCTCCTGCTGATGTGTCAGGTGTATATCAGTATGTAGTGTCTCTACTTTAAAGAGTCCTCTCCTGCTGATGTTCAGGTGTATATCAGTATGTAGTGTCTCTACTTTAAAGAGTCCTCTCCTGCTGATGTTCAGGTGTATATCAGTATGTAGTGTCTCTACTTTAAAGAGTCCTCTCCTGCTGATGTTCAGGTGTATATCAGTATGTAGTGTCTCTACTTTAAAGAGTCCTCTCCTGCTGATGTCAGGTGTATATCAGTATGTAGTGTCTCTACTTTAAAGAGTCCTCTCCTGCGTGATGTTCAGGTGTCTATCAGTATGTAGTGTCTCTACTTTAAAGAGTCCTCTCCTGCTGATGTTCAGGTGTATATCAGTATGTAGGGTCTCTACTTTAAAGAGTCCTCTCCTGCTGATGTTCAGGTGTATATCAGTATGTAGTGTCTCTACTTTAAAGAGTCCTCTCCTGCTGATGTTCAGGTGTATATCAGTATGTAGTGTCTCTACTTTAAAGAGTCCTCTCCTGCTGATGTCCAGGTGTATATCAGTATGTAGTGTCTCTACTTTAAAGAGTCCTCTCACTGCTGATGTTCAGGTGTATATCAGTATGTAGTGTCTCTACTTTAAAGAGTCCTCTCCTGCTGATGTTCAGGTGTATATCAGTATGTAGTGTCTCTACTTTAAAGAGTCCTCCTGCTGATGTTCAGGTGTATATCAGTATGTAGTGTCTCTACTTTAAAGAGTCCTCTCCTGCTGATGTTCAGGTGTATATCAGTATGTAGTGTCTCTACTTTAAAGAGTCCTCTCCTGCTGATGTTCAGGTGTATATCAGTACGTAGTGTCTCTACTTTAAAGAGTCCTCTCCTGCTGATGTTCAGGTGTATATCGGTATGTAGTGTCTCTACTTTAAAGAGTCCTCTCCTGCTGATGTTCAGGTGTATATCAGTATGTAGTGTCTCTACTTTAAAGAGTCCTCTCCTGCTGATGTTCAGGTGTATATCGGTATGTAGTGTCTCTACTTTAAAGAGTCCTCTCCTGCTGATGTTCAGGTGTATATCAGTGCGTAGTGTCTCTACTTTAAAGAGTCCTCTCCTGCTGATGTTCAGGTGTATATCAGTATGTAGTGTCTCTACTTTAAAGAGTCCTCTCCTGCTGATGTTCAGGTGTATATCAGTATGTAGTGTCTCTACTTTAAAGAGTCCTCTCCTGCTGATGTTCAGGTGTATATCAGTATGTAGTGTCTCTACTTTAAAGAGTCCTCTCCTGCTGATGTTCAGGTGTATATCAGTGCGTAGTGTCTCTACTTTAAAGAGTCCTCTCCTGCTGATGTTCAGGTGTATATCGGTATGTAGTGTCTCTACTTTAAAGAGTCCTCTCCTGCTGATGTTCAGGTGTATATCAGTATGTAGTGTCTCTACTTTAAAGAGTCCTCTCCTGCTGATGTTCAGGTGTATATCAGTGCGTAGTGTCTCTACTTTAAAGAGTCCTCTCCTGCTGATGTTCAGGTGTATATCGGTATGTAGTGTCTCTACTTTAAAGAGTCCTCTCCTGCTGATGTTCAGGTGTATATCGGTATGTAGTGTCTCTACTTTAAAGAGTGCACCCAGACCTGTAGAAATAGCCCCTTCCAGAAGAAACACACGATGCAGCATGAACTTTTTTCTCAGTTTGGTTTTTATTATATTTGGACATTTAGCAAAACACATCCAAAGCGGTTTCGCGTGTAAGAGCTAACGGGTACGACATAAATAGAAAATTAAAATCATTGATTGCATTTGTTTATTCAGGAGCGGCCGGTACGAGCCACTGATTGCTATAATGAGACTCGAGCGGCGCACCGTCCCCCCCCCCTCTTATAAATTAAAGAACAAAACACATCACAGACCACACGATAATAAATTACACGAATAAATACATAAATAAACAGTTAGTGGAAATACAGAAAGGCGTTGTTATAACGGCAAACCCAGCCCCGTGACACGCACGTGTTGACGAGACAGGTTAAGGCAGTTTTACAGTTTCTAATCCGAAAGGCATTACCGGCTACTCTACTTTGAATATTTCTTGTTTTCCGTCAACAGCTACTGATCCGCGAGCTTTGATAATCAGAGCGATGAGATCAGGTTTCAAATCGGCTACAGGTCGTCCCCTCTCTTAGGTCTAGAAGCTAATAGCACTTGTGCAGAGATGCTAGAAAAATAAATTAACAGTCTAACAGGCTTTAAGTGAAGCATGACGTCAGTGTGTGTGTGTGTGTGTGTAGGGTTAAACACACACCCAGAACCGGCTGAAGTGTCCTAACGCAAGGCACTGAATTTCAACCTTGAGGAGGAGTACACTGCGAAACATATCCGTTCATTTCTCGGTTTAACTGATTTAATATCGGCTTGAAAATTGGGGTAATTCCTCATTATTTTTATATTATTATGAACTACTTTTAAATTGTAATTGATTTTTGTATTATTTAATGAATTGTATCACGGATATATATCAAAATAATATCAATAATAATAATAATATAAGAGCACTCTTTTGAATTAGTATCCCAAAAAAAAGGCATATTATTGCAGACATTTTGAAGACTTGTACAGTTCAGATTGTTGAACATCTAAAAATAGCTTTCTAGATTTTTAACCACAGATTAAAACTATGGAGAAATGCGATCAGGAGTTCCTGCCTCGAACCAAAGTGCCATGTCAGAGTCTAGCAGCCCACACGTTGAAATCAACCAGATATGTTTGCAGTGTATCTCTAAAACCTCTCAGGAACAGACCGGGATGTGTGTCCCGGTGTGAAAGCAGATTACCGGACCTGCAGCAGGATCACTTGCCGGTTCTCGGACGGGTGGCTCTTGTTGATGTGTCTCGTGAGCCCCGGGGAGCTGTAGAGCACCGCGGGGCAGTATTTACACGGGAACACCTGGGAGGAGTGCAGCAGGCGGACGTGACGCTCCTGGCTGCCCCTGTTCGAGAAGTTCTCCCCGCAAACCGGACACAGGTGGCAGGCGCTCAGGTTAAGCGGCGCTGCGCTCTGTTCGCGCGCCGCTGCCGCTGCTTCGTCATCCTCCGTTACTTTAGAGTGCTGAGACGCCAGGTGTTTCCGCAGGTAAGCTTGGCGTTTAAACTTTTTCCCGCACTGGTTACAATCATAAAGCCCCTCCTCAGATCCGGACTCTGAGGGTCCCGGGCTGGTTGTGTCTCTGTCACTAGAATCCTTCGCTTCATCCAAAGCTGCTGCTGTTTTACCGGACGCGGCAGATTTGTCGCTCTCCAAGTGCTGCTGCGCGACACTCTGCTGCTTGGGTTTGTGCCACCGCCTGTGCGACGCGAGGTTCGCCGGGCAGCTGAACACCTTGTCGCACTCGGGACACCTGTACTCCACGCGCACGATCCTGGAGCATTTGTGCTGCGCGAGGGCGAGAGGATCCGCGTATTCTTCGCGGCACAGCTGGCAGACGAACTCCCCCAGTGGGATGTATTCCTCCCCGGTGAGACTGGGGGGCTTCCGGTCCACCGGCTCTTTAATCTTGAGCCCGAGCACCGGAGACGTGGTGACGTTATCCTCAAAGTGCAGTTTCCGGATCGTTTTGGTTTTCTTGGACGCTGGTTTTCCTTTGCGCTCGGTGTCGCTTGAATGCCGCTTTGTGTTTGTGGGGAGCGTCGCGGTGGATGCGGTGACGCTGAAGGTTCCGGTGCGACTACTGTTGCTGGAACCGATTTTCAGATCCACCGGGGCGAAGGGGCGGTCCAGAGCCGCGGGGAGGGCCGCTCCGGTGGGGAAGGACGCGGCGGAGAGGTTGAAGCGCCTCTCGTAGGAGCGCTCGTCGTCCTGGCTGACGGGGCGCGTGGGGCTGTAGAGAGCCTGGTACACCGCCTCGGGGTTACCGAACTGCACCGGTCTCTCCACGCGCTCCGGAGCCACCGCCCCGCACGTGGGAGTCTGTGCGCGCACCGGGAAGGATGCGAGAGGCACCCAGGAGGGACGCGGCAGGAGCGGTGGAGGTGGCACGGCAGCAGCTGAAGACTCTTCATCATCGACGCGGACGCGGTACGACACCGGATTTGGCTTCTTGTTCCTTTTCACTAAAAATCCTCTGGGCATGTTTCTGCTGGACGGAGAGCGGACTGTGTTTTGGGGAAGGGAGCAGATCCACTTTCAGGACATCTGCCGCGTCTGTTTCTGCCGCTACCGATCGTCCGTTCTGCTCCCTGTTCTGATTCCTTTCACCGCAAACATAGCTGCACTCTTTTTAAAGGCGACATGATGACATTGTTCCCGTCACCCCCCCTCCTCGTTGACTCATCACCGACCAATCAGAAGCAGGAGATCTCCCCAGTGGATTTGGGGGAGTGGGAGGATGGAGAGAGAGGACCTGCCTAATGAGCCTTCCCCTCAATATTAAGATAGTATTCTAACATCCCTGAAACAATGTGGACTTTATCAGCTACAAGTGGAAACAATCTCCCTAAAGCAAAACGCTACTGGTTCACAAACCACATTGGATTTTATATAAATGGATTTTAAATTGGGCTGACTATTATACAATATACAAACTCTCCTTTTTATACGACATAGCAGTTTAGAATATAACATAATTTAAGCAGCATTATTGAATAGAACTTTTAAATAAGCCCGACAGCAGATACAAACCTAAATAATAATCAGGTATAATCTGTCAAGTAACTTCCGGCAGCAATTTGTGTTCACATTTAGAATTTCAAAGACATTCAAAGACTTTCCAGGATAACTCAATATCCAAAAGCAAACCGCATTTTGACGCTGCACCACAACACAAGTAATGTCCACGTGTGGGATCAATAAAGTTCTGAGATTGATATTCAATTTCATTAAAAAAATATTCTGCACACGACTCAAGTCTGATCTATAGTCCTATATTTATAGCGTTAGTGATTTAATTACAGTGCAACTTACGCGGTGTATTTTACATTGTGTTTCTAATGGATTCTCTGTAAAGTGGATGTGTGTGTGTGTGTGTGTGTGTGTGTGTGTGTAGGAGGGGGGGGGGGTTGCAGATTGCAGATTGCAAAGCAGATGTACCTGAGGGTTTTATTGTTCCCCCACCCCCCCTCCACTCTCACCCCCCCCCCCCCCCCCCTGTCTCACACGCGCCAGGAGGCTCTGCTTTCACGGTCTGATGCGTTTCTATAGAAATCTACACGCGCCCCGGCTTTATGTGGGAGGGTGGGGGTCGAGGAGGGGGGGGGGGCTGTGATTTATCCCCAAAAAAAGAAGGAGGAATCTGTCCGCATAACGATGGCAGGAAGAAGGGGTAACAGGAAGAGAGGATGAAGAGATGAAGGGAAGTGAAACTAAACACATTATTCTGTATCAAAAACTGAAATGTAAATCATAGCTATTTGGAAAACTTGACGAACTGATTAGTAATAGTGAGCTGTCCTTTTTTAATGATATAACATAACTATGACTTGAATCTGCGTCTTCGATATTTGAAACGACATATTTTTAAAAACAGTTTGAAATAAGAAGGAAGGAGTATTTTTTAGAAATGACATTAAAGTGATAATTATGTCAGCGTTGAAATAAGCAACAAACTGAAGTCATGATACAATTAGTTAGCGTTGTGATCTTTAATGTAACTTGAGTCAGGACCTTGCGTTCAGATTTCAGAAGACACATGGATTTGAATCCGGCTAAATACATTTAACCAAACAAAGTTATTTTGTTCTCCCATGTGGCCTTGCAGCATGTGCGCTGGCGTGACAGTTAACTCCGGACATATGAATCCGTCATTTCGCGCATACATAATTAATAGCGAGAGGAGGGTTTCCTGCTTACCATCACAATGGCTGCAAGCTGTAGACCCGTCGTGATTGAAAAGGAAATTGCACAGTGGAGAGAAAGAAGGGAGAAGAAGAAGAAGAAGAAGAAGAAGGTGGAGAGAAAGAAGGGAGTAGAAGAAGAAGTGGGGGCCCTCTCCACAAGAAAAAGCAATCTGGCCCCCGATACCGTCGGCGCGTGCTGTGCGTAATCAGTGCGCTCTTTCTGTGTCACCAAATGGGCCAAACCGAGATTATGTGCGCGTTCAGAGACTGAAACCCCAGATAGTGCGAGCAGGTCAGCCGGATGGGAGTCTGTCTGAGCTCTGAGACGCGCAGAGAAGTCAGAGTGTCGCGCTTTGAGGTGTTCATCTCAAACTGCGACCATTTACAACCAAAATGGCCTACAATTCGTATTTTCTTGAATTGTCCGTGTTTCCTTTTGTAAGTTGGGTTTGTCTGTTTACTACACAACACGTTTGGATAATATAAAGTCCTTGAAGTGTTTATTTAATAATTGTATGTCATACAAACTCTACTAAAGCAGTACTTTTTGAATATAAGGCCATTAAAGGAACATTATTGAGTAGTATATTATGTATCTGCACATAAAGTATCCTATGTTTGGTTGAGAGTGTATTCTGACTTGTGTATTTGATACGGTCAACGGTTGAAATGTATATATTTACTGTTAGTTTCTTATATTATAACTTGCTTACGTGCACGAGGATAAAACATATCTTACGGAAACAGAGACATGTTGATGTTCTTGAAACCTCATAAAGCAGCTGGAACAGAAAGTAAACCATCAGATGTCTAACAACTCAAAACTACCAAAGTCCATTTTAATATTATAATCAACAAACTGCTTATTTATAACTTAAAAAGCAGCATTATTGAATGAAAGTGCGTTAAAGTCACCACTGAGTCAATCACACAGACACAAAGGGAAGGACACTGCGTCTTGGTCGTGGAGTTACGGCGTCTGCTTGTAGAGACTTAAGGGGTTGTGACAGCGGAGGAATTCAGTGTAATCTGCATTATGTAAATGTAACATCTGATTCCTGTACTTTGAACACCAGCAGGCTGCAGGTTGTTTAGCTGCGGACATATGTTGTTGTGTGTGCGGTTATTTTTCAGCCTCATTAACATACAGCTGTAGAGTGACACCCCCCACCCTCTCCTCCCATGTTGTCCCCTCTTCTCCTCCCCCATAAAGCCTTCATGTGCAGCCTGTGATTGGTCACGCTGCTGCAGAGTCATACTCACAGTTACAGTTGGCACATTGTGGAGGAGAGGGCTGTGGAAGCTAGCATTCAAACCCTCCTCTTTAGAGGCGCTTCAAACGGCAGCTCAGTCCGTTAGAGACCACGTATCAGGTGCTCGTCTACCGAAGGGGAAAGAACCATGTGACGTGTGCATGAGACACATGTCCTGGAGAAGTCAAATCAAGGTACACATTTAAAGGACTTCACATATAAAGTGTTTACAGGTAACATCATAAAAACACTTTTTCAGTAGCTTCAAAAGTCCCTTAAAAACTGTATTATCTTGATTAGTAAATCAGGGATACTTACTTTACAGTTAAGTGACTTTTCTTAAAGGAATTATTCTTGGAACGTTGCTGCTTTGCTTTCAACACAACACCACTGTAATCATTAGAACATTAGCAGACATACGATCACCAACGATATCATTAAGGGTTAGGGATTCATCGTAATCACATTTCCAACACACAGTCACGTGACTTTAAAGTCTCTGTGGGTTTCAGACTGACAGCAGAAGAAACTATGAACCAAATACAGCCTTAACGCTTTTCCATGTTTGGTGCCCCCCTCCCTGTAGTGCGTATGTTTTAGTGCATGTAAATGGTCTGGAAAGGCCCGTTCCTCAATGTGGAGTGCACCTGCTGCAGAGCCACTATTTCAAGTACGCCATCGATTGAATGCTGGCCATTTAAACAGTCCTTCGGCACCACTCGATGACCTAGTATACTTGAAATAGTGGCTCTGCAGCATGCTTACTCGACATTGAGAAACGGCCCCTGTGTTTCCTTCAGAGGGAGTTTCTCTCACTCCCTTCAGCCTGGAGCTGCAGCCAAATGAGCAACTCCACACTTCCAGATGTTACACATTTGCAAACTCGTATTCTACAAACCCAACAGACTCACGAAACATCACTTTAAAGGTCCCGTGGCCATTTCTCCTGATCATAGTTCCATCGTTGAGGTCGACTAGAATAGATTCACATTGTTCAATGTTCCAAACTCACATTGGTTTCTCACAGCATCTCTGTGTAGTCTGTGTATTCACTCTCTGTCCTACACGGCTTGTTGGAGCTCCTGCCCCCCCCCCCCTCCCCCTCCCTGTGAGCCAACTGTGCTCTGATTGGTCGAGACGTTGCGAGGCTTCCGTGTCGGCGATGCAGCGAGAACAAGCGAAACTCATCCTGAGCACACGAACACTCACAGCCGAAGTAAAAACAATAATTTGATATTGAGGAAGAAAAAGGTTTCTAACGCTGTGGGTCTGCGGAGAGCGTTTCTCCGCCATCCCAACGTAGCAGCCCGAAAAACGTTTACCCATTTCAACAGTCGTGGTGGATACCTTGTTTGTTTTAAGCATCATAAATACACAAACAACAATGAATACTTACAGGTTGTGTACCCGAATCTCCCGCTGGTCCAAACACGACGCTGAGCATACCCGGCATCGCTGAAAGGTTTGGGAAGCTTTGTTTCGTGAAAGGCTGGCAGAGGGTGTGGCCTCTGGGTATCCCCACGTCACAGCACCCAGAAGAAAATGAGAAATCTCCAACGAGGCGTTTCTGTGTTAGAGTTTTACTCACTACAGGGTGCACTTTGAGGGTTTTGACTCTACAGACCGTTTACATGCAGAACAACCTTCATAACAACAAGGGGACGGGGGGAGAACCGGAAAAGCATGACATAAGCACATTTAGTGATACTACATCTAATGAAACTACTTGAGAGTGAGGTTTGAACCGATTGGATAACAGAGAAATGTCTTTAGGTGTTTGCATTTACAACGAGGTGTCAGGAGAGCGGAGAGTATGGTTACCTTCCAAAACCAGACGCTAACACATTAAAACAATGAAAATGTCCGTAAGGAATTGTCTGCTATGATGAAAGGAAGTGTTGTGCATGTTGGTAAGACCGTAAGGATTCACTCGGTGTGTTCAGGGTCCCGTTTCAAAGACAATATGTTAAACAATGCGTTGAAACGTATTTAATGTGGTTGTTGATGCGTCACAGCTGTCCGGGGCCGGCGAACATGGGCAGCAGGTTCCTGTTGAAGCTCAGATATCTGACCGCGCTGCTCCTCACAGCCGCTCGGACCTCAGCGGCTGGAGACCTGTCCTGAAGGACATCGCCCTCCACCGTCTGCCCCGAGACATCGCCCTGCAGGAACACCCAGGCGGAGGTCACACACAAGCACGTGACATCTCTCTTCTCGCACTATTTCTACTCTACTTGCACATCTCCAAACATTCTCTTGCACTCTTGTATCTGTATCTGTTTACACTGGTTTTGTTTCTACTTGAGATGTGTGAGACGTGTGAGATGTGTGAGACGTGTGAGATGTGTGATGTGTGAGATGTGTGAGACGTGTGAGATGTGTGAGATGTGTGAGATGTGTGAGACGTGTGAGATGTGTGAGATGTGTGAGACGTGTGAGATGTGTGAGATGTGTGAGACGTGTGAGATGTGTGAGATGTGTGAGACGTGTGAGACGTGTGAGATGTGTGAGACGTGTGAGACGTGTGAGACGTGTGAGACGTGTGAGACGTGTGAGACGTGACGTGTGAGACGTGGGTGTGAGACGTGTGAGACGTGTGAGACGTGTGAGACGTGTGAGACGTGTGAGACGTGTGAGACGTGTGATGTGTGTGAGACGTGTGAGATGTGTGAGATGTGTGAGATGTGTGAGAGTGTGAGATGTGTGTGAGATGTGTGTGAGTGTGTGATGTGTGAGATGTGTGAGATGTGTGAGATGTGTGAGATGTGTGAGATGTGTGAGATGTGTGAGATGTGTGTGAGACGTGTGAGACGTGTGAGACGTGTGAGACGTGTGAGACGTGTGAGACGTGTGAGACGTGTGTGTGTGTGAGATGTGTGTGATGTGTGAGATGTGTGAGACGTGTGAGACGTGTGAGATGTGTGTGATGTGTGAGATGTGTGAGATGTGTGATGTGTGTGAGACGTGTGAGACGTGTGAGACGTGTGAGATGTGTGAGATGTGTGAGATGTGTGTGATGTGTGTGAGACGTGTGAGACGTGTGAGACGTGTGAGACGTGTGAGATGTGTGAGACGTGTGAGATGTGTGAGATGTGTGAGACGTGTGAGACGTGTGAGATGTGTGAGATGTGTGAGATGTGTGAGATGTGTGAGACGTGTGAGACGTGTGAGACGTGTGAGATGTGTGAGACGTGTGAGATGTGTGAGATGTGTGAGATGTGTGAGATGTGTGAGATGTGTGATATGTGTGAGATGTGTGAGATGTGTGAGATGTGTGAGATGTGTGAGATGTGTGAGACGTGTGAGACGTGTGAGATGTGTGATGTGTGTGAGATGTGTGTGATGTGTGAGATGTGTGAGACGTGTGAGACGTGTGAGACGTGTGAGACGTGTGAGACGTGTGAGACGTGTGAGATGTGTGATGTGTGTGAGATGTGTGATGTGTGTGAGATGTGTGTGATGTGTGAGATGTGTGAGATGTGTGAGATGTGTGAGATGTGTGAGATGTGTGAGATGTGTGTGAGATGTGTGAGATGTGTGAGATGTGTGAGATGTGTGAGATGTGTGAGATGTGTGAGATGTGTGAGATGTGTGAGATGTGTGAGATGTGTGAGACGTGTGAGACGTGTGAGACGTGTGAGACGTGTGAGATGTGTGTGATGTGTGAGATGTGTGAGATGTGTGAGATGTGTGAGATGTGTGAGACGTGTGAGACGTGTGAGACGTGTGAGATGTGTGAGATGTGTGAGATGTGTGAGATGTGTGAGGGTGTGTGTGAGATGTGTGAGACGTGTGAGACGTGTGAGACGTGTGAGACGTGTGAGATGTGTGAGATGTGTGAGATGTGTGAGACGTGTGAGACGTGTGAGACGTGTGAGACGTGTGAGACGTGAGACGTGTGAGACGTGTGAGATGTGTGAGATGTGTGAGACGTGTGAGACGTGTGAGATGTGTGAGATGTGTGATGGTGTGAGATGTGTGTGATGTGTGAGATGTGTGATGTGTGTGAGACGTGTGAGACGTGTGAGACGTGTGAGACGTGTGAGACGTGTGAGACGTGTGTGAGGTGTGTGAGGTGTGTGAGGTGTGTGACGTGTGTGAGGTGTGTGAGGTGTGTGATGTGTGTGAGGTGTGAGACGTGTGAGATCGTGTGAGATCGTGTGAGACGTGTGAGACGTGTGAGATGTGTGATGTGTGTGAGATGTGTGAGACGTGTGAGACGTGTGAGACGTGTGAGATGTGTGAGATGTGTGTGATGTGTGAGATGTGTGAGATGTGTGATGTGTGTGAGACGTGTGAGACGTGTGAGACGTGTGAGACGTGTGAGACGTGTGAGACGTGTGAGATGTGTGATGTGTGTGAGACGTGTGAGACGTGTGAGACGTGTGAGACGTGTGAGACGTGTGAGACGTGTGAGATTGTTGATGATGTGTGAGATGTGTGAGGTGTATGAGGTGTGTGACGTGTGTGAGGTGTGTGAGGTGTGAGACGTGTGAGGTGTGTGAGGTGTGTGATGTGTGTGAGGTGTGTGAGGTGTGTGAGATGTGTGAGATGTGTGAGACGTGTGAGACGTGTGAGGTGTGTGAGAGTGTGAGATGTGTGAGATGTGTGAGATGTGTGAGATGTGTGAGACGTGTGAGACGTGTGAGACGTGTGAGATGTGTGAGATGTGTGAGATGGTGAGATGTGTGAGATTGTGAGATGTGTGAGAGTGGTGAGACGTGTGAGACGTGTGAGACGTGTGAGATGTGTGAGATGTGTGAGTGTGATGTGTGAGACGTGTGAGACGTGTGAGACGTGTGAGACGTGTGAGACGTGTGAGACGTGTGAGATGTGTGAGATGTGTGTGAGATGTGTGAGAGGTGTGAGATGTGTGTGAGATGTGTGATGTGTGTGAGATGTGTGTGATGTGTGAGATGTGTGAGATGTGTGATGTGTGTGAGACGTGAGACGTGTGAGACGTGTGAGACGTGTGAGACGTGTGAGACGTGTGAGACGTGTGAGATGTGAGATGTGTGAGAGGTGTGTGATGTGTGAGATGTGTGAGATGTGTGATGTGTGTGAGACGTGTGAGACGTGTGAGACGTGTGAGACGTGTGAGACGTGTGAGACGTGTGAGATGTGTGATGTGTGTGAGACGTGTGAGACGTGTGAGACGTGTGAGATGTGTGATGTGTGTGAGATGTGTGTGATGTGTGAGATGTGTGAGATGTGTGATGTGTGTGAGACGTGTGAGACGTGTGAGACGTGTGAGACGTGTGAGATGTGTGATGTGTGTGAGACGTGTGAGACGTGTGAGACGTGTGAGACGTGTGAGACGTGTGAGACGTGTGAGACGTGTGAGATGTGTGAGATGTGTGAGATGTGTGAGATGTGTGAGATGTGTGAGATGTGTGAGACGTGTGAGATGTGTGAGATGTGTGATGTGTGAGACGTGTGAGATGTGAGAGATGTGTGAGACGTGTGAGATGTGTGAGACGTGTGAGACTTGTGAGATGTGTGAGATGTGTGAGACGTGTGAGATGTGTGAGACGTGTGAGATGTGAGAGATGTGTGAGACGTGTGAGATGTGTGAGATGTGTGAGACGTGTGAGATGTGTGAGATGTGTGAGACGTGTGAGATGTGTGAGATGTGTGATGTGTGAGACGTGTGAGATGTGTGAGATGTGTGAGATGTGTGAGACGTGTGAGATGTGTGAGATGTGTGAGACGTGTGAGATGTGTGAGATGTGTGATGTGTGAGACGTGTGAGATGTGTGATGTGTGTGAGACGTGTGAGACGTGTGAGACGTGTGAGACGTGTGAGACGTGTGAGACGTGTGAGACGTGTGAGATGTGTGAGATGTGTGAGATGTGTGAGATGTGTGAGATGTGTGAGATGTGTGAGACGTGTGAGATGTGTGAGATGTGTGATGTGTGAGACGTGTGAGATGTGAGAGATGTGTGAGACGTGTGAGATGTGTGAGACGTGTGAGACTTGTGAGATGTGTGAGATGTGTGAGACGTGTGAGATGTGTGAGACGTGTGAGATGTGAGAGATGTGTGAGACGTGTGAGATGTGTGAGATGTGTGAGACGTGTGAGATGTGTGAGATGTGAGAGATGTGTGAGATGTGTGAGACGTGTGAGACGTGTGAGATGTGTGAGATGTGTGAGATGTGTGAGATGTGTGAGATGTGTGAGACGTGTGAGATGTGTGAGATGTGTGAGATGTGTGTGACGTGTGAGACGTGTGAGACGTGTGAGACGTGTGAGACGTGTGAGATGTGTGATGTGTGAGACGTGTGAGATGTGTGAGATGTGTGTGACGTGTGAGATGTGTGAGATGTGTGAGATGTGAGAGATGTGTGAGATGTGTGAGACGTGTGAGACGTGTGAGATGTGTGAGATGTGTGAGATGTGTGAGATGTGTGAGATGTGTGAGATGTGTGTGACGTGTGAGACGTGTGAGACGTGTGAGACGTGTGAGACGTGTGAGATGTGTGAGATGTGTGAGATGTGTGAGATGTGTGAGATGTGTGAGACGTGTGAGATGTGTGAGATGTGTGAGATGTGTGAGACGTGTGAGATGTGTGAGATGTGTGAGATGTGTGAGATGTGTGAGATGTGTGAGATGTGTGAGACGTGTGAGATGTGTGAGATGTGTGAGATGTGTGTGTGATGTGTGTGACGTGTGAGACGTGTGAGACGTGTGAGACGTGTGAGACGTGTGAGATGTGTGAGATGTGTGAGATGTGTGAGATGTGTGAGATGTGTGAGATGTGTGAGATGTGTGAGATGTGTGAGATGTGTGAGATGTGTGTGAGATGTGTGAGATGTGTGAGATGTGTGAGATGTGTGAGATGTGTGAGATGTGTGTGATGTGTGAGATGTGTGAGATGTGGTGTGATGTGTGAGATGTGTGAGACGTGTGAGATGTGTGAGACGTGTGAAATGTGAGAGATGTGTGAGACGTGTGAGACGTGTGAGATGTGAGAGATGTCCTCATGTGTGTTCCTTTCCTCCACGTGCTCTGTGTTAACCCTTGCATGTCTGCCTCATGTTTCTGTGGTCTTCATTTTAACTTCTGTTCTTTCTTGTGAAGCACTTTGTGAATTCTATTTCTGTGAAAGGTGATGTAATAAATAGTATTATTATTATATCCGTGTTGCTCTGTCGGAGGAGCGTGGGAGTTTTTCACTGACATATCTACTCTGTAGCTAACGTGCACATGACGATGAAGCCTTGAAACTTGATCTGGTTTCACAGAAATATGTTAGAATAATAAATACATGTCTGTTTACAGGCAGTCCTGGCGTTTTATATTTGTTCTTTAATGGTTTATGCATATATTTAAAATGTTGTTCAACTATTTTCCATTGTACTTTTTGATCTACATGTTAAAGAAAGGAAGATATATCATTTGATATTTCACTTACTGTGTGTGAGGCGATCTGCTGAAGCTCCTGCTCGAAGTCGGAGAATCTGTCGTGATACAGGGCCAAGCACCAGCTCTGTCTGAAGAAACTACACACACACACACACACACACACACACACACACACACACACACACACACACACACACACACACACACACACAACACACACACACACACACACACACACACACACACACACACACACACACACACACACACACACACACACAGTGTTTGTTTTCCATACAGCTTATCTTCAGAAACAATCCAATGGAAAGCTATTGCATGTTCTGAGAGGAAACCAGAGCAATGCTCACTTCGGTACCATTTTAAGTGCTACACAAAGAAATGGGAAGTCATTTTTTTGTATTCATAGATATATGGTAATTTAACCGAGGCCAGTTTCATGTAAGTACATTCACTTTTGTTCTTTGGCCTTGCAGCATTCTGCCTTTACTAACAGCTCTTCCTGCTCTGAGTACATAAACACCTACAGCGAGACTATCTGCGTAATGTGGATGCACCAAACCTGTAAATAACAGTAAACCCTTGTAGTAAACACCCACACACACACACACACACACACACACACACACACACACACACCCAGAGGCCACAGTAAATGACCCCCAGCCGCCACTCGGTCAATCAATGATTTTAACGGCTCCTGATGCTCCTCAGTGACTTTAGGAGTCAGGGGAGAGAGGAGGGTGTGTGTGTGTGTGTGTGTGTGTGTGTGTGTGTGTGTGTGGGTGTGTGTGTGTGAGAGGGGGGGAGTCTTGGCTTTGTCTCGCCCCTGCTCTGCCACAGAGACAGATTGGGGAGCTGCATAAACAGATTAGAAGGCGGGGGACAATGGACGTCCATATCTGGGGGTCATTTGTGTTGAAACCTCAGAAGCAGGTCACCCGCTGTTTGACACACACACACACACACACACACACACACACACACACACACACACACACACACACACACACACACACACTCTGCAAAGTCACACAGACAGCGGAGGACAAAGGACACTGAAGGCCTAAATCTCTCTCGTCTCTTCGGTGTTGTTCTGAAGTGTGGGGTCGTCAGTCCCAGATGCATGATGGGAAGTTTCTCTACCTGCAGCTCTCTGGAAGCACTTCCTGTCTCAGAGTGGCTTCAGCAGGTGGCTCGCTCTCGTTCAGCAGTTGCTTATGAACACAGTGTTTTAGAAGAACTCTACCACCTGCCATCTAGCAGACATGTGATTAGATGACATTGCAATGCTACAGAGGAGGAAGGGAACGATAACACGTAGAAACAAAGTGATCATTACTCCTGCAGGTGTGTTGACATGTACGCTGGCTGTTTACCTCCTAAGTGAGAACAAGTCAAATGTGAGTAAACTTAATAGTGTTTGATAGTTTGTTCTATCTTTTCTTGGGCATCAGGTTGTTTTTCTGTGGTAATACTTTACAGATAGTTTCCTTCTGTAAAGCACCTCCAGGTTGTGAAAGGTGCTACTGTATGTGAACAACATTAACTGACCGTAGCCGTAAATGATCTTCATGAAACCGGACCCAGGTCTTAGAAAATAACTTTTTATAAACTGATACAAACAAAGGATAATGTGTACAAACAACTGCTTACACATCATCATACAGATTAAAACTCATCTTTGTCTCGTACGAAACCCCACGAATATTACACCATCATGATGTTAACCCTTAGATGCCCTTAGAGTGGCTGGACCCTACACTCTTCCTAAGTGGGTCAAAAAGGACCCGTATTAGAATAATATGTGTTTTTTGGTGAAGAGAAATCACTTGTATAATATTTAGTATTATATTTTGGTTCACACTAGAAATATTTTGTATTTCATTTTTCAATATTTATAATTTTAGACATTTTTTTTTACATTTTGAAAGAAAAACGTCTTCCCGTAGGATCCCATAGAGAATGCATGCGGGCCATTTTTGACCCACTTATGGAAGCTTGGGGTAGAAATACAAAAACTATAATTTCTTAAAATGTAAAATGTGAATGGCCTGATATCCAAAAGGAATAGCTGGAATGATAAAAAAATGTAATTACAAAGATACTCTAAGAAAACCGGGTCCAAAAAGACCCACTTATGCATCGAAGGGTTAACTGTTCTTGCACTATTTTAGTATTTTATTATATATGTTGCATCGTTGGAGGAAGATCTGAGCAAATGACATGACACAAACCTTTTTTCACGCTGCTTTGGACGTTCTTGTAATTATGTACATTTCCCAAAGACATTGAAGGGACTGTTATTTGGTATATATTGATTGTGTTTTTATTTAGGTCTTAATGTATGCATAAATGTGTATTTATATACATATTTTTATATACATGTGTTTTTATATTCGGGATTGTGGGAAACGGTATTTCGATCTCTCCGTCTGTACACACAAACTGGAAGATGTTGACTCTGACTGACTTGACTTGCAGTGGGATATATTACTAGATCTCCTCACCTGTGCAGGTCTGGGATCAGGCCCTGCCGGTAGCGGCTGCTCAGCTGGCCCAGCAGCTGCTGCTGTTTACCATACAGACTCAGGTAGTTGGAGAGGGGGAGGGGCTTCAGGGAGAGACAGGTGAGCGCCTCCACCTGCTCGTAGCTGTCCAGGTGTAACGAGAAGTAGTTCCCCGTCTCCACACGCCCCGTCACCAAGCAGCTGTCCTGCAACTGAACACATTATGAGAAGTCTCTTAAACACATTTCACTTTTTCAACTTAGGAATCTTTCTTAAAGGAATAATGATCGGATGTTATCTTCAAGAGTTTCAGAAAAGGATGTATCTGTTTTCTTAAAGAGAATCCTGCTGATTTAGTATTCACCATACACTGCAAACAAATGGTCGTTGAAGAAATGTTTAATTCAATATTTAAAGAAAATGTTTTCAGCCGCTGGAATATGGAGAGTTCCTGCTTTCCTCGGTTTAATATATTCATATTTAAGTGATTTTTGGGGGGGGGGTTTGGACTGACTGAACAACAACATGAACATTCTTCACTATTTCCTGACATGCTGACGTGTCTTCAAGCAGACGTTACTTAGTTCTCTTGTTCTTCAGGAGCTTGTCGAGGGATTCGCGTTAAAACGTGGATTAAAACCTTACCTTTTGAACAGGAGGAGCGGTCAGCTGGGTAGCAGACGGTTTAGTGACCTGCAGGAAGTGAAATCCTCCAGGAAGCTTCCCACCTGAGAGAGGAGGAAGGTTAAGGTGTGAGGAGGTCCATTACAGTCAACAGTTCAAAGACCAATTATGGCATCGACGGTGAGTACATAAGCGCAGAGGACTCACACAATGTACCAAGTGACTACAGGTGGAAATATTGCATAAAGCAGACCAGAGTTTATTAACTCGGTTGTAGGAGCCAAAAGGTTGATTTATTATTTAATGTATTTTATTATTATTATTATTACTTGTTAGACCCTTTTATCCAGAGCGACTTACATACTCAATACTGTGGACAATCCCCACAGGAGGAACTTTGGATGAAGTGTCTTGCTCAGGGACACAACGACATGCTGACTGCAGTGGGGTTTGAACCTGTGACCTCCTGATCCCAACACCAAGGCTCTATCCACTGCGCCACACGCCTCCACATGTATGTAATGGTGTAATTGATCGGTGTCATTTGATCGGGATCCGCAGCCACGGTGGGGCGGAGCGGTTGATTGGTGCTGCGATTGCCTCTGGGTTCTAGTTTGGTTGTGAAGCCACGTGGTTCTTTTGACCGCTGCGTTGCACTGCAGAGAAGATTTCAACATCGTCTGGTAAGATACCTTCATTCGTGTTTAAAGAAGAGAATGAGCAGTGCTGAAATGGAAACGATAACATGGAAATAAATGTTATTCGGTTGACATGGGATAGAAGTGCTGCGAAAGTTTGCTTGTTTTACCGAAGACTCGAGACCCAGAAGTCGTCCCACTACAACAGTCCATCATCCGGTTAAAGTATAGAGTTAAAAGGATTATGTAAAAGTGTCTGGTGAAAAAGTGCCTCAAAAGTCAATTTATGACACATGCTAAAAAGGGAATATGGGGGCCAGATAAAAAGTTACCATTGAAATTGTGTGGGATGATGTCCGTTCACTCAGCTGAGTATATAACACAGGCATGTTGTTAGAGCGTTATGTATGGATGTAGATCAGTGATCACCAACTGGTGGCCCGCGGGCCACATCCGGCCCGCCAGACATTCTCATCCGGCCCGCACGACGGGGGTGACTGTGGCGTTGGCGGAGTGGTTACTGCGTTCGCCCCCCACCCATTTTATTTTTTTTACAACGTCTCGTGAGTAAGGTGCAGTACCGGAGTCCAACAGAGAGGCAGCAGCTGCGGGACAGTAGACTGCGTACTGCGAAATCTTCCCTTCCTTGAAGAAGAAGAAGTGATCCCTCGTTCGTTGTGAAGAGTCTGCTTTGTGCGCTCCGCACCACAGCAGCAGCCCCGCTGCGACAGAGTCCAACAGAGAGGCAGGAGCTGCGGGACAGTAGCCTAGAAGCAGGGTTGGGTTGTAACGGAATATATGTAACGGCGTTACGTAATCAGAATACAAAAGTCAAGTAGTATTCAGCTGGCGTTACATTTGAAAAACGAGTAATCTGATTACAGTTACTTTCGTAAACCTGAAGTGAATACATTTTGGAATACTTATTGGAATTATTGGTGGAAAAGTTTCCTCACAAAATGTAATATTCATTACCGGCAGAACTGTGTGCACACTGCACGGCGCTGCAGCGTATCTGTGAGCGAGTGAGAGATGCAGCGTGTCTGTGAGGCCCCGCCCCCCCCGCACGCAGATGAGAGAGAGAGAGATCGCTTTTAAAATATATTGAAAGTTAGAAACGGAGATGGTTAGATAAAATGTGCAAGATAACGTTGATGTAGCATTTCTTTATTGTCGAAATGATGACATTTATAACGGGATAAAATCAAAGTGAATAGCCTGCTGCTGCTGAATGCATGGGGCAAGTGACTGGAACAAGTTTTAAAAGTTATTACATCGTTTCAGATAATAATAATAATAATAATAAATAATAATGATAATTCATTCTATTTAGGGGCGCCTTTCAAAGCACCCAAGGACACCTTACAATTCATAACATATTCTAAGGAAAGGTTTACAGTAGGAGAATGCAGTCCGGGTGATGTTTGTTATGTGGGGTGCAGATGAGAGGGAGCTGTCCAGAATGACACCAAGATGTTGTGTTTGAGTTCTTGATAAGCCATTAAAACAGTAAAACAAGTGTCTCCTGTTTACCAAAACATACCCATCTGTTATGGAAAAAAAAGTATTCTAAAAGTATTCTAAAAGTAACCTGAACACGTTTTTTAAGACACGTAACTGTAACTGTATTCTGATTACTTTCAGAGCATGTATTCAGTAATCAGTAACTGATTACATTTACAAAGTAACCCTCCCAACCCTGCCTAGAAGTGATCCTTCGTTAGCGTGAAGAGTCTGCTAAGCTTTATGCAGTACCTGTACCCCCCCCCCGCTGGCCCGCGATAGTGTCTATTGGATACATTTTGGCCCTTGGACAAATGTAGTTGGTGATCCCTGATGTAGATCCTCGATGATTCGGCCTCTCTGAAAAGGTCACGTGTGTGTCATCCCCGTGAGAGTGGCTGTCGTGTTTGTGTTACCTGTGGAGTGGCCTTGGTTCCTTCGTGAATACACGGCAGCACAATGCACCATTGTTACGCCCCGCTATGGTTTGAGTGTTCGACAAAATAACACGAGCAGTGGGCGGGCAGGTAAAGGTTTGGAAAACGCTCCAAGGCAATGCTGGTGAATTCAGTCAGATACAAAGATGTTTGGACAGCAGGAAGAGTATTAAAGGGTAAACTGAGAGACCCTAGAACATATACTGAGATGTGGTGCTGATGAATGGGAAGGAATTTAAGGTTTATAATAAAGATACGACACGTGGGAATTGAATAGCAGGAGAGCTACTGCAGGACTGAAGTGGTTTTAAGGGGGCCAGGGTTTTATAGAAGTCCCATTCATTGCCATAGATGACTCACCACAACAAAAGCAAGTGTGTCATCAGTGTGTGGGAGATGGCCACCGAAGGGCATGTGGAGAACACACACACACACACACACACACACACACCTTGTATACATCACTTCAGGGGACATTACATTGACTTACATGCATCTCCTGGAGACTTATCCTAACCCTAACCAACACATGCCTAAAATGAATGATTCCCGAGTCCCCACACGTGACTGTGTAAACAGATTTAGGTCCCACAAGTATAGTAATGCAATGCTAGGCCACACACACACACACACACACACACACACACACACACACACACACACACACACACACACACACACACACACACACACACACACACACACACACACACACACACACACACACACACACACACACACACACACACACACACACACACACACACCTTGAATCTTGGCCTGTCCGTACAGCGGAACGAGGCGCTCTGTTTCTGGAGGAGGTTCCATCGCCGGCTCCAACGTGGGGTCGAAGAGACGCAGCAACATGGCCGCCAGATCCCGGCCCACCTCCTTAGAGTTGAAGTTTGCGTTCGACCACTCGTCGGAGTAGTAGCTGCGGGAGAATTTGGTGAGAGGTCCGGCTGCAGAAATGGAGGGATCGCTGGTGTGGAAAGTGGCGTCTATAACGAGTCTGCTGTCGAACACCAGGAAGGAGTCGTTGATGCTCCGGAAGGCCTCAGAGTCCACGGCTTTATTGGAGAGATTAATGAACACCTGAAAGGAGATGGGACGTCATGATTTTTATATGCTGCCCCTTATACATGAGAGTAACACATGCGTCACTTCCCGGGCTAAATGACGGCTCCGCCCACTTTTGGGGGAAAACAACGCTGTCATTTGAACGGCGGTCAATACAATTCTGAAGTTTTTGCCAATCAGATCAGAAATGTTTGAAAACCGTGGATTCTCTGATCTTCAAAGAGCCCGGTCACGATGGCCAGACAGGCGAACAATTACATTAAAACAATGGAAATGGACGATCGGGCTCGATATATGGTTAAATATAGCAGTAGGCGATCGGTGTCCATAGATGAGAGTTGCATCACTTTACGGCCCCGCCCACTTTTGGGGGAAACCAACGCTGTCATTTGAATGGCGATCGAGCCTGAAGCCACAGAGCTTTTCTTTTACTGTCCAATTATTTCCCGCCTCGCCCATGAGAGTAACAGCGAAATTACGGCCTCGCCTACTGATTTTAATGTAACCATATATCGAGCCCGATCGTCGATTTCAAATGATTTAATGTAAATGTTCGCCTGACTGGCCATCGTGATCGGGCTCTTTGAAGATCAGAAAATGTCTGATCGGATTGGCAAACACGTCAATCAAATGACAGCGTTGTTTTCCCCCAAAAGTGGGCGGGGCCGTCATTTTCGCCCGGACGTGACGCAGGTGTTACTCTCATCTATGCTTGGAATAAAGTACAGAAGGAAACTGTCAGATTTGATCACTACGGGGGAGTTCAAGTCTTAAAGGACAGAGAACAAGAATCCATTGGTCGATGTGATTGCTCGTATATCCCATAATTGAAGTCGTTTTAAAATTGTGCCAGTTTTTAGTGTTTTATAATAGTTATTTTATTTGCATATTGACTGGGTAATTAGTGTGTTACAGCTGTATTCGTCTGCCTGTATTGTAACTTTCTCCATGCGGCCCCTCTTGGCCAGGTCGCTGTTGAAAAATAGATTTGTTTTACCTGGTCTCTCCCACACATGGACCATATTGTGATCTGATAACATTGTGCAGCTCTAGTTGTCTCTACACTTTCTCTCTATCCTTCACAGCTAACAAATCTAAATCCAAATGTTAAGCCACATTTCTGAATGCTCTGGAACCGGCATGGTTTGACAAAATATAAACAAAACCTCATCTGCAGGGCGCCTCTAATTCAAACACACAATCGGAGAGTACAATCCTCTACTGTCTGAAACAATGGGAAACACACCAACATCATTCTGTGCTCCACAAACACAGCCTGCTTCCAGGAGGGGAATTGAAATCCAGCCAGCCGCTCGTTCGGCCCCCTGGACAGCAACCCAGCGTTGTTAGGGAAATACTTACTTCAGTGAGCAGTAATAACTAACTGGACAAGCAGACATGCTAGTCTACTTGCCAGCAGTGTGAACCCTGAACACATTATGATAGAAATGTATTGTACGGGTCCCGAGCGCATAGAAACTGCCGGATGCTAACTTGCATATGTTGGGCAACTGGCACAAGTTGTATTCAGTAGCATTCATTTGCAAATGCAGACAATAGCAAAACAATGGCTTGGCCCAATTGGACATTTGTTGTGTGGTTTTTGAGGATGCTGAATACAACACTGCCATTTTTGATCCTGAAAATGTCCGAAATGGATTCAGCTTCTTCAATATCCCCCAACAACCCTACGAAGAAATTCCTAATCGGACAAGCAATTTTTTAACCATTGTCTGCATATGCTAATTAATGCAACTTATTCCAATTGTGCAAACCGCGAAACATATATAGTCCGGCAGGGGCTCAATCAGCAGGGGCTTGGACTGTGAGCTGTAGGGTCACCGGTTCAAGTTCCCGAACAGACCTGAATATGGAGTGTGGACTGCTACTTGGAGAGGTCCCAGTTCACCTCCTGCCCTGCTGTGGTGCCCTTGAGCAAGGCACCGGACACCCCCCTTCCCCCCCCCCCACTGCTCCCCGGGCGCTGTACAATAGCTGCCCACTGCTCCTAGTGCTAGACTCCTGGTACTAGGATGGGTTAAATGCAGAGAACACATTTCACTGTGTGGGGTTCATCCCTCCCATTCTATTCTATCTAAAAGTTAGCATCCAGCAGTTTCTATGTACCCTACTATACATTTCTATCATAGCACTTTGGGGTACTCTACATTTCCAGGCTAACAATAAGACGATGTTGATTTACCCCACACTGCAGACTGAGGGTCTCTGCGTCTGTAGTGAAGGTCACAGATGTGAGGGGGTCGGGGTTGTCTCCGTTGTTCATGAGGGCCAGCAGGCAGTGATGGTGGACCTGAACCTCGGCCTTCTTCAGGGCCGTCGCCACAGCTTTCTCCACCTCCGGGTCGCTGAAGCAGGAGACGCCGGGCTCGGGAGGCGTGAAGACGACATGGATACGATTACCCAGAATCCCGAGGCTGAGCAAAGTCTCAACGGTGGTGAAAACGTCGATGCTGTTTCCGTAGACGATGGCGTTATCTGGAGAGACACATGTGACATTTATCGTATATTTATATTTACAATGAAAACAACTGGTGTAGCAGAACGTTTAGTTTTCAGTCTTTTTTAAGTACATTTACTTGGTACTCCTTCTTTGAGGCAGAACATATAATTAGGTATTTTTACGTTGTTGTTTTGGTACTTTTAGTTGAGTAACAGATAACCATAGTTTATTAGAATGAACACAGCTTCAGTTCAGTGTCTCTGTCCGTGGTGCTGAACCAGAGGAGCTACACCAAGGACAGCACAACACAAAGACCTCATTAACAATCTATATTCCACTGCTCATATAAACCACCACTACAACTACTCAGGGAAACAAGTTCTTTATGTGTAAAATTCCCATAAATATGTAAGCATACAGCTTTGTTAAGGTAAGCAAGTTATTATGATTTTGCCACTACACACTGGTCTTGTTTTTAATCATGGAGCCAGTAAACAAACCAGTGTCCCTTGCCATTTTTTGGGAATGCCTGCATTGTCTTTAGAGGGGATATGGATTGCCTCCCGGTGCATCAGGAGCACTTGTGTCTTCAACTTTAAAAAATAAAGTCTGGTGTTGTTCTACCCTTTTCTTTTTGTTAAAATATGCCATGAAGACCAACTGTGTGTGTGTGTGTGTGTGTGTGTGTGTGTGTGTGTGTCAAAGCCTGATGCATATTTTTGAGTGATTACAAACTATTAAAAACACGTTCCTTCATCACCATATACTACACACTGTAGTTTTTTTTGGCTCAATCAAACACACATCATCCTGCAGCCACAAATATTAACTGAAGCACCAAATGTGGTTTAATCCGTTGGTGAAAATAATTCCTGTGTTTGGTGGTGAAAAATCTACAATCACTGGAATGGAAATACTGAAAGCTGAAACGAAATAAAACGGTATATTTGTGATTTAAAAAGTGTTCTGACGGTTAAGCACTGAGAGACTCCATCTGCTTTAGTCTACCGCTGAACTTCACATTCATACGTTTCTTTCGGCTGTTATTAAAATATGTAAATAAACATGTTATCTGCTGGAGTCTGCAACAGCAATTTGCATTTATTAATGGCTTTGCTTCATGACTAGGATCATCTAATTAGTACATTTAAAAGCCTCACTCCAGATCAGTGCACAATTCCTTCAGAGAGCAGATTCATTCTGCTTAATGACACTGTGGGTTTTATCCTCTGGCTCTCAGAAAGTGATGTGATAATGGAAAACTGGATGGGAGAGGCCAACATGATTCACACAGATGAAAGATTTCTCTGCAGCTAATTAGCGGCTAATTATACCGGAGCACTTCAGCGCTGACTGGCTGAGTAATTACATACTACTACACATTAATATTAGGTTCTGTGTGTGTGTGTGTGTGTGTTAGCTCACCCTCCAGCTCCACAAAGTTGGCGCTCAGCCAGCGGCGGGCAGCCATACAGTCGTGGAGGTCGTTGAGGGTGAAGAGGTTGGAGGGCAGCTGGAGGTTTGAGTCAGACTGATTCACTTCAGCAGGACGAGGCGCCTACAGCAACACATTACACTGGTGTTAGATTGTGAGCTAGTGCTTTATATCGTGTTATAGAGTGGTGCAGGAATGAGTCCTGAAGCACTTCCTGTTGCCTCGTCTCGAAGTCTTTAGTATGAGTTTTTGGTTGTTAGCCTGAAATAAGGTATGTGGTTAACATAAGCTGAAGAGATTTTAACAAGTTGTTCTAGGGCATAAATAATTCAGTAAATACCCCACTGGTGAATTTAAAAACGGCGGTTGCTAACATGAGACAACTAAACATCATCACACCCAACATTAGCCACTTTTAGCTTAGCGGGGGTGAGGTGAAGTCATGTGACCGTGCTCTAGTTCCTTTATAGCCCAACATTAGCCTCCTTTAGCTTAGCGGTGGTGAGGTGAAGTCATGTGACCGTGCTCTAGTTCCTTTATAGCCCAACATTAGCCACCTTTAGCTTAGCGGTGGTGAGGTGAAGTCATGTGACCGTGCTCTAGTTCCTTTATAGCCCAACATTAGCCGCCTTTAGCTTAGCGGTGGTGAGGTGAAGTCATGTGACTGTGCTCTAGTTCCTTTATAGCCCAACATTAGCCGCCTTTAGCTTAGCGGTGGTGAGGTGAAGTCATGTGACCGTGCCGTAGTTCCTTTATAGCCCAACATTAGCCGCCTTTAGCTTAGCGGTGGTGAGGTGAAGTCATGTGAATGTGCTCTAGTTCCTTTATCGCCCAACATTAGCTTTTTAATTCAGAAATCATGAAGTGTTGTTAATATGTGGAGATTATCTTGCTGAACTAAACGTGTAAGTATCATAAACGCAATAATCCAAAATGAAACGGAGGAATCCCAATGGCTCTCTGTGTGTCACCTGGTACTGCAGGCCGGTGCAGAGGATCAGGTGGTCGTAGGGCACCGTCACTCCACCGGACACCAGGACGTGTTTGGACTTCCTGTTGATGGCCACCATCTTCCCGCTCACCATGCTGACGCAGGAGTGCAGAGGCACCCGGGACAGATCTCTACTGCTGTACGCATGACTGCACACAGGAAGACACCTCTTAATGCAGTGAGTTAAAGGAGGATTAAGTTGCAAGTGCTCTTCCTTTCAGAGTGTTTTCAAGAACTGTGACAGACTTCAAGCTAAATATATTGCTTCCTTAAACAAGCGTTTGGTGTGTCCCTTCTGGGCCACTGTAGAAACATGGCACACTTCATGAAAGAGTAGCTCCCTATGTAGACACGAAAGACTCATTTTAGAGCTGCAATTTTATTAATTCATCAATTTGTTTTACATTTAAATTAATATGCAACAGTTTGAATAATTGATGATCATATTTTATGAAAGACTTTTTTGCCATTTTATAGATAAAATAAATAGTCGTTTATAAGAAACAATAATTGGTCAATTATTTAACAATGAAATGAATCGTTAGTTGCAGCCCTAGCTTATTCTGAAGTAACCCCAAAACACACATATATATCTTTAGATGATTATACGCCAAATAATATACAAAAAAAAAAATACAGGTATGAGTAATTTTCTGCCAATAGAAATCCCTTAATACTGATCACTGGTCCTTTGTGTTTATATGCATCAACATGGTTTCCTTAATCTACAGCCATTACAATATGCAATCATTTTTACCTCATAAAAATGTATTAAAAGCAAAACATGTGTCCTATTGCCGCTATAAATGTAGCTGTAAATGTAGCTATGAATGTAGCTGTAAATGTAGCTATAAATGTAGCTGTAAATGTAGCTGTAAATGTAGCTGTAAATGTAGCTATAAAATTTAGCTGTAAATGTAGCTGTAAATGTAGCTGTAAATGTAGCTGTAAATGTAGCTATAAATGTAGCTATAAATGTAGCTGTAAATGTAGCTGTAAATGTAGCTGTAAATGTAGCTGTAAATGTAGCTATAAATGTAGCTATAAATGTAGCTGTAAATGTAGCTGTAAATGTAGCTGTAAATGTAGCTATAAATGTAGCTGTAAAGGTAGCTATAAATGTAGCTGTAAAGGTAGCTGTAAATGTAGCTGTAAATGTAGCTATAAATGTAGCTGTAAACGTAGCTGTAAATGTAGCTGTAAATGTAGCTGTAAATGTAGCTGTAAATGTAGCTGTAAATGTGGCTATAAATGTAGCTGTAAATGTAGCTGTAAATGTAGCTATAAATGTAGCTGTAATGTAGCTATAAAAGTAGCTGTAAATGTAGCTGTAAATGTAGCTGTAAATGTAGCTATAAATGTAGCTGTAAATGTAGCTGTAAATATAGCTGTAGATGTAGCTGTAAATGTAGCTGTAAATGTAGCTATAAATGTAGCTATAAATGTAGCTGTAAATGTAGCTGTAAATGTAGCTGTAAATGTAGCTATAAATGTAGCTGTAAATGTAGCTATAAATGTAGCTGTAAATGTAGCTATAAAAGTAGCTGTAAATGTAGCTGTAAATGTAGCTGTAAATGTAGCTGTACATGTAGCTATAAATGTAGCTGTAAATGTAGCTGTAAATATAGCTGTAGATGTAGCTGTAAATGTAGCTGTAAATGTAGCTGTAAATGTAGCTATAAATGTAGCTGTAAATGTAGCTGTAAATGTAGCTATAAATGTAGCTGTAAATGTAGCTGTAAATGTAGCTATAAATGTAGCTGTAAATGTAGCTATAAATGTAGCTGTAAATGTAGCTGTAAATGTAGCTATAAATGTAGCTGTAAATGTAGCTGTAAATGTAGCTATAAATGTAGCTGTAAATGTAGCTATAAATGTAGCTGTAAATGTAGCTATAAAAGTAGCTGTAAATGTAGCTGTAAATGTAGCTGTAAATGTAGCTGTAAATGTAGCTGTAAATGTAGCTATAAATGTAGCTGTAAATGTAGCTATAAATGTAGCTATAAATGTAGCTGTAAATGTAGCTATAAATGTAGCTGTAAATGTAGCTATAAATGTAGCTGTAAATGTAGCTATAAAAGTAGCTGTAAATGTAGCTGTAAATGTAGCTGTAAATGTAGCTATAAATGTAGCTGTAAATGTAGCTGTAAATATAGCTGTAGATGTAGCTGTAAATGTAGCTGTAAATGTAGCTGTAAATGTAGCTATAAATGTAGCTGTAAATGTAGCTGTAAATGTAGCTATAAATGTAGCTGTAAATGTAGCTGTAAATGTAGCTATAAATGTAGCTGTAAATGTAGCTATAAATGTAGCTGTAAATGTAGCTGTAAATGTAGCTATAAATGTAGCTGTAAATGTAGCTGTTAATGTAGCTGTAAATGTAGCTGTTAATGTAGCTGTTAATGTAGCTATAAATGTAGCTATAAATGTAGCTGTAAATGTAGCTGTAAATGTAGCTATAAATGTAGCTGTAAATGACATAAACACACTTGTATTGATCGTTTCTTGGTGTGTTGAGGTCTCATCTAATAAGTGAATTCGTTCGTGTGGTTTTTCTCTGTCATTTTGGTCCATTCTCTCACCTTGTGGAGAGAAACCCGATGTCCTCGTGGTCGAGGTCGCTGAGGAGGCCGTGCGTGGAGACCAGGGTCAGGCTGTTGAACCTGAGGTGAGGGCTACAAGGGAACAAACAACACACAGCAGAACACAGTAAACAAACACAGGACACAGTAAACAAACACAGTAAACAAACACAGGACACACTGAACAAACGCAGTACACAGTAATAAATACATAGTGCTTTTTCTGGGAAACCTAATTTCTGCAGAAGCTACCTGCTTCATTTAGTGATGTGCAACAGCATGTATAGATAATTGCTTATATTAGCCATGTTAAGAGGACAATAAAGAATATTAAAAACCACTCTCTAGTTTGCTTTATGTACTAGGAAGGTCTGGAGAAGATTCAGTAAAGCCACAGGACTACACAGTGATTTTTCCCCAATGTATTTGTTACTTTACTTTGGTTGTACTTGTTTACACACCAAGTTAGCGCTAATGTTAGCTTCCCAGTTAGTTAGCACAACCATTAGCAGATTTCAGGTGCAAGGCTTACTTTCTTTCTTATGTAGGAGAAAGGTGCCCCATTGGCTGGTAATTGTGATTAATCTCTGGTTGTTTTTGAAGATGTATAGATATATTTTGTATATTGATGTACATATAACTCTATTGGCATATTTTGTTCATGCATAACAACCTATATGACACACTACAGGAAAGGGGAACACCCAAAAAGCAGAATAGGACCTCGTTATTCTTTGTGAAAGCATCAATAGTAAATATTTCAATATCGTTGCGTTATTTTTATCAATGCATTTGGTCAAACATTTTTGATTCTCTTTATATTGGCCACCACAGTTTGAGGTTCCTCTGAATGATTTCACCTTAGCTTCAGTAAAACTCACACATTTGATCTGTTTGAGAGTCTCCTGCTTGTAGACGCATATTATGAAACCCTGAGGTGGTCCCTTGTTTTTTTATAACTAATGCTTTTGATGTTTTGTGATTTTAAAAAGGTGTCTGTTACTGTACCATCTGGCCGGGGACAACAGCTGGAAATGAGCAATGTTGACTAAAGCTGCCCCATTTACTGTTGTTTGTGACAGTTGATCAATGGGGATGTCCACGACACTATAAACAAATAAACTAAACTAAACTGAACATTAAACATGGCCAAAACAATCTCCGATGTTGAATATCTCTCAGCCTATACTGAGCATTTGTGACTCCTGCAGTGTCTCCTCCCTCTTTGAGTCCACTGTCCACAGTACACATCTCCTCTTGTCATGCAAATGCCTTCCTTTGTGTTTCCCTGCAGGACACCACAGAGCAGATAACAGCAGCTCCTGCTCGTCGGTGGATACAGAGTGTGTGTGTGTGTGTGTGTGTGTGTGTGTGTGTGTGTGTGTGTGTGTGTGCATGCGTGTGTGGTGTGTGTGCGTGTGTGTAGCTTACAGTGTTTGGTTTTATCTCTGTGACTCTGATCACCTCCTGTCTGCTCTTATCTCTCAGCCTCCTGAAAACTATCGCCCTGAAGCACACACACCAACACACTGCTGAGCGCTCTGAAACAGTGTCGTGTTGCAGAGTAAAACATCACGTCTGCTTGTTTTGGAGCATTGTGGACACTTTTACACAATTTTATGACAAGGTTGTGCAATTTATTGATTTTTATATGAACATCTGGATATGAAAATACATATCGTTTAGGGTTTTAGGTATCGTAAAGTTGCATTTGCCCTGGTTTTAAAGGCTTGCATTTCAGACAAGTGATGCAATTTTCTTAAAATAACCAGGCTGTTGTATTATTTGGCTTTATCCATTAATTATATACATTACAGATGATTGATTTTCAAAACTCAACCCTACATAATCATTGAAATATCGATATTGAGTACTTGGCTCAAAAACACATTTGTATAGTTAATTTCCCCATGACACTGAGCGCTATAGGTTATATGGGATTTAAGGAATTGTATTTTGGATAGCATTTGTCAGTTATCTAAACTGGATAAGTTTAACATGGACAGTACACAATTAAGAACTATTGAATAGATGATATTGATATTACATATTGACCACCCTTTCTCTCTAGTGGGAAACATGATGACATTTAGCAATAAACAACATTTGCTTTAAATCTATTTATCTGGATAAAGATTGATTAATTGTTGAGTCTATAAATGTCAGAAAAATAAGCTTTGTTCTACTTAAAGTTTTAAATCCAAAGATATGAAATATACAATGATTTAGAAACAGAGAAAGGCAGCAAATACTCACAATTGAGAAGCTGAAACCAGACAAATATTTTGATAGATATCTAACAATACTAAAAAATGTTTGATTAAGTTTATATTACTCACCTAGAGATCAGCTGATGCTGTAATAAAACAACAAATCAGCGCTCACACATGTGTACACACGGATCAAGTAAAGCATCCTTGACTCTCGTCACAAAGCTCAGAGTCATCAGTGGTTGGACCTTTTGGCTCTGACGCATACACTAACAATACCAGACAATGAGAGCAGTCGAACTTTCCCTGTTAATCCGAGCCGGGAGGAGGATTACATCGAGGCCTTTCTGGTGTCTGGAGAGTCAGAGGATCTGTTATCAGCTGCTGACAGACGGTCAGCCTGCACTCTTTATCTGTCTGACCCCGAGACACAGTAATGAAGCTGGAGGGGGGGGGGGGGGGGGGGGGCAACAGCACACATCCTTTCCTCAAGTAGAAGTACAGATACTCGTGTTTAAAAATACTCTGGTGAAAGTAGAAGTACTGACTAATAATGTCATTGTTAGCTAATGAATGTTTCCATGCTGAACAACGGCAACATGACAACGTTTCCATTGGTCCCTCTTCTTTAGAGAAGACCAGGAAGTGATGGATACACGGATCGTGTTCAAATCAATAGGCAATGACTCTAAAGAATAATGATCACGCATCAAACACACATTCAGACTAAAGGAACCAGCTGTTTGGGAAATGAGAGAAGTAGAAAGTACAGGTATTTGAGTTCAACATGTAAGAAGAAGAAAGTACAGGTATTTGAGTTCAACATGTAAGAAGTAGAAAGTACAGGTATTTGAGTTCAACATGTAAGAAGTAGAAAGTACAGGTATTTGGGTTCAACATGTAGAAGTAGAAAGTACAGGTATTTGAGTTCAACATGTAAGAAGTAGAAGTACAGGTATTTGAGTTCAACATGTAAGAAGTAGAAAGTACAGGTATTTGGGTTTCAACATGTAAGAAGTAGAAAGTACAGGTATTTGAGTTCAACATGTAAGAAGTAGAAAAGTAACAGGTATTTGAGTACAACATGTAGAATAGAAGTACAGGTATTTGTGTTCAACATGTAAGAAGTAGAAAGTACAGGTATTTGGGTTCAACATGTAAGAAGTAGAAGTACAGGTATTTGTGTTCAACATGTAAGAAGTAGAAAGTACAGGTATTTGTGTTCAACATGTAAGAATAGAAAGTACAGGTATTTGATTCAACATGTAAGAAGTAGAAAGTACAGGTATTTGAGTTCACATGTGAGAAGTAGAAAGTACAGGTATTTGGGGTTCAACATGTAAGAAGTAGAAAGTACAGGTATTTGGGTTCACATGTAGAAGTAGAAAGTACAGGGTATTTGTGTTCAACATGTAAGAAGTAGAAAGTACAGGTATTTGTGTTCACATGTAAGAAGTAGAAAGTACAGGTATTTGAGTTCAACATGTAAGAAGTATAAAGTACAGGTATTTGTGTTCAACATGTAAGAGTAGAAGTACAGGTATTTGAGTTCAACATGTAAGAAGTAGAAAGTACAGGTAGTTGTGTTCAACATGTAAGACAGTGAAAGTACAGGTATTTGGGTCAACATGTAAGAAGTCAAAGTAAAAAGTCGTAGTGGAGTAGATGCCAGAAAAAAGTACTTAAGTCCAGTAACGAAGTATTTGTGCTCCACTACCTCCCACCTCTGCACGGGGACGTTTGGTCAGCGCTGATAAGGGAAAGTGACCCATCAATCAGCTCCTCAATGCGCTCACCATTAGTTCAGCGGACACTAACTGCCTCATTATTCAACTCATTAGTGACAGCAAACACAGATCCCTTACAGAGGATGGAGGGGGGGGGTAATTAAAGGGGGTCATCGCTGGATGCCAGGCCTCACACAGCTGTGTTCCCCCTCCCATCAGCAGCGTGCCAGCCTCACCAGCCCCTCCGAGGAATACAAAAAAACACAACGATTTGTTGCCAGGCAGCTATCGGCTGGTTCTGGATCAGCTGCTTGTTATTATTACTATCAGCAGCAGCAGTTAATCTCACAAAGAAAAGACGGGAGGCAAACATGCAAAGACGTGCGACCCGGAGTCAAGTGACATTTGCAGAGAGATTGGATTCCTGGAATAAAAGACGATAATAAAAAAAAAAAGCTAAGAGCAGCTCAGGGGATTATTCCTCTCTGAATGCTTTTCACTACAACGGCTGCCATTTACTACTCGTGTGTGTTTACTGCACTTGAAGAGGAACGTGTTGTCCTTCTGTTACCTGGCGCACACACACACACACACACACACACACACACACACACACACACACACACACACACACACACACACACACACACACACACACACACACACACACACACACACACACACACACACACACACACACACAGGTTCTATCTGTTTTGATGTTAGTGCTTGATTTGCTTCTGCTGCAGGTTGTGAAAATAACATTTACAGACATTGTACAAGTGATTAAAACCAGATTATGTAAAAAATCAAGCTTTTTCCAGATTTTCCAAACACTTGCGTCTTTGTGACAATACGTTGAGACTTCCTGTCTGCGTGTCAAAGCTCCAAAGCCCATTGGTTCCTACTGGAAACATTATAGTCTTTGTAATATGTCCACAAAAGGAGGAAATAGGGACTATTTTCTGCGGCGGATTCTTTTGCACATTCGGTGCTCTATAGTGAGTAATTGTGGAAACAGGATGGTGTGTGTGTGATTGAGTCAAAATAAACTACAGTGTGTGTTCATGGTGATGAAAGAACATGTCATCTAGTGCGACAGAGGGACTTATTGATGTGTTTTTAATAGTTTTAGGGGAAACAATGGATCCATCGCACAAATTAGATCATTAAAACTAAGTGTAACCTTATAGCTGAAAATGCAGGCAAATAACAGTAGCTACTATATATCTATATATATGCTGTTTGCTCTGATGTGGAAGGGAACTTGGAGATGATAGGGTACAAAAACAATGCACAGATGGTGAGGTGTGTGTGTGTGTGTGTGTGTGTGTGTGTGTGTGTGTGTGTGTGTGTGGTCTAATAAGTGCCAAATCCTTGCCCCAGGGCCTCTGAAAACTTAAATCCGGTCGTGGTTCCAGGAGAAGACTTTCCCCCTTCTCCTCCAGTAGGATTCAGATGTTGCACTTTTCCTTGTGTGATGTTTTGTTTTTCTTGTTTTGTTTCTTTCCGTTAACCGTCAAGTAGAAACTTTTTTTTGTACGTTTTTGTGTTTCTCTTATTTTCCTACGATGCTGTTATGATTGGCTGTGAATACGAAAATATGACGGACAGACCATCTATTTATGTTGAGAAAGGGGCCGGTCATATCAGATTATATTCTTATATTCGGTGTGTTTATAGAGACGTGTTTTGTGAATAATTGTTATACATGAAGTTGTGCATACCAAGAACGGAACACATGAAATGAAAGCTTTAGTGCACATGAGGGAGGAAGACTCACCAGAAACACAGCACCTCCAGGAAAGATAACCCCGTGTCCGACGCCCCCACTAAAACGATCCGGGGCGTTAACCGTGACCTTTGGCTCCAAGGTCAACTTCCTGCTGATGAGGCTGAGGGCAAACGGAGCCTGAGAGAAACACAGAAGTTTTTACTGAGTGAGTGAAATTAGGGAATGTGTCACTCTCAAAATGACTGGAAGATTAAATATTCCGTCTCTTAATTATTACCATCACTAAAAGCATTTCCTGATAATGGGTCCAATTTCCCCCACGTTTTAGTATCACAGCAGAAAGTAGTAATCATCTTTTCATCCAGGCACTTAATCTGCCGGCTGAAGAGACCGTGCAGCTCTCAGGACACACCTTTAGAGGATTAGTGACCTTTAGGAACGTTTGTGAAATGTACCGAATATCAACCACTATTAATGTCGAGGTAATTGGCAACACATTCAGATTTCACAAAAGCATTCGGGACATTAGAGATATTGAAACAGGTACGCTTTGAAACCGAGATATTCATATATAAAAGCAAACGGAAAAAGACTATCTGTGTTTTATGGTCTTAAACACGACATAGTCTGTAAATACAAGTTGTGAGAGATTGTAAGCGAAGTTTCTGCTTCCCATTAGCACTTGATTGATTAATGCATTACAAGAGACTGTTCTTTATCTTGTGAACATGAGGAGATGAATACGCCAGACTCTGATTATTAAAGTGACAATCATTTCTTTGGACTTTTCCACCGGGATAAAGCACTCATTCTGGATTTCCCCATTTTCTTTTACACATTTTGTTCTTTGTGTCCTTCCCTCCAGCTGTCTAGCCTTTGAGTATCAATCCGATGTTTGCTCTGTATGCCCGTGGAGCTTCAGATGGTAAAGAGAAGGAGACACAGGGATCAAAACGTGCGACCTGACAGTTAAGAACACCTCTCGACAATATTACAAAAGAGTCCCGCAGGAATTAGCTGACACTGCGTTCTAATTTCCCGGTTCCCTCCTCGCACTGTGAGGCGGCTAATGGCTCCTTCATCATCTGTAATTAGGCAGATTGGCCCCACAATGCACCTTGTGGATGAAAACAGCATCGAGCGAACAAGGAGGGGGAAACCCGAGGGTGAAATTAACCTTTGTGTATATTCAAATAATTTCCATGAGGGCATGTGTGCGCGACATCTGTCACAAACTGAGAGACGAGGTGGGTTTCATTAGCGGGACAATAAGAAGAGGAAAGGTCTGATAGATGCAAGGGTCTGCAGATATAGGGACATAATAAGAATCCTACAACTATCTTTCATTGGAGGAAAAGCAAGCTAATGTGTTCATGCATCAGTAATAGAGAATTATTACCAACATGTAGTGTTTATTTACATTGTTATACGCAAGTTGTTTCTTTCCCGTTGTTATTAGGTCACAAGTCACTTACAAAGTTAGTTTGTGGAGGTACTCTACGTTGGGAAGTTATTCTGATAAGACATCAGGTAGCTCAATTAAAGGTGTGGCAGTGGAAATATTTCAACAGATGCAAAATGGTGAACTTTTACGCTCATTGAAGCATTTAAGTGAGAAGAGATCGAGTCACAGAGCGTTCGAATTTTGCTCACTTTAAGATTAGACTATTCTTGCACTATTTTATTTGTATTTAATTGCGCCGTTTTATTGTGTTGCACTGTTGGAGGAGCCGGTGAACTAAGTGACATTTCTACACTGTAGCTTTGAGCATATGGACAAAACCTTTGACTTTGAAAAATCCATAGTGAGTCTTGCCTTTTGAAACAGCGCCTTCTAGTGGTCACATGATCACCCTGCAGCCCTCCCTCATCCAGAGCAGGGGGTCCAAACTCTTTTCTCTGAGGGCTACATAGAGAAAAATATACAAAGGGCTGGACCGCTCACTAGAGGAGAGGTTTATCGCCTCATAGTTCATCATAAGTTAGCTTGTGAGTGTGGGCAGCTCATGCCTTAAAACAGAAGCCTCAGAGTGATGATGGTCAGGAGAAATGTGAAGGGTGTATTTCAAGCTAGTTGTGTAAATAAGTTACTGGACTTTTTTCTTATCAACTACGATATGTTAGAAAATGTTTCCAACTTTAATTGACTGCATTTATTTGAAAATTGGGCTATTATGAACACATGAATAATCGTTGTGTAATCTATTTTTACATTTCTATTTCATTTGTGGGCCATATTCCATGATAGTTTTTAATTTGTCGAGGGCCGATTCAAATGGGTCCGCGGGCTGCATTTGGCCCCGGGCCGTAGTTTGGACACCCCTGATCTAGAGTGTGCCCCCCGCCCCACCCCCCCCTGGCAGGATGTTATCCAGCTGCTGCTCAGCCCACCTGCTCTCTCTAATCTGAAGGGAAGGAGCGTTGATGCCAAGCTCCTCCAGCGGGAAGACGATCTGGCGTCGCGGGGCACACAGGAAACCGCACAGTCCAGCAGAACATCCAGATGGTGGACGCAGGAATTCTGGGTGCAGAAGAAGAGAGGGCGCAGTGTCAGGAAGTAGTAATGAGCTCAGGTGGAGAGGTCAGATCAGCAGAGGTGGCAAAAGTACACACATCCTTTACTCAAGTAGAAGTACAGATACTCGTGTTTAAAAATACTCTGGTGAAAGTAGAAGTACTGACAAAACTTCTTGCTCAAGTGAAAGTAAAGAGGCTTTGAAATGTACTTCAGTAAAAACTAGCAGCTGCTTAAAGAGTACCTGACCTCCCTTTATTATAATAGAACAATACAGATCTTCTATTTCAATTGTAATAATATCATATGTGTGTGTTTGTCTATTTGTGTCTGTGTGTCTGAGACGCAGATTAAAAACTAAAGTAACGAGCCTGTTTGGAAAATGTAAGAAGTAGAAAGTACAGGTATTTGGGTTCAACATGTAAGAAGAGAAAGTAAGGTATTTGGGTTCAACATGTAAGAATTAGAAAGTACAGGTATTTGAGTTCCAACATGTAAGAAGTAGAAAGTACAGGTATTTGTGTTCAACATGTAAGAAGTAGAAAGTTCAGGTATTTGAGTTCAACATGTAAGAAGTAGAAAGTACAGGTATTGTGTTCAACATGTAAGAAGTAGAAAGTACAGGTATTTGAGTTCAACATGTAAGAAGTAGAAAGTACAGGTATTGGGTTCAACATGTAAGAAGTAGAAGTACAGGTATTTGTGTTCAACATGTAAGAAGTAGAAAGTACAGGTATTTGAGTTCAACATGGTAAGAAGTAGAAAGTACAGGTATTGTGTTCAACATGTAAGAAGTAGAAAGTTCAGGTATTTGTGTTCAACATGTAAGAAGTAGAAAGTAAAGGTATTTGAGTTCAACATGTAGAAGTAGAAAGTACAGGTATTTGTGTTCAACATGTAAGAAGTCACAAGTAAAAAGTCGTCAGAAAAATAAGTAGTGGAGTAAGTACTGATACCAGAAACATGTACTTAAGTACAGTAACAAAAGTATTTGTATCCCTACTCCACACCTCTGCAGATCAGCCTGCACACAGATTATTCTCTGCTTATCTTCTAACATTATTCTATTTGCAAATCATCATCATCGTGTCCAGTGTGCTGCTTGTTTGTTGAGGTAATTAGCAGAGGAAGTGGAGCCTCTACCTGTGGAAGGAAATGTCTTATTATGGATGGAGAGGTGGAGCCCCTGCCTGCCCGACCCCAGGGGCCGCAGCTGCTGAGGGTCCAAACTCTGCAGAAATGGCCTGCTAAAAAAAGTTTAAACTCAGTAAAACAGTAGGGGTGGGAATCACCAGGCTCCCCACGATACGATACTATTGCAATACTTAAGCCACGATACGATACTATTGCAATACTTAAGCCACGATACGATACTATTGCAATACTTAAGCCACGATACTATTGCAATACTTAAGCCACGATACGATACTATTGCAATACTTAAGCCACAATACGATACTATTGCAATCCTTAAGCCACAATACGATACTATTGCAATACTTAAGCCACGATATAATACTATTGCAATACTTAAGCTACGATACGATACTATTGCAATACTTAAGCCACGATACGATACGATACTATTGCAATACTTAAGCACGATACGATACTATTGCAATACTTAAGCCACGATACGATACTATTGCGATACGATACTATTGCAATACTTAAGCAACAATACGATACTATTGCAATACTTAAGCCACGATACTATACGATACTATTGCAATACTTAAGCCACGATACGATACTATTGCAATACTTAAGCCACGATACGATACTATTGCAATACTTAAGCAACAATACGATACTATTGCAATACTTAAGCCACGATAAGATACTATTGCAATACTTAAGCCACGATACGATACTATTGCGATACGATACTATTGCAGTACTTAAGCCACGATTCGATACTATTGCGATACGATACTATTGCAATACTTAAGTCACGATACTATTGCGATACTTAAGCCACAATACGATACTATTGCGATACGATACTATTGCAATACTTAAGTCACAATACTATTGCAATACTTAAGCAACAATACGATACTATTGCAATACTTAAGCCACGATTCGATACTATTGCGATACGATACTATTGCAATACTTAAGTCACAATACTATTGTGATACTTAAGCCACAATACGATACTATTGCGATACGATACTATTGCAATACTTAAGTCACAATACTATTGCAATACTTAAGCCACGATACGATAGCGATACGATACTATTGCAATACTTAAGTCACAATACTATTGCAATACTTAAGCAACAATACGATACTATTGCGATACGATACTATTGCAATACTTAAGTCACAATATTATTGCGATACTTAAGCCACAATACGATACTATTGCAATACTTAAGCCACGATACGATACTATTGCAATACTTAAGCCACGATACGATACTATTGCAATACTTAAGCCACGATACGATTGCAATACTTAAGCAACAATACGATACTATTGCGATACGATACTATTGCAATACTTAAGTCACAATACTATTGCGATACTTAAGCCACAATACGATAATATTGCAATACTTAAGCCACGATACAATACTATTGCAATACTTAAGCCACGATACAATACTATTGCGATACTTAAGTCACAATACTATTGCAATACTTAAGCCACGATACTATTGCTATACTTACACCACGATAGTATAGTATCACGATACTTAAGCCACAATACGATATTATTGCTTTCTACGATATGCTAAGTATTGCGAAACGATATACTGCGATATATTGCGCATATATATTGATTTAGATTATTTTACCTGGATAGGTCTCATTGAGAGATATTTGGTTAAAAAGAACACCTGGAGCTCTAGGAGGAGATTCAGGTGATAAGGTGGGAGGGGGGGTTACCTTGGTTGCTGATTGGCTAATGGTTACACAAGCCAAAACATCGTTATGACATCATAAAGTAGCCAAAATCTGATCAGCTCATTTTCAGACAGGTTTTTATAGAAATGGAACAGGACAAAAAGAGAGAGAAACTTTCAGAGTCTCTTTCCACAGGTCTCCTCTGTGTAAAGAGAGACATTTGATGTAGAAGACGTGAACAAGTGGATTTTGCACAATAGGTGACCTTTAACTGGGAATTGAGTCGCCACAGACATTTCTTGCAGTGTGTGAGCTGAGGGTCATTACACTAATGAATGTGTTTCTGAGCAGACATGCAGAGGCTGGAAAGGACTCAGAGTTGAGGGGCCAGTGAGGGCCTGAGGTCCCTGTGCACCCACCTGGGGGCTGATGTGAGGGGGGTAGAGTCTGTGGAAGAGGCAGGACTGTGCCCCAGCCGGAGGGACTCTTTGAAGAAGTGTCTGCAGCAGCCCTGGAAGGAGGGCGCCAGGACGAAGTGCAGGATGTGAGCGTGCTCCTCCAGCCGGTGGTGGCTGAAGTAGATGAAGCTCTCCATGTTGTAGCGCGCACACAAGTACTGGAGGTCCTGACAGAGAGAGCGGAGGAGATAAGTCACTTTTCTGTGGGTAAGAATCCATGAGGGACACATCATTATAAGTTGTAATTGTTTTGTTTACATTCAGATAATAAGGAACTACATCTGCTGGTGACTGTAGCATAAAAGGAAATATTTCCCTACATTTTGCAATATAAGAACAACCACACCTTAAATTAATTGATATTACTCTTGATTGATCCGTACAGGACAGATAATAGCATTTTATATATTTCAAATGTTGCACTATAGTACAGTACTTTAGTTTTTTTTACATTAAACAAATAACAAAAGCTACAATAGTTAGCTTTTTACATAAAGTGTGTTAATATGTGGAGATGATCCTGCTTGATGCTGCCTTCAGGGTCCAACACAGAAACACGTCACTATATAGATCCAGTGTTATCAGAGTGCCGGGAGTAAACTGCCTCCACCTGCTCGTCTCTGATGATCAGGATCCCGACCACCTCGCTCTGCACCGTGGACACGAAGGCCTGCAGCGGCACGCCATCCTGAGAGGGAACAGAAACACAATATATGTAAATATAGACCAGTTTGAGTGTGTGTGTGTGTGTGTGTGTGTGTGTGTGTGTGTGTGTGTGTGTGTGTGTGGCACCTTCTTGTGTCAGCCCGGTGCCATGAATACACATGAAGTGTCAGCAGAAGTAATTATCAGTTTTGGAGCGTCTCGCTGACAGCTGGGGTGTCAGTCAGAGAGGAGAAGCCGCTCAACTGAATTCTCACCAATCTGCTGCCTGGCATCTCTTCTCCATCCTGAGACAATCACCAGCAGCTCCACATCACCCCCCCGGCCAACACAATCATCAGGTCATTCTAATTCAGTTAAAGGGGAGCCAGTTCCAACCCTGATATGTTCGGTTATTCTTTATCATTTCCAAACACTGACCATATTGCAGTTGGTTTAACACTGAATACATTTGATCAGGTTTTCTCTCATTGTGCGGTTAAGTTAAATGTTTGTTGATGTCACACATGGAGCTGCTGTCATGCAAGTCACATTTCAGACTTGATCTGACCATTAAAGTATTATCATATATCGTATTTAGCAGTAGTAGCTTAGCATGAGCTTTGTTTATTATATCTACAATCTTACATATGGTTTTACATAAAACATATATTTGGAATCTACACTTAAAAGCAATGTTAGACTTACTGTAGCACTTCTTTCCCCAACATTAGTAAGACAAACTATTAAGACATCTGAGAACAATGATAACATAGAAGTTCAAAATGATTCCAAATCCATGTTTTGTCTGTAGTTTTAGTGGGTTTTAGCCAAACAAGTTAAATCAATTAGAAATAACATGCATAGATTATTAATATAGAATACAGGAGCAACAACATCTATTTCTTTAGTTCTATGGGCAAGTTGTTTAAGGAAAGACATTGTGTGAATGTTCAGTGATGTACTTTGAGGGACATCATAATATGTGAGAAATTGTGGTTTCCTTGGACCTTGATGTGAAGTTAGGGTTTGTGGTAAGCTTTGAGTATTGCACTTTAACATGTGTACAACAGTAGCTGAATGGAACTGATAGGGCTATGTGGATACATGTAAGCGATGAGATGCTAGCAGCTCTCAGATGAAGAAGGTTGGAGACCCCTGCTTTAAACAGAGTATTATAATTTTATTATATGTACAGCACTTTGGCAGTCCCAGATGCATGATGGGAAGTTTCTCTACCTGCAGCTCTCTGGAAGCACTTCCTGTCTCAGAGTGGCTTCAGCAGGTGGCTCGCTGTTGTTCAGCAGTTGCTTATGAACACAGTGTTTTAGAAGAACTCTACCACCTGCCATCTAGCAGACATGTGATTAGATGACATTGCAATGCTACAGAGGAGGAAGGGAACGATAACACGTAGAAACAAAGTGATCATTACTCCTGCAGGTGTGTTGACATGTACGCTGGCTGTTTACCTCCTAAGTGAGAACAAGTCAAATGTGAGTAAACTTAATAGTGTTTGATAGTTTGTTCTATCTTTTCTTGGGCAACAGGTTGTTTTTCTGTGGTAATACTTTACAGATAGTATCATTTTGTAAAGCACCTACAGGTTTTGAAAGGTGCTACTGTATGTGAACAACATTAACTGACCGTAGCCGTAAATGATCTTCATGAAACCGGACCCAGGTCTTAGAAAATAACTTTTTATAAACTGATACAAACAAAGGATAATGTGTACAAACAACTGCTTACACATCATCATACAGATTAAAACTCATCTTTGTCTCGTACGAAACCCCACGAATATTACACCATCATGATGTTAACCCTTAGATGCCCTTAGAGTGGCTGGACCCTACACTCTTCCTAAGTGGGTCAAAAAGGACCCGTATTAGAATAATATGTGTTTTTTGGTGAAGAGAAATCACTTGTATAATATTTAGTATTATATTTTGGTTCACACAGAAATATTTTGTATTTCATTTTTCAATATTTATAATTTTAGACATTTTTTTTTACATTTTGAAAGAAAAACGTCTTCCCGTAGGATCCCATAGAGAATGCATGCGGGCCATTTTTGACCCACTTATGGAAGCTTGGGGTAGAAATACAAAAACTATAATTTCTTAAAATGTAAAATGTGAATGGCCTGATATCCAAAAGGAATAGCTGGAATGATAAAAAATGTAATTACAAAGATACTCTAAGAAAACCGGGTCCAAAGACCCACTTATGCATCGAAGGGTTAACTGTTCTTGCACTATTTTAGTATTTTATTATATATGTTGCATCGTTGGAGGAAGATCTGAGCAAATGACAGACACAAACCTTTTTTCACGCTGCTTTGGACGTTCTTGTAATTAGTACATTTCCCAAAGACATTGAAGGGACTGTTATTTGGTATATATTGATTGTGTTTTTATTTAGGTCTTAATGTATGCATAAATGTGTATTTATATACATATTTTTATATACATGTGTTTTTATATTCGGGATTGTGGGAAACGGTATTTCGATCTCTCCGTCTGTACACACAAACTGGAAGATGTTGACTCTGACTGACTTGACTTGCAGTGGGATATATTACTAGATCTCCTCACCTGTGCAGGTCTGGGATCAGGCCCTGCCGGTAGCGGCTGCTCAGCTGGCCCAGCAGCTGCTGCTGTTTACCATACAGACTCAGGTAGTTGGAGAGGGGGAGGGGCTTCAGGGAGAGACAGGTGAGCGCCTCCACCTGCTCGTAGCTGTCCAGGTGTAACGAGAAGTAGTTCCCCGTCTCCACACGCCCCGTCACCAAGCAGCTGTCCTGCAACTGAACACATTATGAGAAGTCTCTTAAACACATTTCACTTTTTCAACTTAGGAATCTTTCTTAAAGGAATAATGATCGGATGTTATCTTCAAGAGTTTCAGAAAAGGATGTATCTGTTTTCTTAAAGAGAATCCTGCTGATTTAGTATTCACCATACACTGCAAACAAATGGTCGTTGAAGAAATGTTTAATTCAATATTTAAAGAAAATGTTTTCAGCCGCTGGAATATGGAGAGTTCCTGCTTTCCTCGGTTTAATATATTCATATTTAAGTGATTTTTGGGGGGGGGGTTTGGACTGACTGAACAACAACATGAACATTCTTCACTATTTCCTGACATGCTGACGTGTCTTCAAGCAGACGTTACTTAGTTCTCTTGTTCTTCAGGAGCTTGTCGAGGGATTCGCGTTAAAACGTGGATTAAAACCTTACCTTTTGAACAGGAGGAGCGGTCAGCTGGGTAGCAGACGGTTTAGTGACCTGCAGGAAGTGAAATCCTCCAGGAAGCTTCCCACCTGAGAGAGGAGGAAGGTTAAGGTGTGAGGAGGTCCATTACAGTCAACAGTTCAAAGACCAATTATGGCATCGACGGTGAGTACATAAGCGCAGAGGACTCACACAATGTACCAAGTGACTACAGGTGGAAATATTGCATAAAGCAGACCAGAGTTTATTAACTCGGTTTAGGAGCCAAAGGTTGATTTATTATTTAATGTATTTTATTATTATTATTATTACTTGTTAGACCCTTTTATCCAGAGCGACTTACATACTCAATACTGTGGACAATCCCCACAGGAGGAACTTTGGATGAAGTGTCTTGCTCAGGGACACAACGACATGCTGACTGCAGTGGGGTTTGAACCTGTGACCTCCTGATCCCAACACCAAGGCTCTATCCACTGCGCCACACCCGCCACATGTATGTAATGGTGTAATTGATCGGTGTCATTTGATCGGGATCCGCAGCCACGGTGGGGCGGAGCGGTTGATTGGTGCTGCGATTGCCTCTGGGTTCTAGTTTGGTTGTGAAGCCACGTGGTTCTTTTGACCGCTGCGTTGCACTGCAGAGAAGATTTCAACATCGTCTGGTAAGATACCTTCATTCGTGTTTAAAGAAGAGAATGAGCAGTGCTGAAATGGAAACGATAACATGGAAATAAATGTTATTCGGTTGACATGGGATAGAAGTGCTGCGAAAGTTTGCTTGTTTTACCGAAGACTCGAGACCCAGAAGTCGTCCCACTACAACAGTCCATCATCCGGTTAAAGTATAGAGTTAAAAGGATTATGTAAAAGTGTCTGGTGAAAAAGTGCCTCAAAAGTCAATTTATGACACATGCTAAAAAGGGAATATGGGGCCAGATAAAAAGTTACCATTGAAATTGTGTGGGATGATGTCCGTTCACTCAGCTGAGTATATAACACAGGCATGTTGTTAGAGCGTTATGTATGGATGTAGATCAGTGATCACCAACTGGTGGCCCGCGGGCCACATCCGGCCCGCCAGACATTCTCATCCGGCCCGCACGACGGGGGTGACTGTGGCGTTGGCGGAGTGGTTACTGCGTTCGCCCCCCACCCATTTTATTTTTTTTACAACGTCTCGTGAGTAAGGTGCAGTACCGGAGTCCAACAGAGAGCAGCAGCTGCGGGACAGTAGACTGCGTACTGCGAAATCTTCCCTTCCTTGAAGAAGAAGAAGTGATCCCTCGTTCGTTGTGAAGAGTCTGCTTTGTGCGCTCCGCACCACAGCAGCAGCCCCGCTGCGACAGAGTCCAACAGAGAGGCAGGAGCTGCGGGACAGTAGCCTAGAAGCAGGGTTGGGTTGTAACGGAATATATGTAACGGCGTTACGTAATCAGAATACAAAAGTCAAGTAGTATTCAGCTGGCGTTACATTTGAAAAACGAGTAATCTGATTACAGTTACTTTCGTAAACCTGAAGTGAATACATTTTGGAATACTTATTGGAATTATTGGTGGAAAAGTTTCCTCACAAAATGTAATATTCATTACCGGCAGAACTGTGTGCACACTGCACGGCGCTGCAGCGTATCTGTGAGCGAGTGAGAGATGCAGCGTGTCTGTGAGGCCCCGCCCCCCCCGCACGCAGATGAGAGAGAGATCGCTTTTAAAATATATTGAAAGTTAGAAACGGAGATGGTTAGATAAAATGTGCAAGATAACGTTGATGTAGCATTTCTTTATTGTCGAAATGATGACATTTATAACGGGATAAAATCAAAGTGAATAGCCTGCTGCTGCTGAATGCATGGGGCAAGTGACTGGAACAAGTTTTAAAAGTTATTACATCGTTTCAGATAATAATAATAATAATAATAAATAATAATGATAATTCATTCTATTTAGGGGCGCCTTTCAAAGCACCCAAGGACACCTTACAATTCATAACATATTCTAAGGAAAGGTTTACAGTAGGAGAATGCAGTCCGGGTGATGTTTGTTATGTGGGGTGCAGATGAGAGGGAGCTGTCCAGAATGACACCAAGATGTTGTGTTTGAGTTCTTGATAAGCCATTAAAACAGTAAAACAAGTGTCTCCTGTTTACCAAAACATACCCATCTGTTATGGAAAAAAAAAGTATTCTAAAAGTATTCTAAAGTAACCTGAACACGTTTACTTTTAAGACACGTAACATGTAACTGTATTCTGATTACTTTCAGAGCATGTATTCAGTAATCAGTAACTGATTACATTTACAAAGTAACCCTCCCAACCCTGCCTAGAAGTGATCCTTCGTTAGCGTGAAGAGTCTGCTAAGCTTTTATGCAGTACCTTTACCCCCCCCCCCGCTGGCCCGCGATAGTGTCTATTGGATACATTTTGGCCCTTGGACAAATGTAGTTGGTGATCCCTTGATGTAGATCCTCGATGATTCGGCCCTCTCTGAAAAGGTCACGTGTGTGTCATCCCCGTGAGAGTGGCTGTCGTGTTTGTGTTACCTGTGGAGTGGCCTTGGTTCCTTCGTGAATACACGGCAGCACAATGCACCATTGTTACGCCCCGCTATGGTTTGAGGTGTTCGACAAATAACACGAGCAGTGGGCGGGCAGGTAAAGGTTTGGAAAACGCTCCAAGGCAATGCTGGTGAATTCAGTCAGATACAAAGATGTTTGGACAGCAGGAAGAGTATTAAAGGGTAAACTGAGAGACCCTAGAACATATACTGAGATTGGTGTGCTGATGAATGGGAAGGAATTTAAGGTTTATAATAAAGATACGACACGTGGGAATTGAATAGCAGGAGAGCTACTGCAGGACTGAAGTGGGTTTTAAGGGGGCCAGGGTTTTATAGAAGTCCCATTCATTGCCATAGATGACTCACCACAACAAAAGCAAGTGTGTCATCAGTGTGTGGGAGATGGCCACCGAAGGGCATGTGGAGAACACACACACACACACACACACACACACCTTGTATACATCACTTCAGGGGACATTACATTGACTTACATGCATCTCCTGGAGACTTATCCTAACCCTAACCAACACATGCCTAAAATGAATGATTCCCGAGTCCCCACACGTGACTGTGTAAACAGATTGAGGTCCCCACAAGTATAGTAAGGCAATGCGGGCCACACACACACACCACACACAACACACACACACACACACACACACACACACACACACACACACACAACACAAACACACACACACACACACACACACACACACACACACACACACACACACACACACACACACACACACACACACACCACACACCACACACACACCTTGAATCTTGGCCTGTCCGTACAGCGGAACGAGGCGCTCTGTTTCTGGAGGAGGTTCCATCGCCGGCTCCAACGTGGGGTCGAAGAGACGCAGCAACATGGCCGCCAGATCCCGGCCCACCTCCTTAGAGTTGAAGTTTGCGTTCGACCACTCGTCGGAGTAGTAGCTGCGGGAGAATTTGGTGAGAGGTCCGGCTGCAGAAATGGAGGGATCGCTGGTGTGGAAAGTGGCGTCTATAACGAGTCTGCTGTCGAACACCAGGAAGGAGTCGTTGATGCTCCGGAAGGCCTCAGAGTCCACGGCTTTATTGGAGAGATTAATGAACACCTGAAAGGAGATGGGACGTCATGATTTTTATATGCTGCCCCTTATACATGAGAGTAACACATGCGTCACTTCCGGGCTAAAATGACGGCTCCGCCCACTTTTGGGGGAAAACAACGCTGTCATTTGAACGGCGGTCAATACAATTCTGAAGTTTTTGCCAATCAGATCAGAAATGTTTGAAAACCGTGGATTCTCTGATCTTCAAAGAGCCCGGTCACGATGGCCAGACAGGCGAACAATTACATTAAAACAATGGAAATGGACGATCGGGCTCGATATATGGTTAAATATAGCAGTAGGCGATCGGTGTCCATAGATGAGAGTTGCATCACTTTACGGCCCCGCCCACTTTTGGGGGAAACCAACGCTGTCATTTGAATGGCGATCGAGCCTGAAGCCACAGAGCTTTTCTTTTACTGTCCAATTATTTCCCGCCTCGCCCATGAGAGTAACAGCGAAATTACGGCCTCGCCTACTGATTTTAATGTAAACCATATATCGAGCCCGATCGTCGATTTCAAATGATTTAATGTAAATGTTCGCCCTGACTGGCCATCGTGATCGGGCTCTTTGAAGATCAGAAAATGTCTGATCGGATTGGCAAACACGTCAATCAAATGACAGCGTTGTTTTCCCCCAAAAGTGGGCGGGTGCCGTCATTTTCGCCAGCCCGACCCGGAACGTGACGCAGGTGTTACTCTCATCTAGGCTTGGAATAAAGTACAGAAGGAAAACTGTCAGATTTGATCACTACGGGGGCGTTCAAGTCTTAAAGGACAGCGATACAAGATCCATTGGTCGATGTGATTGCTCGTATATCCCATAATTGAAGTCGTTTTAAAATTGTTGCAGTTTTTAGTGTTTTATAATAGTTATTTTATTTGCATATTGACTGGGTAATTAGTGGGTTACAGCTGTATTCGTCTGCCTGTATTGTAAACTTTCTCCATGCGGCCCCTCTTGGCAGGTCGCTGTTTGAAAATAGATTTGTTTTACCTGGTCTCTCCCCACACATGGACCATATTGTGATATGATAACATTGTGCAGCTCTAGTTGTCTCTACACGTTTCTCTCTATCCTTCACAGCTAACAAATCTAAATCCAAATGTTAAGCCACATTTCTGAATGCTCTGGAACCGGCATGGTTTGACAAAATATAAACAAAACCTCATCGCAGGGCCGCCTCTAATTCAAACACAATTCGGAGAGTACAATCCTCTACTGGTCTGAAACAATGGGAAACACACCAACATCATTCTGTGCTCCACAAACACAGCCTGCTTCCAGGAGGGGAATTGAAATCCTAGCCAGCCGCTCGTTCGGCCCCCCTGGACAGCAACCCAGCGTTGTTAGGGAAATACTTACTTCAGTGAGCAGTAATAACTAACTGGACAAGCAGACATGCTAGTCTACTTGCCCCCCAGGCCAGTGTGGAACCCTGAACACATTATGATTAGAATGTATTGTACGTGGGTCTCCGAAGGCGCTGATAGAAACTGCCGGATTGCTAACTTGCATATGTTGGGCAACTGGCACAAGTTGTATTCAGTAGCATTCATTTGGCAAATGCAGACAATAGCCACAACAATGGCTTGGCACCAATTGGACATTTGTTGTGTGGTTTTGAGGATGCTGAATACAACACTGCCATTTTTGATTCCTGAAAATGTCCGAATGGATTCAGGCTTCTTCAATATCCCCCAACAACCCTACGAAGAAATTCCTAATCGGACAAGCAATTTTTTAACCCATTGTCTGCATATGCTAATTAATGCAACTTATTTTCAATTGTGCAAACCGCGAACGAACATATATAGTCCGGCAGGGGCTCAATCAGCAGGGGCTTGGACTGTGAGCTGTAGGGTCACCGGTTCAAGTTCCCGAACAGACCTGAATATGGAGTGTGGACTGCTACTTGGAGAGGTCCCAGTTCACCTCCTGCCCTGCTGTGGTGCCCTTGAGCAAGGCACCGGACACCCCCCTTCCCCCCCCCCCCCCTGCTCCCCGGGCGCTGTACAATAGCTGCCCACTGCTCCTAGTGCTAGACTCCTGGTACTAGGATGGGTTAAATGCAGAGAACACATTTCACTGTGTGGGGTTCATCCCTCCCATTCTATTCTATCTAAAAGTTAGCATCCAGCAGTTTCTATGTACCCTACTATACATTTCTATCATAGCACTTTGGGGTACTCTACATTTCCAGGCTAACAATAAGACGAGTGTTGATTTACCCCACACTGCAGACTGAGGGTCTCTGCGTCTGTAGTGAAGGTCACAGATGTGAGGGGGTCGGGGGTTGTCTCCGTTGTTCATGAGGGCCAGCAGGCAGTGATGGTGGACCTGAACCTCGGCCTTCTTCAGGGCCGTCGGCACAGCTTTCTCCACCTCCGGGTCGCTGAAGCAGGAGACGCCGGGCTCGGGAGGCGTGAAGACGACATGGATACGATTACCCAGAATCCCGAGGCTGAGCAAAGTCTCAACGGTGGTGAAACGTCGATGCTGTTTCCGTAGACGATGGCGTTATCTGGAGAGACACATGTGACATTTATCGTATATTTATATTTACAATGAAAACAACTGGTGTAGCAGAACGTTTAGTTTTCAGTCTTTTTTAAGTACATTTACTTGGTACTCCTTCTTTGAGGCAGAACATATAATTAGGTATTTTTACGTTGTTGTTTTGGTACTTTTAGTTGAGTAACAGATAACCATAGTTTATTAGAATGAACACAGCTTCAGTTCAGTGTCTCTGTCCGTGGTGCTGAACCAGAGGAGCTACACCAAGGACAGCACAACACAAAGACCTCATTAACAATCTATATTCCACTGCTCATATAAACCACCACTACAACTACTCAGGGAAACAAGTTCTTTATGTGTAAAATTCCCATAAATATTGTAAGCATACAGCTTTGTTAAGGTAAGCAAGTTATTATGATTTTGCCACTACACACTGGTCTTGTTTTTTAATCATGGAGCCAGTAACAAACCAGTGTCCCTTGCCATTTTTTGGGAATGCATGCATTGTCTTTAGAGGGGATATGGATTGCCTCCGGTGCATCAGGAGCACTTGTGTCTTCAACTTTAAAAATAAAGTCTGGTGTTGTTCTACCCTTTTCTTTTTGTTAAAATATGCCCATGAAGACCAACTGTGTGTGTGTGTGTGTGTGTGTGTGTGTGTGTGTGTGTCAAAGCCTGATGCATATTTTTGATGTGATTACAAACTATTAAAAACACGTTCCTTCATCCACCATATACTACACACTGTAGTTTTTTTTGGCTCAATCAAACACACATCATCCTGCAGCCACAAATATTTAACTGAAGCACCAAATGTGGTTTAATCCGTTGGTGTTGAAAATAATCCTGTGTTTGGTGGTGAACAATCTACATCACTGGAATGGAAATACTGAAAGCTGAAACGAAATAAACGGTATATTTGTTGATTTAAAAAGTGTTCTGACGGTTTAAGCACTGAGAGACTCCATCCTGCTTTAGTTCTACCGCTGAACTTCACATTCATACGTTTCTTTCGGCTGTTATTAAAATATGTAAATAACATGTTATCTGCTGGAGTCTGACAACAGCAATTTGCATTTATTAATGGCTGTGCTTCATGACTAGGATCATCTAATTAGTACATTTAAAAGCCTCACTCCAGATCAGTGCACAATTCCTTTCAGAGAGCAGATTCATTCTGCTTAATGACACTGTGGGTTTTATCCTCTGGCTCTCAGAAAGTGATTGTGATAATGGAAAACTGGATGGGAGAGGCCAACATGATTCACACAGATGAAAGATTTCTCTGCAGCTAATTAGCGGCTAATTATACCGGAGGCACTTCAGCGCTGACTGGCTGAGTAATTACCATACTACTACACATTAATATTAGGTTCTGTGTGTGTGTGTGTGTGTGTTTAGCTCACCCTCCAGCTCCACAAAGTTGGCGCTCAGCCAGCGGCGGGCAGCCATACAGTCGGGAGGTCGTTGAGGGTGAAGAGGTTGGAGGGCAGCTGGAGGTTTGAGTCAGACTGATTCACTTCAGCAGGACGAGGCGCCCTACAGCAACACATTACACTGGTGTTAGATTGTGAGCTAGTGCTTATATCGTGTTATAGAGTGGTGCAGGAATGAGTCCTGAAGCACTTCCTGTTGCCTCGTCTCGAAGTCTTTAGTATGAGTTTTTGGTTGTTAGCCTGAAATAAGGTATGTGGTTAACATAAGCTGAAGAGATTTTAACAAGTTGTTTCTAGGGCATAAATAATTCAGTAAATTACCCCACTGGTGAATTTAAAAACGGCGGTTGCTAACATGAGACAACTAAACATCATCACACCCAACATTAGCCACTTTTTAGCTTAGCGGGGGTGAGGTGAAGTCATGTGACCGTGCTCTAGTTCCTTTATAGCCCAACATTAGCCTCCTTTAGCTTAGCGGTGGTGAGGTGAAGTCATGTGACCGTGCTCTAGTTCCTTATAGCCCAACATTGCCACCTTTAGCTTAGCGGTGGTGAGGTGAAGTCATGTGACCGTGCTCTAGTTCCTTTATAGCCCAACATTAGCGCCTTTAGCTTAGCGGTGGTGAGGTGAAGTCATGTGACTGTGCTCTAGTTCCTTTATAGCCCAAAATTTAGCCGCCTTTAGCTTAGCGGTGGTGAGGGGGAAATGAAGTTCATGTGACCGTGCCGTAGTTCCTTTATAGCCCAACCTTAGCCGCCTTTAGCTTAGCGGTGGTGAGGTGAAAGTCATGTGGAATGTGCTCTAGTTCCTTTATCGCCCAAACATTAGCTTTTTAATTCAGAAATCATGAAGTGTTTGTTAATATGTGGAGATTATCTTGCTGAACTACACGGTGATAAGTATCATAAACGCATAATCAAAATGACAAACGGAGGAATCCCAATGGCTCTCTGTGTGTCACCTGGTACTGCAGGCCGGTGCAGAGGATCAGGTGGTCGTAGGGCACCGTCACTCCACCGGACACCAGGACGTGTTTGGACTTCCTGTTGATGGCCACCATCTTCCCGCTCACCATGCTGACGCAGGAGTGCAGAGGCACCCGGGACAGATCTCTACTGCTGTACGCATGACTGCACACAGGAAGACACCTCTTAATGCAGTGAGTTAAAGGAGGATTAAGTTGCAAGTGCTCTTCCCTTTCAGAGTGTTTTCAAGAACTGTGACAGACTTCAAGCTAAATATATTGCTTCCTTAAACAAGCGTTTGGTGTGTCCCTTCTGGGCCACTGTAGAAACATGGCACACTTCATGAAAGAGTAGCTCCCTATGTAGACACGAAAGACTCATTTTAGAGCTGCAATTTTATTAATTCATCAATTTGTTTTACATTTAAATTAATATGCAACAGTTTGAATAATTGATGATCATATTTTATGAAAGACTTTTTTGCCATTTTATAGATAAAATAAATAGTCGTTTATAAGAAACAATAATTGGTCAATTATTTAACAATGAAATGAATCGTTAGTTGCAGCCCTAGCTTATTCTGAAGTAACCCCAAAACAACAATATATATCTTTAGATGATTATACGCCAAATAATATACAAAAAAAAAATACAGTTATGAGTAATTTTCTGCCAATAGAAATCCCTTAATACTGATCACTGGTCCTTTGTGTTTATATGCATCAACATGGTTTCCTTAATCTACAGCCATTACAATATGCAATCATTTTTTACCTCATAAAAATGTATTAAAGCAAAACATGTGTCTATTGCCGCTATAAATGTAGCTGTAAATGTAGCTATGAATGTAGCTGTAAATGTAGCTATAAATGTAGCTGTAAATGTAGCTGTAAATGTAGCTGTAAATGTAGCTATAAATTTAGCTGTAAATGTAGCTGTAAATGTAGCTGTAAATGTAGCTGTAAATGTAGCTATAAATGTAGCTATAAATGTAGCTGTAAATGTAGCTGTAAATGTAGCTGTAAATGTAGCTGTAAATGTAGCTATAAATGTAGCTATAAATGTAGCTGTAAATGTAGCTGTAAATGTAGCTGTAAATGTAGCTATAAATGTAGCTGTAAAGGTAGCTATAAATGTAGCTGTAAAGGTAGCTGTAAATGTAGCTGTAAATGTAGCTATAAATGTAGCTGTAAACGTAGCTGTAAATGTAGCTGTAAATGTAGCTGTAAATGTAGCTGTAAATGTAGCTGTAAATGTGGCTATAAATGTAGCTGTAAATGTAGCTGTAAATGTAGCTATAAATGTAGCTGTAAATGTAGCTATAAAAGTAGCTGTAAATGTAGCTGTAAATGTAGCTGTAAATGTAGCTATAAATGTAGCTGTAAATGTAGCTGTAAATATAGCTGTAGATGTAGCTGTAAATGTAGCTGTAAATGTAGCTATAAATGTAGCTATAAATGTAGCTGTAAATGTAGCTGTAAATGTAGCTGTAAATGTAGCTATAAATGTAGCTGTAAATGTAGCTATAAATGTAGCTGTAAATGTAGCTATAAAGTAGCTGTAAATGTAGCTGTAAATGTAGCTGTAAATGTAGCTGTACATGTAGCTATAAATGTAGCTGTAAATGTAGCTGTAAATATAGCTGTAGATGTAGCTGTAAATGTAGCTGTAAATGTAGCTGTAAATGTAGCTATAAATGTAGCTGTAAATGTAGCTGTAAATGTAGCTATAAATGTAGCTGTAAATGTAGCTATAAATGTAGCTGTAAATGTAGCTATAAATGTAGCTGTAAATGTAGCTGTAAATGTAGCTATAAATGTAGCTGTAAATGTAGCTGTAAATGTAGCTATAAATGTAGCTGTAAATGTAGCTTATAAATGTAGCTGTAAATGTAGCTATAAAAGTAGCTGTAAATGTAGCTGTAAATGTAGCTGTAAATGTAGCTTGTAAATGTAGCTGTAAATGTAGCTATAAATGTAGCTGTAAATGTAGCCTAATGTAGCTGTAAATGTAGCTATAATGTAGCTTGTAAATGTAGCTATAAATGTAGCTGTAATGTAGTATAAATGTAGCTGTTAATGTAGCTATAAAAGTAGCTGTAATGTAGCTGTAAATGTAGCTGTAAATGTAGCTATAAATGTAGCTGTAAATGTAGCTGTAAATATAGCTGTAGATGTAGCTGTAAATGTAGCTGTAAATGTAGCTGTAAATGTAGCTGTAAATGTAGCTATAAATGTAGCTGTAAATGTAGCTGTAAATGTAGCTATAAATGTAGCTGTAAATGTAGCTATAAATGTAGCTGTAAATGTAGCTGTAAATGTAGCTATAAATGTAGCTGTAAATGTAGCTGTTAATGTAGCTGTAAATGTAGCTGTTAATGTAGCTGTTAATGTAGCTATAAATGTAGCTATAAATGTAGCTGTAAATGTAGCTGTAAATGTAGCTATAAATGTAGCTGTAAATGACATAAACACACTTGTATTGATCGTTTCTTGGTGTGTTGAGGTCTCATCTAATAAGTGAATTCGTTCGTGTGGTTTTTCTCTGTCATTTTGGTCCATTCTCTCACCTTGTGGAGAGAAACCCGATGTCCTCGTGGTCGAGGTCGCTGAGGAGGCCGTGCGTGGAGACCAGGGTCAGGCTGTTGAACCTGAGGTGAGGGCTACAAGGGAACAAACAACACACAGCAGAACACAGTAAACAAACACAGGACACAGTAAACAAACACAGTAAACAAACACAGGACACACTGAACAAACGCAGTACACAGTAATAAATACATAGTGCTTTTTCTGGGAAACCTAATTTCTGCAGAAGCTACCTGCTTCATTTAGTGATGTGCAACAGCATGTATAGATAATTGCTTATATTAGCCATGTTAAGAGGACAATAAAGAATATTAAAACCACTCTCTAGTTTGCTTTATGTACTAGGAAGGTCCTGAGAAGATTCAGTAAAGCCACAGGACTACACAGTGATTTTTCCCCAATGTATTTGTTACTTTACTTTGGTTGTACTTGTTTACACACCAAGTTAGCGCTAATGTTAGCTTCCCAGTTAGTTAGCACAACCATTAGCAGATTTCAGGTGCAAGGCTTACTTTCTTTCTTATGTAGGAGAAAGGTGCCCCATTGGCTGGTAATTGTGATTAATCTCTGGTTGTTTTTGAAGATGTATAGATATATTTTGTATATTGATGTACATATAACTCTATTGGCATATTTTGTTCATGCATAACAACCTATATAACACACTACAGGAAAGGGAACACCCCAAAAAGCAGAATAGGACCTCGTTATTCTTTGTGAAAGCATCAATAGTAAATATTTCAATATCGTTGCGTTATTTTTATCAATGCATTTGGTCAAACATTTTTGATTCTCTTTATATTGGCCACCACAGTTTGAGGTTCCTCTGAATGATTTCACCTTAGCTTCAGTAAAACTCACACATTTGATCTGTTTGAGAGTCTCCTGCTTGTAGACGCATATTATGAAACCCTGAGGTGGTCCCTTGTTTTTTTATAACTAATGCTTTTGATGTTTTGTGATTTTAAAAAGGTGTCTGTTACTGTACCATCTGGCGGGGACAACAGCTGGAAATGAGCAATGTTGACTAAAGCTGCCCCCATTTACTGTTGTTTGTGACAGTTGATCAATGGGGATGTCCACGACACTATAAACAAATAAAATAAACTAAACTGAACATTAAACATGGCCAAAACAATCTCCGATGTTGAATATCTCTCAGCCTATACTGAGCATTTGTGACTCCTGCAGTGTCTCCTCCCTCTTTGAGTCCACTGTCCACAGTACACATCTCCTCTTGTCATGCAAATGCCTTCCTTTGTGTTTCCCTGCAGGACACCACAGAGCAGATAACAGCAGCTCCTGCTCGTCGGTGGATACAGAGTGTGTGTGTGTGTGTGTGTGTGTGTGTGTGTGGTGTGTGTGTGTGGTGTGTGTGCATGCGTGTGTGTGTGTGTGTGCGTGTGTGTAGCTTACAGTGTTTGGTTTTATCTCTGTGACTCTGATCACCTCCTGTCTGCTCTTATCTCTCAGCCTCCTGAAAAACTATCGCCCTGAAGCACACACACCAACACACTGCTGAGCGCTCTGAAACAGTGTCGTGTTGCAGAGTAAAACATCACGTCTGCTTGTTTTGGAGCATTGTGGACACTTTTACACAATTTTATGACAAGGTTGTGCAATTTATTGATTTTTATATGAACATCTGGATATGAAAATACATATCGTTTAGGGTTTTAGGTATCGTAAAGTTGCATTTGCCCTGGTTTTAAAGGCTTGCATTTCAGACAAGTGATGCAATTTTCTTAAAATAACCAGGCTGTTGTATTATTTGGCTTTATCCATTAATTATATACATTACAGATGATTGATTTTCAAAACTCAACCCTACATAATCATTGAAATATCGATATTGAGTACTTGGCTCAAAAACACATTTGTATAGTTAATTTCCCCATGACACTGAGCGCTATAGGTTATATGGGATTTATAGGAATTGTATTTTGGATAGCATTTGTCAGTTATCTAAACTGGATAAGTTTAACATGGACAGTACACAATTAAGAACTATTGAATAGATGATATTGATATTACATATTGACCACCCTTTCTCTCTAGTGGGAAACATGGACATTTAGCAATAAACAACATTTGCTTTAAATCTATTTATCTGGATAAAGATTGATTAATTGTTGAGTCTATAAAATGTCAGAAAAATAAGCTTTGTTCTACTTAAAGTTTTAAATCCAAAGATATGAAATATACAATGATTTAGAAACAGAGAAAGGCAGCAAATACTCACAATTGAGAAGCTGAAACCAGACAAATATTTTGATAGATATCTAACAATACTAAAAAATGTTTGATTAAGTTTATATTACTCACCTAGAGATCAGCTGATGCTGTAATAAAACAACAAATCAGCGCTCACACATGTGTACACACGGATCAAGTAAAGCATCCTTGACTCTCGTCACAAAGCTCAGAGTCATCAGTGGTTCGACCTTTTGGCTCTGACGCATACAATAACAATAACCAGACAATGAGAGCAGTCGAACTTTCCCTGTTAATCCGAGCCGGGAGGAGGATTTACATCGAGGCGTTTCTGGTGTCTGGAGAGTCAGAGGATCTGTTATCAGCTGCTGACAGACGGTCAGCCTGCAGCTCTTTATCTGTCTGACCCCGAGACACAGTAATGAAGCTGGAGGGGGGGGGGGGGGGGGGCAACAGCACACATCCTTTACTCAAGTACAAGTACAGATACTCGTGTTTAAAAATACTCTGATAAAAGTAGAAGTACTGACTGAACTCGAACATACAATAATGTCATTGTTAGCTAATGAATGTTTCCATGCTGAACAACGGCAACATGACAACGTTTCCATTGGTCCCTCTTCTTTAGAGAAGACCAGGAAGTGATGGATACACGGATCGTGTTCAAATCAATAGGCACGCAATGACTCTAAAGAATAATGATCACGCATCAAACACACATTCAGACTAAAGGAACCAGCTGTTTGGAATGAGAATGAGAGAAGTAGAAAGTACAGGTATTTGAGTTCAACATGTAAGAAGTAGAAAGTACAGGTATTTGAGTTCAACATGTGAGAAGTAGAAAGTACAGGTATTTGGGTTCAACATGTAAGAAGTAGAAAGTACAGGTATTTGGGTTCAACATGTAAGAAGTAGAAAGTGCAGGTATTTGGGTTCAACATGTAAGAAGTAGAAAGTACAGGTATTTGGGTTCAACATGTGAGAAGTAGAAAGTACAGGTATTTGTGTTCAACATGTAAAAAGTAGAAAGTACAGGTATTTGAGTTCAACATGTAAGAAGTAGAAAGTACAGGTATTTGGGCTCAACATGTAAGAAATAGAAAGTACAGGTATTTGTGTTCAACATGTGAGAAGTAGAAAGTACAGGTATTTGGGTTCAACATGTAAGAAATAGAAAGTACAGGTATTTGTGTTCAACATGTAAGAAGTAGAAAGTACAGGTATTTGTGTTCAACATGTAAGAAATAGAAAGTACAGGTATTTGTGTTCAACATGTGAGAAGTAGAAAGTACAGGTATTTGTGTTCAACATGTAAGAAGTAGAAAGTACATGTATTTGAGTTCAACATGTAAGAAGTAGAAAGTACAGGTATTTGAGTTCAACATGTGAGAAGTAGAAAGTACAGGTATTTGGGTTCAACATGTAAGAAGTAGAAAGTACAGGTATTTGAGTTCAACATGTGAGAAGTCAAAGTAAAAAGTCGTAGTGGAGTAGATGCCAGAAAAAAGTACTTAAGTCCAGTAACTAAGTATTTGTGCTCCACTACCTCCCACCTCTGCACGGGGACGTTTGGTCAGCGCTGATAAGGGAAAGTGACCCATCAATCAGCTCCTCAATGCGCTCACCATTAGTTCAGCGGACACTAACTGCCTCATTATTCAACTCATTAGTGACAGCAAACACAGATCCCTTACAGAGGATGGAGGGGGGGGTAATTAAAGGGGGTCATCGCTGGATGCCAGGCCTCACACAGCTGTGTTCCCCCTCCCATCAGCAGCGTGCCAGCCTCACCAGCCCCTCCGAGGAATACAAAAAAACACAACGATTTGTTGCCAGGCAGCTATCGGCTGGTTCTGGATCAGCTGCTTGTTATTATTACTATCAGCAGCAGCAGTTAATCTCACAAAGAAAAGACGGGAGGCAAACATGCAAAGACGTGCGACCCGGAGTCAAGTGACATTTGCAGAGAGATTGGATTCCTGGAATAAAAGACGATAATAAAAAAAAAAAGCTAAGAGCAGCTCAGGGGATTATTCCTCTCTGAATGCTTTTCACTACAACGGCTGCCATTTACTACTCGTGTGTGTTTACTGCACTTGAAGAGGAACGTGTTGTCCTTCTGTTACCTGGCGCGCACCACACACACACCACACACACACACACACACACACCACACACACACACACACACACACACACACACCACACACACACACACACACACACACACACACACACACACACACACACACACACACACACCACACACACACAGGTTCTATCTGTTTTGATGTTAGTGCTTGATTTGCTTCTGCTGCAGGTTGTGAAAATAACATTTACAGACATTGTACAAGTGATTAAAACCAGATTATGTAAAAAATCAAGCTTTTTCCAGATTTTCCAAACACTTGCATCTTTGTGACAATACGTTGAGACTTCCTGTCTGTGTGTCAAAGCTCCAAGCCCATTGGTTCCTACTGGAAACATTATAGTCTTTGTAATATGTCCACAAAAGGAGGAAATAGGGACTATTTTCTGCGGCGGATTCTTTTGCACATTCGGTGCTCTATAGTGAGTAATTGTGGGAAACAGGATGGTGTGTGTGTGATTGAGTCAAAATAAACTACAGTGTGTGTTCATGGTGATGAAAGAACATGTCATCTAGTGCGACAGAGGGACTTATTGATGTGTTTTTTAATAGTTTTAGGGGGGAAACAATGGATCCATCGCACAAATTAGATCATTAAAACTAAGTGTAACCTTATAGCTGAAAATGCAGGCAAATAACAGTAGCTACTATATATCTATATATATGCTGTTTGCTCTGATGTGGAAGGGAACTTGGAGATGATAGGGTACAAAAACAATGCACAGATGGTGAGGTGTGTGTGTGTGTGTGTGTGTGTGTGTGTGTGTGTGTGTGTGTGTGTGTGTGTGGTCTAATAAGTGCCAAATCCTTGCCCCAGGGCCTCTGAAAACTTAAATCCGGTCGTGGTTCCAGGAGAAGACTTTCCCCCTTCTCCTCCAGTAGGATTCAGATGTTGCACTTTTCCTTGTGTGATGTTTTGTTTTTCTTGTTTTGTTTCTTTCCGTTAACCGTCAAGTAGAAACTTTTTTTTGTACGTTTTTGTGTTTCTCTTATTTTCCTACGATGCTGTTATGATTGGCTGTGAATACGAAAATATGACGGACAGACCATCTATTTATGTTGAGAAAGGGGCCGGTCATATCAGATTATATTCTTATATTCGGTGTGTTTATAGAGACGTGTTTTGTGAATAATTGTTATACATGAAGTTGTGCATACCAAGAACGGAACACATGAAATGAAAGCTTTAGTGCACATGAGGGAGGAAGACTCACCAGAAACACAGCACCTCCAGGAAAGATAACCCCGTGTCCGACGCCCCCACTAAAACGATCCGGGCGTTAACCGTGACCTTTGGCTCCAAGGTCAACTTCCTGCTGATGAGGCTGAGGGCAAACGGAGCCTGAGAGAAACACAGAAGTTTTTACTGAGTGAGTGAAATTAGGGAATGTGTCACTCTCAAAATGACTGGAAGATTAAATATTCCGTCTCTTAATTATTACCATCACTAAAAGCATTTCCTGATAATGGGTCCAATTTCCCCCACGTTTTAGTATCACAGCAGAAAGTAGTAATCATCTTTTCATCCAGGCACTTAATCTGCCGGCTGAAGAGACCGTGCAGCTCTCAGGACACACCTTTAGAGGATTAGTGACCTTTAGGAACGTTTGTGAAATGTACCGAATATCAACCACTTTTAATGTCGAGGTAATTGGCAACACATTCAGATTTCACAAAAGCATTCGGGACATTAGAGATATTGAAACAGGTACGCTTTGAAACCGAGATATTTCATATATAAAAGCAAACGGAAAAAGACTATCTGTGTTTTATGGTCTTAAACACGACATAGTCTGTAAATACAAGTTGTGAGAGATTGTAAGCGAAGTTTCTGCTTCCCATTAGCACTTGATTGATTAATGCATTACAAGAGACTGTTTCTTTATCTTGTGAACATGAGGAGATGAATACGCCAGACTCTGATTATTAAAGTGACAATCATTTCTTTGGACTTTTCCACCGGGATAAAGCACTCATTCTGGATTTCCCCATTTTCTTTTACACATTTTGTTCTTTGTGTCCTTCCCTCCAGCTGTCTAGCCATTTGAGTATCAATCCGATGTTTGCTCTGTATGCCCGTGGAGCTTCAGATGGTAAAGAGAAGGAGACACAGGGATCAAAACGTGCGACCTGACAGTTAAGAAACACTCTCGACAATAATTACAAAAGAGTCCCGCAGGAATTAGCTGAACACTGCGTTCTAATTTCCCGGTTCCTCCTCGCACTGTGAGGCGGCTAATGGCTCCTTCATCATCTGTAATTAGGCAGATTGGCCCCACAATGCACCTTGTTGGATGAAAACAGCATCGAGCGAAACAAGGAGGGGGAAACCCGAGGGTGAAATTAACCTTTGTGTAATATTCAAATAATTTCCATGAGGGCATGTGTGCGCGACATCTGTCACAAACTGAGAGACGAGGTGGGGTTTCATTAGCGGGACAATAAGAAGAGGAAAGGTCTGATAGATGCAAGGGTCTGCAGATATAGGGACATAATAAGAATCCTACAACTATCTTTCATTGGAGGAAAAGCAGCTAATGTGATCATACATCAGTAATAGAGAATTATTACCAACATGTAAGTGTTTATTTTACATTTTTATACGCAAGTTGTTTTCTTCCCCGTTGTTATTAGGTCACAAGTCACTTACAAAGTTAGTTTGTGGAGGTACTCTACGTTGGGAAGTTATTCTGATAAGACATCAGGTAGCTCAATTAAAGGTGTGACAGTGGAAATATTTCAACAGATGCAAAATGGTGAACTTTTACGCTCATTGAAGCATTTAAGTGAGAAGAGATCGAGTCACAGAGCGTTCGAATTTTGCTCACTTTAAGATATAGACTATTCTTGCACTATTTTATTTGTATTTAATTGCGCCGTTTTATTGTGTTGCACTGTTGGAGGAGCCGGTGAACTAAGTGACATTTCTACACTGTAGCTTTGAGCATATGACAAAACCTTTGACTTTGAAAAATCCATAGTGAGTCTTGCCTTTTGAAACAGCGCCTTCTAGTGGTCACATGATCACCCTGCAGCCCTCCCTCATCCAGAGCAGGGGGGTCCAAACTCTTTTCTCTGAGGGCTACATAGAGAAAAATATACAAAGGGCTGGACCGCTCACTAGAGGAGAGGTTTATCGCCTCATAAGTTCAATCATAAGTTAGCTTGTGAGTGTGGGCAGCTCATGCCTTAAAACAGAAGCCTCAGAGTGATGATGGTCAGGAGAAATGTGAAGGGTGTATTTCAAGCTAGTTGTGTAAATAAGTTACTGGACTTTTTTCTTATCAACTACGATATGTTAGAAAATGTTTCCAACTTTAATTGACTGCATTTATTTGAAAATTGGGCTATTATGAACACATGAATAATCGTGTGTAATCTATTTTTACATTTCTATTTCATTTGTGGGCCATATTCCATGATAGTTTTTTAATTTGTCGAGGGCCGATTCAAAATGGTCCGCGGGCTGCATTTGGCCCCCGGGCCGTAGTTTGGACACCCCTGATCTAGAGTGTGCCCCCCGCCCCACCCCCCCCTGGCAGGATGTTATCCAGCTGCTGCTCAGCCCACCTGCTCCTCTCTAATCTGAAGGGAAGGAGCGTTGATGCCAAGCTCCTCCAGCGGGAAGACGATCTGGCGTCGCGGGCACACAGGAACCGCACAGTCCAGCAGAACATCCAGATGGTGGACGCAGGAATTCTGGGTGCAGAAGAAGAGAGGGCGCAGTGTCAGGAAGTAGTAATGAGCTCAGGTGGAGAGGTCAGATCAGCAGAGGTGGCAAAAGTACACACATCCTTTACTCAAGTAGAAGTACAGATACTCGTGTTTAAAAATACTCTGGTGAAAGTAGAAGTACTGACAAAACTTCTTTGCTCAAGTGAAAGTAAAGAGGCTTTGAAATGTACTTCAGTAAAAACTAGCAGCTGCTTTAAAGAGTACCTGACCTCCCTTTATATTATTAGAACAATAATGATCTTCTATTTCAAATTGTAATAATATCATAATGTGTGTGTTTGTCTATTTGTGTCTGTGTGTCTGAGACGCAGATTCAAACTAAAGTAACGAGCCTGTTTGGAAAATGTAAGAAGTAGAAAGTACAGGTATTTGAGTTCAACATGTAAGAAGTAGAAAGTACAGGTATTTGAGTTCAACATGTAAGAAGTAGAAAGTACAGGTATTTGAGTTCAACATGTAAGAAGTAGGAAGTACAGGTATTTGTGTTCAACATGTAAGAAGTAGAAAGTACAGGTATTTGGGTTCAACATGTAAGAAGTAGAAAGTACAGGTATTTGTGTTCAACATGTAAGAAGTAGAAAGTACAGGTATTTGAGTTCAACATGTAAGAAGTAGAAAGTACAGGTATTTGGGTTCAACATGTAAGAAGTAGAAAGTACAGGTATTTGTGTTCAACATGTAAGAAGTAGAAAGTTCAGGTATTTGAGTTCAACATGTAAGAAGTAGAAAGTACAGGTATTTGTGTTCAACATGTAAGAAGTAGAAAGTTCAGGTATTTGAGTTCAACATGTAAGAAGTAGAAAGTACAGGTATTTGTGTTCAACATGTAAGAAGTAGAAAGTTCAGGTATTTGTGTTCAACATGTAAGAAGTAGAAAGTACAGGTATTTGAGTTCAACATGTAAGAAGTAGAAAGTACAGGTATTTGAGTTCAACATGTAAGAAGTAGAAAGTACAGGTATTTGTGTTCAACATGTAAGAAGTAGAAAGTTCAGGTATTTGAGTTCAACATGTAAGAAGTAGAAAGTACAGGTATTTGTGTTCAACATGTAAGAAGTAGAAAGTACAGGTATTTGAGTTCAACATGTAAGAATTAGAAAGTACAGGTATTTGAGTTCAACATGTAAGAAGTAGAAAGTACAGGTATTTGTGTTCACATGTAGAAGTAGAAAGTACAGGTATTTGAGTTCAACATGTAATAAGTAGAAAGTACAGGTATTTGAGTTCAACATGTAAGAAGTAGAAGGGTACAGGTATTTGGGTTCAACATGTAAGAAGTAGAAAGTACAGGTATTTGAGTTCAACATGTAAGAAGTAGAAAAGTACAGGTATTTGTGTTCACATGTAAGAAGTAGAAAGTTCAGGTATTTGAGTTCACATGTAAGAAGTAGAAAGTACAGGTATTTGTGTTCAAACATGTAAGAAGTAGAAAGTACAGGTATTGAGTTCAACATGTAAGAATTAGAAAATACAGGTATTTGAGGTCACCATGTAAGAAGTAGAAAGTACAGGTATTTGTGTTCAACATGTAAGAAGTAGAAAGTACAGGTATTGGTTCACCATGTAAGAAGTAGAAAATACAGGTATTGAGTTCAACATATAAGAAGTAGAAAAGTACAGGTATTTGAGTTCAACATGTAAGAAGTAGAAGTACAGGTAATTTGTGTTCAACATGTAAGAAGTAGAAAGTTCAGGTATTTGAGTTCAACATGTAAGAAGTAGAAAGTACAGGTATTTGTGTTCAACATGTAAGAAGTAGAAAGTACAGGTATTTGAGTTCAACATGTAAGAATTAGAAAGTACAGGTATTTGAGTTCAACATGTAAGAAGTAGAAAGTACAGGTATTTGTGTTCAACATGTAAGAAGTAGAAAGTACAGGTATTTGAGTTCAACATGTAAGAAGTAGAAAGTACAGGTATTTGAGTTCAACATGTAAGAAGTAGAAGGTACAGGTATTTGGGTTCAACATGTAAGAAGTAGAAAGTACAGGTATTTGAGTTCAACATGTAAGAAGTAGAAAGTACAGGTATTTGTGTTCAACATGTAAGAAGTAGAAAGTTCAGGTATTTGAGTTCAACATGTAAGAAGTAGAAAGTACAGGTATTTGTGTTCAACATGTAAGAAGTAGAAAGTACAGGTATTTGAGTTCAACATGTAAGAATTAGAAAATACAGGTATTTGAGTTCAACATGTAAGAAGTAGAAAGTACAGGTATTTGTGTTCAACATGTAAGAAGTAGAAAGTACAGGTATTTGAGTTCAACATGTAAGAAGTAGAAAGTACAGGTATTTGAGTTCAACATGTAAGAAGTAGAAGGTACAGGTATTTGGGTTCAATATGTAAGAAGTAGAAAGTACAGGTATTTGAGTTCAACATGTAAGAAGTAGAAAGTACAGGTATTTGGGTTCAATATGTAAGAAGTAGAAAATACAGGTATTTGAGTTCAACATATAAGAAGTAGAAAGTACAGGTATTTGAGTTCAACATGTAAGAAGTAGAAAGTACAGGTATTTGTGTTCAACATGTAAGAAGTAGAAAGTTCAGGTATTTGAGTTCAACATGTAAGAAGTAGAAGTACAGGTATTTGTGTTCACATGTAAGAAGTAGAAAGTACAGGGTATTTGAGTTCAACATGTAAGAAGTAGAAAGTTCAGGTATTTGAGTTCAACATGTAAGAAGTAGAAAGTACAGGTATTTGTGTTCAACATGTGGGTATTTGAGTTCACATGTAAGAAGTAGAAAGTACAGGTATTTGAGTTCAACATGTAAGAAGTAGAAGGTACAGGTATTTGAGTTCAACATGTAAGAAGTAGAAAGTGCAGGTATTTGGGTTCAACATGTAAGAAGTAGAAAGTACAGGTATTTGAGTTCAACATGTAAGAAGTAGAAAGTACAGGTATTTGTGTTCAACATGTAAGAAGTCAAAGTAAAAAGTCGTCAGAAAAATAAGTAGTGGAGTAAAGTACTGATACCAGAAACATGTACTTAAGTACAGTAACGAAGTATTTGTACTTCGCTACTTCCCACCCCTGCACACAGATTATTCTCTGCTTATCTTCTGACATTATTCTATTTGCAAATCATCATCATCGTGTCCCAGTGTGCTGCTTGTTTGTTGAGGGTAATTAGCAGAGGAAGTGGAGGCCTCTACATGTGGAGGAAATGTCTTATTATGGGATGGAGAGGTGGAGCACCTGCTGCCCCGACCCCAGGGGCCGCAGCCTGCTGAGGGCCAAACTCTGCAAGAAATGGCCTGCTAAAAAAAAGTTTAAACTCTTTCCGATCAGAGTAAACAGTAGGGGTGGGAATCACCAGGCTCCCCACGATACGATACTATTGCAATACTTAAGCCACGATACGATACTATTGCAATACTTAAGCCACGATACGATACTATTGCAATACTTAAGCCACGATACTATTGCAATACTTAAGCCACGATAAGATACTATTGCAATACTTAAGCCACGATACGATACTATTGCAATACTTAAGCAGCAATACGATACTATTGCAATACTTAAGCAACGATACGATACTATTGCAATACTTAAGCAACAATACGATACTATTGCAATACTTAAGCCACGATACCATACTATTGCAATACTTAAGCCACGATACAATACTATTGTGATATTTAAGTCACGATACTATTGCAATACTTAAGCCACGATAGGATAGTATCACAATACTTAAGCCACACTACGATACTATTGCGATACTTAAGCAACAATACAATACTATTGTGATATTTAAGTCACGATACTATTGCAATACTTAAGCCACGATAAGATACTATTGTGATACTTAAGTCACGATAGGATAGTATCACAATACTTAAGCCACAATACTTTTGCGATACTTAAGTCACAATACAATACTATTGCGATACTTAAGTCACAATACAATACTATTGTGATATTTAAGTCACGATACTATTGCAATACTTAAGCCACGATACGATAATATTGCAATACTTAAGCCACGATAAGATACTATTGTGATACTTAAGTCACGATAGGATAGTATCACAATACTTAAGCCACAATACTTTTGCGATACTTAAGTCACAATACAATACTATTGCGATACTTAAGTCACGATACTATTGCGATACTTACACCACAATATGATACTATTGCGATACTTACACCACGATATGATACTATTGCGATACTTAAGTCACAATACAACACTATTGCGATACTTAAGTCACGATACTATTGCAATACTTAAGCCACGATACGATACTATTGCAATACTTAAGCCACGATAAGATACTATTGTGATACTTAAGTCACGATAGGATACTATTGCAATACTTAAGCTATGATAAGATACTATTGTGATACTTAAGTCACGATAAGATAGTATCACAATACTTAAGCCACAATACTTTTGCGATACTTAAGTCACAATACAATACTATTGCGATACTTAAGTCACGATACTATTGCGATACTTACACCACGATATGATACTATTGCGATACTTAAGTCACAATACAATACTATTGCGATACTTAAGTCACGATACTATTGCGATACTTACACCACAATATGATACTATTGCGATACTTACACCACGATATGATACTATCACGATACTTAAGCCACAATGCGATACTATTGCAATACTTAAGCCACGATACGATACTATTGCAATACTTAAGCCACGATACGATACTATTGCAATACTTAAGCCACGATACGATTGCAATACTTAAGCAACAATACGATACTATTGCGATACGATACTATTGCAATACTTAAGTCACAATACTATTGCGATACTTAAGCCACAATACGATAATATTGCAATACTTAAGCCACGATACAATACTATTGCAATACTTAAGCCACGATACAATACTATTGCGATACTTAAGTCACAATACTATTGCAATACTTAAGCCACGATACTATTGCTATACTTACACCACGATAGTATAGTATCACGATACTTAAGCCACAATACGATATTATTGCGATTCTACGATATGCTAAGTATTGCGAAACGATATACTGCGATATATTGCGCATATATATTGATTTAGATTATTTTACCTGGATAGGTCTCATTGAGAGATATTTGGTTAAAAAGAACACACTGGAGCTCTAGGAGGAGATTCAGGTGATAAGGTGGGAGGGGGGGGTTACCTTGGTTGCTGATTGGCTAATGGTTACACAAGCCAAAACATCGTTATGACATCATAAAGTAGCCAAAATCTGATCAGCTCATTTTCAGACAGGTTTTTATAGAAATGGAACAGGACAAAAAGAGAGAGAAACTTTCAGAGTCTCTTTCCACAGGTCTCCTCTGTGTAAAGAGAGACATGTTGATGTAGAAGAGACGTGAACAAGTGGATTTTGCACAATAGGTGACCTTTAACTGGGAATTGAGTCGCCACAGACATTTCTTGCAGTGTGTGAGCTGAGGGTCATTACACTAATGAATGTGTTTCTGAGCAGACATGCAGAGGCTGGAAAGGACTCAGAGTTGAGGGGCCAGTGAGGGCCTGAGGGTCCCTGTGCACCCACCTGGGGGCTGATGTGAGGGGGGTAGAGTCTGTGGAAGAGGCAGGACTTGTGCCCCAGCCGGAGGGACTCTTTGAAGAAGTGTCTGCAGCAGCCCTGGAAGGAGGGCGCCAGGACGAAGTGCAGGATGTGAGCGTGCTCCTCCAGCCGGTGGTGGCTGAAGTAGATGAAGCTCTCCATGTTGTAGCGCGCACACAAGTACTGGAGGTCCTGACAGAGAGAGCGGAGGAGATAAGTCACTTTTCTGTGGGTAAGAATCCATGAGGGACACATCATTATAAGTTGTAATTGTTTTGTTTACATTCAGATAATAAGGAACTACATCTGCTGGTGACTGTAGCATCAAAAGGAAATATTTCCCTACATTTTGCAATATAAGAACGACCACACCCTAAATTAATTGATATTACTCTTGATTGATCCGTACAGGACAGATAATAGCATTTTATATATTTCCAATGTTGCACTATAGTACAGTACTTTAGTTTTTTTACATTAAACAAATAACAGAAGCTACAATAGTTAGCTTTTTACATAAAGTGTGTTAATATGTGGAGATGATCCTGCTTGATGCTGCCTTCAGGGTCCAACACAGAAACACGTCACTATATAGATCCAGTGTTATCAGAGTGCCGGGAGTAAACAGCTTCCACCTGCTCGTCTCTGATGATCAGGATCCCGACCACCTCGCTCTGCACCGTGGACACGAAGGCCTGCAGCGGCACGCCATCCTGAGAGGGAACAGAAACACAATATATGTAAATATAGACCAGTTTGAGTGTGTGTGTGTGTGTGTGTGTGTGTGTGTGTGTGTGTGTGTGTGTGTGTGTGTGTGTGTGTGTGTGTGTGGGCACCTTCTTGTGTCAGCCCGGTGCCATGAATACACATGAAGTGTCAGCAGAAGTAATTATCAGTTTTGGAGCGTCTCGCTGACAGCTGGGGTGTCAGTCAGAGAGGAGAAGCCGCTCAACTGAATTCTCACCAATCTGCTGCCTGGCATCTCTTCTCCATCCTGAGACAATCACCAGCAGCTCCACATCACCCCCCCCGGCCAACACAATCATCAGGTCATTCTAATTCAGTTAAAGGGGAGCCAGTTCCAACCCTGATATGTTCGGTTATTCTTTATCATTTCCAAACACTGACCATATTGCAGTTGGTTTAACACTGAATACATTTGATCAGGTTTTCTCTCATTGTGCGGTTAAGTTAAATGTTTGTTGATGTCACACATGGAGCTGCTGTCATGCAAGTAACATTTCAGACTTGATCTGACCATTAAAGTATTATCATATATCGTATTTAGCAGTAGTAGCTTAGCATGAGCTTTGTTTATTATATCTACAATCTTACATATGGTTTTACATAAAACATATATTTGGAATCTACACTTAAAAGCAATGTTAGACTTACTGTAGCACTTCTTTCCCCAACATATAGTAAGACAAACTATTAAGACATCTGAGAACAATGATAACATAGAAGTTCAAAATGATTCCAAATCCATGTTTTGTCTGTAGTTTTAGTGGGTTTTAGCCAAACAAGTTAAATCAATTAGAAATAACATGCATAGATTATTAATATAGAATACAGGAGCAACAACATCTATTTCTTTAGTTCTATGGGCAAGTTGTTTAAGGAAAGACATTGTGTGAATGTTCAGTGATGTACTTTTGAGGGACATCATAATATGTGAGAAATTGTGGTTTCCTTGGACCTTGATGTGAAGTTAGGGTTTGTGGTAAGCTTTGAGTATTGCACTTTAACATGTGTACAACAGTAGCTGAATGGAACTGATGAGGGCTATGTGGATACATGTAAGCGATGAGATGCTAGCAGCTCTCAGATGAAGAAAGGTTGGAGACCCCTGCTTTAAACAGAGTAGTTATAATTTTATTATATGTACAGCACTTTGGCTCGACCAAGAATCGTTTATAAATGTGCTATATAAATAAAACTTGATTTGATTTGATGTATCAGCATCAAAGGTAACCCAGCTGTGTTTCTGTCAGCTTGTTGACTGACCTTGTCTCTGCGGGTCTCGTAGAAACGGTCCAGGTCCTGAAGAAGAGACTCTCTGAGACTCAGAGTCTTCACCAGCTCAGAGACAGCAGGACGGTCTGCAGCTACAGCCGCCCTCACCTCCACACCCCTACAGGACAACACCATCAACAACACCATCAACAACACCATCAACACACACTGAGCAGACACGGTGGAGACAGTTAGAGCTTCTCACAGCACGGTTACAGAGTCTCTTTTGCAAAAACGTGATCATTTGTTTCTGATTTAAAGGTCCCCTATCATACTGTTGTTCATCAACACAGGTCTCAGATATATCCAGAGCCTGTCTCTGATTGGCTGAAACACCAGATCATTGCAGCATTACCCATAATCCCCTCTGTTTCAGCCCTGTTTCCAAAGTGCTGATTCTCTGTCTGTTACTTCAGATGAAAATAAGGAGCCCCTCCCCACGCCCCTCTGAGAGACATTTGGTTACAAAGAACTCAATGGTGCTCTAGAGGAGATTCAGGTGATAAGGAGGGGGGGGGGCTAACTTGGTTGCTGATTGGCTAATGGTTACACAAGACAACACATCGTTATGACATCATCAAGTGGCCAAAATCTGATCAGCTCATTTTCAGACAGGTTTTTATAGAAATGGATCAAAAAGAGAGAAAATCTTTGTTCCTGAAACTTTCAGAGTCTCTTTCCAGAGAGGGGACACATGTTGATGTAGAAGAGACATGAAGAAGAGGGGACACATGTTGATGTAGACGAGACATGAAGAAGAGGGGACACATGTTGATGTAGAAGAGACATGAAGAAGAGGGGACACATGTTGATGTAGAAGAGACATGAAGAAGAGGGGACACATGTTGATGTAGAAGAGACATGAAGAAGAGGGGACACATGTTGATGTAGAAGAGAGATGGAGAAGAGGGGACACATGTTGATGTAGAAGAGACATGAAGAAGAGGGGGACACATGTTGATGTAGAAGAGACATGAAGAAGAGGGGACACATGTTGATGTAGAAGAGACATGAAGAAGAGGGGACACATGTTGATGTAGAAGAGAGATGGAGAGAGGGGACACATGTTGATGTAGAAGAGACATGAAGAAGAGGGGACACATGTTGATGTGGAAGAGACATGAAGAAGAGGGGACACATGTTGATGTAGAAGAGACATGAAGAAGAGGGGACACATGTTGATGTAGAAGAGACATGAAGAAGAGGGGACACATGTTGATGAAGAAGAGACATGGAGAAGAGGGGACACATGTTGATGTAGAAGAGACATGGAGAAGAGGGGACACATGTTGATGTAGAAGAGACATGAAGAAGAGGGGACACATGTTGATGTGGAAGAGACATGAAGAAGAGGGGACACATGTTGATGTAGAAGAGACATGAAGAAGAGGGGGACCACATGTTGATGTAGAAGAGACATGAAGAAGAGGGGACACATGTTGATGTAGAAGAGACATGAAGAAGAGGGGACACATGTTGATGTAGAAGAGACATGAAGAAGAGGGGACACGTGTTGATGTGGAAGAGACATGAAGAAGAGGGGACACATGTTGATGTAGAAGAGACATGAAGAAGAGGGGACACATGTTGATGAAGGAGAGACATGAAGAAGAGGGGACACATGTTGATGTAGAAGAGACATGAGGAAGAGGGGACACATGTTGATGTAGAAGAGACGTGAAGAAGAGGGGACACATGTTGATGTGGAAGAGACATGAAGAAGAGGGGACACATGTTGATGTGGAAGAGACATGAAGAAGAGGGGACACATGTTGATGTGGAAGAGACATGAAGAAGAGGGGACACATGTTGATGTAGAAGAGACATGAAGAAGAGGGGACACATGTTGATGTAGAAGAGACATGAAGAAGAGGGGAACAATGTTGATGTAGAAGAGACATGAAGAAGAGGGGACACATGTTGATGTAGAAGAGACATGAAGAAGAGGGGACACATGTTGATGTAGAAGAGACATGAGGAAGAGGGGACACATGTTGATGTAGAAGAGACGTGGAGAAGAGGGGACACATGTTGATGTAGAAGAGACATGAAGAAGAGGGGACACATGTTGATGTAGAAGAGACATGAAGAAGAGGGGACACATGTTGATGTAGAAGACACATGAAGAAGAGGGGACACATGTTGATGTAGAAGAGACATGAAGAAGAGGGGACACATGTTGATGTAGAAGAGACATGAAGAAGAGGGGACACGTGTTGATGTAGAAGAGACATGAAGAAGAGGGGACACGTGTTGATGTGGAAGAGACATGAAGAAGAGGGGACACATGTTGATGTAGAAGAGACATGAAGAAGAGGGGACACATGTTGATGAAGGAGAGACATGAAGAAGAGGGGACACATGTTGATGTGGAAGAGACATGAAGAAGAGGGACACATGTTGATGTGGAAGAGACATGAAGAAGAGGGGGACACATGTTGATGTGGGAAGAGACATGAAGAAGAGGGACACATGTTGATGTAGAAGAGACATGAAGAAGAGGGGACACATGTTGATGTAGAAGAGACATGAAGAAGAGGGGACACATGTTGATGTAGAAGAGACATGAAGAAGAGGGGACACATGTTGATGTAGAAGAGACATGAAGAAGAGGGGACACATGTTGATGTAGAAGAGACTGAAGAAGAGGGGACACATGTTGATGTAGAGGAGACATGAAGAAGAGGGGGACACATGTTGATGTAGAGGAGACATGAAGAAGAGGGGACACATGTTGATGTAGAAGAGACATGAAGAAGAGGGGGACACATGTTGATGTAGAAGAGACATGAAGAAGAGGGGACACATGTTGATGTAGAAGAGACATGAAGAAGAGGGGACACATGTTGATGTAGAAGAGACATGAAGAAGAGTGGACACATGTTGATGTAGAAGAGACATGAAGAAGAGGGGACACATGTTGATGTAGAAGAGACATGAAGAAGAGGGGACACATGTTGATGTAGAAGAGACATGAAGAAGAGGGGACACATGTTGATGTAGAAGAGACATGAAGAAGAGGGGGACACATGTTGATGTAGAAGAGACATGAAGAAGAGGGGACACATGTTGATGTAGAAGAGACATGAAGAAGAGGGGACACATGTTGATGTAGAAGAGACATGAAGAAGAGGGGACACATGTTGATGTAGAAGAGACATGAAGAAGAGGGGACACATGTTGATGTAGAAGAGACATGAAGAAGAGGGGACATATGTTGATGTAGAAGAGACATGAAGAAGAGGGGACACATGTTGATGTAGAGGAGACATGGAGAAGAGGGGACAACATGTTGATGTAGAGGAGACATGGAGAAGAGGGGACACATGTTGATGTAGAGGAGACATGGAGAAGAGGGGACACATGTTGATGTAGAGGAGACATGGAGAAGAGGGGACACATGTTGATGTAGAGGAGACATGGAGAAGAGGGGACACATGTTGATGTAGAGGAGACATGGAGAAGAGGGGACACATGTTGATGTAGAGGAGACATGGAGAAGAGGGGACACATGTTGATGTAGAGGAGACATGGAGAAGAGGGGACACATGTTGATGTAGAGGAGACATGGAGAAGAGGGGACACATGTTGATGTAGAGGAGACATGGAGAAGAGGGGACACATGTTGATGTAGAAGAGACATGAAGAAGAGGGGACACGTGTTGATGTAGAAGAGACATGAAGAAGAGGGGACACGTGTTGATGTAGAAGAGACATGGAGAAGAGGGGACACATGTTGATGTAGAAGAGACATGAAGAAGAGGGGACACATGTTGATGTAGAAGAGACATGAAGAAGAGGGGACACATGTTGATGTAGAAGAGACATGAAGAAGAGGGGACACATGTTGATGTAGAAGAGACGTGAAGAAGAGGGGACACATGTTGATGTAGAGGAGACATGAAGAAGAGGGGACACATGTTGATGCAGAAGAGACATGAAGAAGAGGGGACACGTGTTGATGTAGAAGAGACATGAAGAAGAGGGGACACGTGTTGATGTAGAAGAGACATGAAGAAGAGGGGACACGTGTTGATGTAGAAGAGACATGGAGAAGAGGGGACACATGTTGATGTAGAAGAGACATGAAGAAGAGGGGACACATGTTGATGTAGAAGAGACATGAAGAAGAGGGGACACATGTTGATGTAGAAGAGACATGAAGAAGAGGGGACACATGTTGATGTAGAGGAGACATGGAGAAGAGGGGACACATGTTGATGTAGAAGAGACATGAAGAAGAGGGGACACATGTTGATGTAGAGGAGACATGGAGAAGAGGGGACACATGTTGATGTAGAAGAGACATGAAGAAGAGGGGACACATGTTGATGTAGAGGAGACATGGAGAAGAGGGGACACATGTTGATGTAGAAGAGACATGAAGAAGAGGGGACACATGTTGATGTAGAGGAGACATGGAGAAGAGGGGACACATGTTGATGTAGAGGAGACTACAGAGAGACGGCTTCATGTTCGGTTTCAAGTGTTTTACATCTCTGTTTGTGTGTGATGACCCACCTGAGTCCGGAGCGCTGGAAGACGTAGATTTCTCGGCTCGGCGAGGCGTTGGTGGAGCGGGGGGGGCAGCCGGATGCAGCTCTGCAGCAGCAGGAACTCAGGGGACAGAGTCGGGACGGTGATGATGCAGAGGTCCACGTCCTGAGAGACACATATATATTTATACACACTTCGCTGAGCAGAGAAATGCATCGTGTTTTAAAGAACCTTCCTTAACTCAATCAAACGGCTTTAACATTGTCATCAGTGTGACAACACTTATACACATAGTAGAGTAATATGCACATTTCTACTTTAACTACGTTTATGATATATTTTCTTTGACTTCTTATGTTAATATACATTTTTATTGAATTTCTATTGGATCTTTTTAATTACACACTTATTCTATCTGCTTCTGATTATATAACTATTTTAATTATTTTATTTATACTTAATTTTATTGTATTTAAAATAGAGAAACCACATCTTTATTCTGATTCTAAAACACGTTTAAACCCGTGAACCTGGCGCTCTCCATATGATCACAACAGAGACACTGAGATCTTAATTCATGATATAAACACTTTCTTGTTCTTCATGAAGCTGCTACTTCCTCTTTTTACCGTGGAAGCAATTTTATTAACATGTGTTTGCCTCTTTATTTAATACGTTACTCTTCTGGTTCTTCTGGTGCTTAAAGCTATACATGTCCTCTGTGTCGGACAGACGAAGGGTTTCTGATACTTACGGGGAAAACTGTGAATATATAAGGAATGAAGTCCACTGATCTGGAAGAGAACAAGAACGGGGAAGTCAGGTGTAAGTATAATAAAACTACATTTGATTTCTAAGCGCTTGTCAGGTGCTCAAAGACACTTCACAGCGGGGGGCCGATGATGCGGACATCTTAGTGCACGGGAAGAACCCTGAGATGATCTCATCCTGTCTCTCTTTGGACGAGGTTCAACACGGCTGAACAACACGTGCTGACAGTTCAACGTAAACAACCAGTCTGCATGATGTTCAGTCAAAACCGAAGGATCCAACGTGTTTTTAAACGGAGCAGAAATAGAACTAGTCCCCCACTTCAAATATCTTACTGGACTCGAACTTGACTTTTAAGAAACATATCAAGACAACATTAAATTCAACTTGCAACATTTTAAACAAATGAGATCTTTCTTAACTGTCGATGCTGCAAAGTCACACCTCCACTGTAGATTCTATCCCACATTGAATACTGTTTGACCAACTGGTCGTTTGCTTGAGCCACAAACCTGAAACCCAGAGAACAGCTGTAACAGAAAGCTGTCCAGGTGTGTGACAGAAAGCCACCCTCATACCACCTCTGTAGCATCCTGGAGAAACGCCATTTCTTGAGTTTTTTACACTACATTACATTGCATTTAGCTGACGCTTTTATCCAAAGCGACTTACAATAAGTGCATTCGACCAGGAAGACACAACCCTGAAGAAAACAGAATCATAAAGTACATCAGGTTTCATAGAGCCAAACATTTCAAGTGCTACTCAGCTGGCTTTAGGTAAGCCAGTCCTTTATTAGTATATAAGTGCTTTGTTAGTAATTCTATGGCTGGAAGTGGAGTCGAAAGAGATGAGTTTTCAGTCTGGAAGGTGTGTAAGCTTTCTGCTGTCCTGATGTCAATGGGGAGCTCATTCCACCATCTTGGAGCCAGGATAGCAAACCCACGTGTTTCTGCTGATGGGAACTTGGGTCCCCCTCGCAGCGAGGGTGCAGCGAGTCGTTTGGCTGATGCAGAGCGTAGTGCACGTGCTGGGGTGTACAGTTTAACCATGTCCTGGATGTAGGAAGGGCCAGATCCATTCGCAGCATGGTACGCAAGTACCAGTGTCTTGAAGTGGATTCTAGCAGTTACCGGGAGCCAGTGAAGGGAGCGGAGGAGCGGAGTGGTGTGGGAACATGTAGGAAGGTTGAAGACCAGACGAGCTGCTGCATTCTGGATGAGCTGCAGAGGTGGGATGGCACATGCAGGTAGACCAGCCAGGAGGGAGTTGCAGTAGTCTAGGCGTGAGATGACGAGAGCCTGGACCAGAACCTGCGTGGCTTTCTGGGTCAGCTAGGGACGTATCCTCCTGATGTTGTAAAGCGTGTATCTGCAGCAGCGGGTTGTAGCAGCGATGTTTTGACCATTTTAAGTCTAAAGTATGTGTTTTTTTATAAATGTTTACATGGACGCTGAAAAGTCAGAATTTTGATATATAAGCTATTCTGTATGTGATGACTACGTCCATTCTTGAGAGGATAATAAATACATGGATCCTGAGATTGAACCTCAAGCCAGTGATATGTTTCTAACAAAATATGAACACAGTATTGTTCAGTGTTTTGAAGGTGGGGGGGGGGGGGGGCAGTGCAGTCTCTGACGTGCCAAGTTTCACAATAAAAGCCCGGCTGGTGATGGCCGACAGATCTGCTCGCTGCTTCCAGCTCAACTTCTCTCTTCCCGCTCCGTCACGCTGTCAGAGTCAGCGGCGCCCTCATTAATAACGTGCTCACTGTCGGCAGGAAGCCTCGTCTCCTCACTGAGGAACAGCTGGGAGGCGAGGCAGCCAGAAAACACTCACTGTCTGTCTAACTCTGACTGATGCAACTCTGAGCCGCTGCCATCAGTGGAAGCATGGAGGCAAGTGGGGGATACGCACGTTTCAATTATGGAATTACTTCAAAACAAGTCGTACATTTGATGGGAATTATAGCAACGTCATTCTGTAAGAGTATCTTATAGTTAAATGTTTAGTTCCATGTAACTTTCCCTCCCCCTCGTTCCCTTTAATGTGTTGGAAAGTAATTCATTTACTTAAGTCCATTTGTGAGGTCTTGTATACCTTACGGGTATTTCCATTTCATGCTACTATATACCTCACTACAATTTGGAAGCCAATATTGCACTTTTTACTCCACTACAATTATTTGCAGGTTCGTATTAATAACTCAACTAAATAACTATAATGTTGTGCTTTGGATGAACCCTCCTGTTGTCTCGAGGTCCACTTTGACGCATCTCTGGTTGTATTGGAAGTTTGAATTGGAAAGTTTAATTTCAAAAGTTACATTTGATTCGTTTTGATTTAAAGGGACATATTATCCCCTTATCTCGACTTTACCTGGTCTCGTGATTCTTGTCAATGACGAAGAACTGAATACAAACGGCGCTGGATTTCCCCGCTTCAGTCAATTGAGTGTCCTCCTGAGGAAAGGGACAAGAAGTGACACATACCACAAAGCAGAAGGTAAAGACAGTTGAGTTATATCGCTTGTGTCATGCATTACAGCTGATTCACAGAAGTGTAGTTCCAGTTGTTTACCTGAGGATTTGATTGGGGGTCTTCTGGGTCTTCTCTTGATTCAGGCAGAGCAGCAGGATCAGGATTTGTTATTTGATCCAGTTTGTACAAACCGTCCAGCTCACTTAAATCAAAGCTGTCGTGCAACTGCTTAAAATCTACATCAGACGTGACACTGATGAAGCCGACAGGAAGTCTGTCACTCTGTGGAGGAAACACAAGTCATATTTATATCTGCCTCTTACTGTAATATACGTCTATGATCGGGCAGACTTTAACATTTATTGATTATTTACTTTTTATGTTTAAACGCCAAGAGAAGTTGTAGTGCTTGTTTTCATTGTAAAGTAATAGTGAATATTAACAGTGCTGTAAAAACAAAGCTTTGTTATTAGTTTTATTAAAGGTGGGGTATGTAATTCACTTCAGGAACACTTGTTGTTATCTTCCATGGAATGCTCTTAACATCCCGATAGCAATAAATCCATAAAGAAATATCATCTGTGGAAGCCGTGGCGCTGTAGAAAGCTCGACCAATCATCTGAGCCGGCTAAAGTAACTGGATGGCCTGCCTGCCTGTCAGCCTTCCATCTGGGCACACACTCATCTCGTGCCCTCATTGGTCATGTGCGCGTTCGTGTGTGTTGGAGGAGGGGCTCTGTGAGGAAGTGGCAGATTTCTTCGGCTGCGTATTTTCAGATTCTAGCGCACTCGAGCTGTTTCTCCATTCTTACCCACCCCACTTTTAATAGTAATATTATGTATTACTGTTAGTATATTAAATAAATGATTAGTCTCAAATGGATCTCACTACAATATTTATTTTGTACATTTTCTGCAATTAAATCACATTCCTCAACAGCTAGTTGTTTATTTGACTTCCATTACATTTTGACCACATGAATACTTTGAAGACTCCTTGTCCATGTCATGGCAGATATTCGTATAAAGCTTATTATACAAGTCTTATTGTAAGCACATGCACAACTACATGGACCTCAAGGTGAAATAATAATGTTTCTTTTTATAATTTATACAGATTGTTTCAGAATGTGATGATTAATACGTATTTGTTATGGTTTCAAATGAAGCTTCCAAACAGCGATGAATTATCCGGGTGGTTCAGACTGATGTTTCTGAATAGATGATTTACCAGGACAATACACACTGAAATGAATATTCTGTAACAGGTAATGTCAGCGGGAACAGGCTGGCCCGATGGTTCAACACATTCAGACTAAAAGCCCAGAATGCTTCAGATGTCTGGACTCAATATGTTCAGTGAGAGCATGTCCTGGCCCTGGATCAGCTCCTATCTGCCATATGCTGCTCAACACATGTCAGGGGGGAGGGATCTGTCAACCCCCCAATGCCCGAGGGAACGCACCCAGCAGGGAGGCTGACAACCAGGGAAAGCATCATCAGAGAGGGGGTGTTACAATGTGGATCAGAAATGGAATAGCCTTAGTCAAGAAAATACATTGATCAGGACTAAGACCACCAGACTCAGGGACCGCTTCACCCCACAGACCATCAGACTCAGGACAGCTTCACCCCACAGACCACCAGACTCAGGGACAGCTTCACCCACAGGCCATCAGACTCAGGGACAGCTTCACCCCACAGGCCATCAGACTCAGGGACAGCTTCACCCCACAGACCATCAGACTCAGGGACAGCTTCACCCACAGACCACCAGACTCAGGGACAGCTTCACCCACAGGCCATCAGACTCAGGGACAGCTTCACCCACAGGCCATCAGACTCAGGGACAGCTTCACCCCACAGGCCATCAGACTCAGGGACAGCTTCACCCCACAGACCATCAGACTCAGGGACAGCTTCACCCCACAGGCCATCAGACTCAGGGACAGCTTCACCCCACAGACCATCAGACTCAGGGACAGCTTCACCCCGCAGGCCATCAGACTCAGGGACAGCTTCACCCCGCAGGCCATCAGACTCAGGGACAGCTTCACCCCACAGGCCATCAGACTCAGGGACCGCTTCACCCCACAGACCATCAGACTCAGGGACAGCTTCACCCCACAGACCATCAGACTCAGGGACAGCTTCACCCCACAGGCCATCAGACTCAGGGACAGCTTCACCCCACAGGCCATCAGACTCAGGGACCGCTTCACCCCACAGACCATCAGACTCAGGGACAGCTTCACCCCACAGGCCATCAGACTCAGGGACAGCTTCACCCCACAGACCACCAGACTCAGGGACAGCTTCACCCCACAGACCACCAGACTCAGGGACAGCTTCACCCCACAGGCCATCAGACTCAGGGACAGCTTCACCCCACAGACCACCAGACTGTTACACCTGAACTCTGTGAAGAACTTCCATAACATGCATCCGTCTGCACCGTACAAATGATTTATCTAATATATCATATTCCAATGACTTGTATATACTTGTTATTGTGTTGCTCTGTTGGAGGAGGAGCCTGTGACCTCAGACTGACAGATCTTCACTGTAAATGACAACAAAATTAAAAACTGAGCAAATGACAAATGACCTACAGTCAGAGGAGCGGGATGTTTGAGTGGACACACACACACACACACACACACACACACACACACACACACACGTTTCAGCATTTTTTGTGGGAAAGAATTCCGAGATAAGTTTTTGCGCCATGTCAGTTACTTGTGTTGTACTAAAAACTAACAAAACACTTTTTAGACACTAGATGTTTTATCCACATCTTAATAATTTATTATATAGTTTAAAATGATCATTTGAATAATAATACAGGGCCGTCCCTCCCTACAGGCCGACCATGCAGACTGCGTGGGGCCTCACCTTGCGGAAGGGGCCTCAAATGGCCAGGGACGGCCCTGCTCAGGCACAATGACATGAAATAAAAAAAATATATATATAAAATAATAATAATAAAATGTGCAGACAGAGCAGCTCCGCCTGCCTGCCGCTAGGGGGGGCTGCAGCGCCCTCAGCACCCCCCTTCCCGCGCCCCTGCCTACAGTAGAATCAGTAGAATACAGGAGACGTTGAGGATCATCCTCTTTTGGAATAATAGGTATGTTTTCAAATTGAATTATTTACAAAGATAATACACAAGTAGTGCTGTGAGCAAGGAGCAAGCGGTCAGAGGAGGTACTGCATACGGCTCTAACAAGTAGATCGGACATTAGGAGCAAGCGGTCAGAGGACGTACTGCATACGGCTCTAACAAGTAGATCGGACATTAGGAGCAAGCGGTCAGAGGAGGTACTGCATACGGCTTTAACAAGTAGATCGGACATTAGGAGCAAGCGGTCAGAGGAGGTACTGCATACAGCTTTAACAAGTAGATCGGACATTAGGAGCAAGCGGTCAGAGGACGTACTGCATACGGCTCTAACAAGTAGATCGGACATAAGGAACAAGCGGTCAGAGGACGTACTGCATACGGCTTTAACAAGTAGATCGGACATAAGGAGCAAGCGGTCAGAGGAGGTACTGCATACGGCTTTAACAAGTAGATCGGACATAAGGAGCAAGTGGTCAGAGGACGTACTGCATACGGCTCTAACAAGTAGATCGGACATAAGGAACAAGCGGTCAGAGGACGTACTGCATACGGCTTTAACAAGTAGATCGGACATAAGGAGCAAGTGGTCAGAGGACGTACTGCATACGGCTCTAACAAGTAGATCGGACATAAGGAGCAAGCGGTCAGAGGACGTACTGCATACGGCTTTAACAAGTAGATCGGACATAAGGAGCAAGTGGTCAGAGGACGTACTGCATACGGCTCTAACAAGTAGATCGGACATAAGGAACAAGCGGTCAGAGGACGTACTGCATACGGCTTTAACAAGTAGATCGGACATAAGGAGCAAGTGGTCAGAGGACGTACTGCATACGGCTCTAACAAGTAGATCGGACATAAGGAACAAGCGGTCAGAGGACGTACTGCATACGGCTTTAACAAGTAGATCGGACATAAGGAGCAAGTGGTCAGAGGACGTACTGCATACGGCTCTAACAAGTAGATCGGACATAAGGAACAAGCGGTCAGAGGACGTACTGCATACGGCTCTAACAAGTAGATCGGACATAAGGAGCAAGTGGTCAGAGGACGTACTGCATACGGCTTTAACAAGTAGATCGGACATAAGGAGCAAGTGGTCAGAGGACGTACTGCATACGGCTCTAACAAGTAGATCGGACATAAGGAACAAGCGGTCAGAGGACGTACTGCATACGGCTTTAACAAGTAGATCGGACATAAGGAGCAAGCGGTCAGAGGACGTACTGCATACGGCTCTAACAAGTAGATCGGACATAAGGAGCAAGCGGTCAGAGGAGGTACTGCATACGGCTTTAACAAGTAGATCGGACATAAGGAGCAAGCGGTCAGAGGAGGTACTGCATACGGCTTTAACAAGTAGATCGGACATGTTGGTCAATTAATCTTTGTGTTGTATAATTATTAAGAAAGCATATTGTGTTTGTTGTAGTCTAAATCTGCGGTGGAGGATTTACCTCGTACTAGAACGTGTCCAAAACAATGAAATAAATACAACACATGTTAGTCTGTGAAGAAAAAGCTAAGAGTTGGAACAAACCTCACAAACGGCGCAGTGGTTCTCCTCGTTCTGTTCCTGGATCAGTTCTGCCAGGAAGTACGGCTGCTCCATGACAGACAGGACTTTGGTCTGATCCTCAAAGATACGCATCAAATCATCATGGTCTTCAACCCTGGGGGGCACAAACAGAAGGAGCATTCACCTCAACTCTCCAGCAATCCTATTAAAGGAATCTAAACACTGTAATAACAGAAGGCCGGCTGACAGTCCTCAAGCAACTCATAATTATCACTCAGCAGCTTTGGTAAGCTTCTTTTAGGTCATATATGTATCCTCTTGTTGAGAGTTCTTCTGCCCCCTAGTGGACACAAAGCTTCAACTTTACCCACCTACACAAAAGATCAACATCTATTGAATTCTGCTGACAAAGTCACTATTTTCAACCATATGTGTGCATGATACTTAACTGTTAAAGTTCATTTATCTATATAGCACATTTCAGACACAAAGGCAACTCAAAGTGCATTTCATAAGCATTTAGATACAGAGCAAATCAAACGGAAAACAAGAGAGAAGGTGGTTAAAACATTGGAGATAGTAGACTCTGCAAGAGGTCAAGAGGTATAATACTAACATGTACTTAGATGGGAATGCAGCAGTCAATACAAAGGTTTCAGACCCAATTTAAACAACTCGTCATGTGTTAAATATACATTGTTCCATGCATGTCTTTCACTGCCCTGTAGGAAGGCGTACTGTATGCATTTGAGCCGGACATATATTTTACGTAATTGAGGGGGAAGGAACGAGGTGAACCCACCTGGCGGGGCGGATGAGAAGCTTCGGACAGTGCTCTTGTCTGTGGCAGATGAACGCTGAGCACTCGAGGTCAGTCAGACGCTGCAGAGGATCAAACACCTCGTCCAGAGCCTCCTCTGCACAAACAGCAACACAACACTCTTTGGGTTCTTTTGGTTTAATTGTTTCTGTTAGAAAACTCTCACTCGTCACCGGCTTGAGCTTCAACCTCAGGATCCATGTATTTATGATGCTCTCAAGAATGGAAGTAGTCATCACACAAAAAAAAGAAATTCTGACTTTCTCTCAAAATCATTTTTTTAATACTTTTTCTCGAAATCTCAAAAATTCTGACTCTTTTTTACTTCAGATTAGCTCCACGTCAGAAATGAGCATGCTTGATGCCTCTCTCCATAGAGGCTGAATCATCATGTTAATCACATAGCTATCATCTGCCTCAAACAGTCCTGATGCTCTGCTAGGTAATCACACATCCTGTCATGTTCACAGCTACAGTTGGGATACCTTTGTTAGCATGCTACTCTCAGATTGGAAGAGGACATTCAGGATTTTAGAAAGTACATGTTATCTTAACTGATGAACTGAGAAAGGAATTTAAAGCAGCCGTTCACCTAAAACACCAGCGTACGGGCTGAGCAGAAGGATGTATTCCAGCTCTGTGACGGCGTTAAAGACAGCTCTGTGAAAACAAGCAAAGCAACGAGGGACTTCATGTGACAGACATTACATTAACCTCTGTGAGTCTGTGGGGGCTTCTGTCTCACTGTAAAAGCCCCCGCTGTGGGACTCATAAAGGAATTCTGATTACTGAAGCACATTAGAGTCATCTAATAATAATCAACGTAATGTAGTTATGTGGGAGTGAACCCCTGACAGTGTAACAGTCCACCTGACTATAATCACGACACACAACTAAAAGAGTGCTGGCAAATATGGCAATACATGTATTCCTCTGATGATTAAAGGTGGGGTAGGTCATTCACTTCACAAACACTTGTTGTTATATTCCATGGAATGCTCTTAACATCCGATATGAATACATTAAATGCTTTGACAACAAATCCATAAAGAAATGTCATCTGTGGAAGCTGTAGCGCTGTAAAAAGCACGACCAATCATCTGACCGGCCCGGCTAAAGTTACTGGATGGCCTACCTTCTTTTTAATGACTGATTTTAAATGCCATTTTCTTAATTGCCTTGCCTTGCCTAAACTTGCCTAAACTTGCCAAAACTTGCCTTGCCTTGCCTAAACTTGCCTTGCCTAAACTTGCCTTGCCTAAACTTGCCTAAACTTGCCTTGCCTAAACTTGCCTTGCCTAAACTTGCCTAACTTGCCTTGCCTAAACTTGCCTTGCCTAAACTAGCCTAAACTTGCCTTGCCTAAACTTGCCTAAACTTGCCTTGCCTAAACTTGCCTTGCCTTGCCTTTGCCTAAATTGCCTTGCCTTGCTAACGCCTCTAACTTGCCTTGCCTAAACTTGCCTAAACTTGCCTTGCCTAAACTGATCTCGTGCCCTCATTGGTCATGTGTGCGTTCGTGTGTGTTGGAGGAGGGGCTCTGTGAGGAAGTCTGAAGGAAGGGGCAGATTTTTTTCGGTTGTGTATTTTCAAATTCTAGCGCACTCGAGCTGCTTTCTCCATTCTTACCTACCCCACCTTTAAGTATTGAATAACACTGTAAAAAGACAACATGATTTTTCGGAAATTCAATATTCTAAATGACAATTCCACAGAAAAGGATCTACTTTTATTTTTTCATACCTTAATATTTCTTTTGCACTTGCTGTGGCGAAATCTGTGTCTGCCACGAAGAAGTGGAGGAAGAGTGTGTTCACAGGCTGTGGAGGGAAGATCTTTTAGCAAGTTTCCTCAACAGGTGTCTGCTCGAGCCAAAGATGTGTAGTCCTGTACAATGAAACGCTAAAATATGTGAATTCACGAGAGGTACAGACTGTGCATGTTTCAGCGCTGAAGTGTTTCTGCAGGAACGCTTCCCAGCAAGTCTGATCCACCAAGTCTCCAACAGGGTGATCGAAGAAGGAAGCGTGAGCCAGGATCTCCTCCCTCTCATTGGCCAGAGTCACGGCCAGATTGGCTTTCTCTCTGGAGAAACGGGAGAGGGAACGAGAACCAAGGGGTCATGTCAGTATTTCTGATTACCTGCGAGGCAAGATGTCACAATGGGAAAAACAACATCAAATAGTTCATACAGCCATTTTCAAATCTTCTTATGTCCTAAATAATCCACCTTTTCTCAATCTACCCGTGTGCTCATACTGTATGCTCCATCATCATTATTATTCAGGATCAGGATAACAATATGGCATCCAACCCAAAAGTGCAAACATTAAAAAAGTGCACATACTGTAAATCAGTGCTTCTCAAAGTGTGGTCCGTGAGCGCCCCCTAGTGGTCCGTGAGTATATTGGTAACATTTCACATTTGAAATAAATAGATTTGAGTTTTCCGCACTCTCGCGGGAATATCTCCGCAATGGAGCGAGCTTAAGTTTCACTTTCGATTGCATGATATAGCCCAGCGCAACACCTTCATCACACATGTTGCCACGTGTTTGTAGCATTTTCAGGCGATTTGTAATCTGTTCTAGAAAAACGATGTGTTTTTGGATATTTGTGGAGTTGGGTGGTCCGCGAGTGTTTTTGTATTGGTTAAGTCCTTGGTATAAAAAGTTTGAGAAACACTGCTGTAAATAAATACATATAATAAATGATACAAGGATATATATAATAACATAATATCAATTACAAGAATTGATGTGTACAGTATGACTAATAAGCTAGTCTGTCATATGTTTAGTACATAAATACACTTGTATGAACATTTGGTTCAGAGTTAAGTAGCAAGTGAGTTAAGATAAACTACATAATAACAAGACACGTGATCTTGAAGAAACCACCGTGGCTGTAAATGCTTTGGCTAACTGTGTGTTTTAAAATGGTCTGTAACTGTGCTGTTACCATTCTTGGGCCAGGACTCATGTACAGCTGACCTTATCAAAGCCTAGGTGAACCTCTTATTAGAAATCCTGGTAAGTACTCTCTAAAGATAAACTTAAGACACTAAACAAAGAAGTGTTGTGTCTCACAGCAGATGGATCACGTTGACTCGTCCAAACACTGCTCCAGCTTCAGGGCAGATGAGGCCGTTGATCCCCTGAGCGTCGGCTGACTCCGTCCTTCTGACATTCACAGCTTCCTCCTGGCCGCTGGAGGAAGTTATCGTCCTCATCTTCACCTGGGCTCACTGCTTTCATAATAGAGCACTGGATCAGGTCAGGCACGATAACATAAACAGCATTAATGATGTATGTTAGCGTAATGTAAGTAGTGGTGGAGGAAGATGTTGGATCCTTTGGTAAAGTGTAAACATACCAATACCACAGTGTAAAAAAGGCTCTGTTACAAGTGACAGTCCTGCATTAAAATGATACTCAGGTGAATGTGTGGAAAGTTTATACAATACATAATAAATGTCCCTTTTACACTTATATAATATATATTGGATTACTCTAAACATTGTTGTAAAAGCATGTTACTGCTGTAGCTGTAAATAATAGTGAATATATACACATAACATTACAGTTATATTAATATTATATTACAACTAACTATCATTTTCTATGTAATCATAGTTAGTTTCATCCCAACATTGCACAACAATTGTTTGTTTTGTACAGATAATTGTATTTTTAAGGACATTTCATATTCATAAAAGTTGATAGGCTGACTATTTAAATATAGTGAATAGTGAATAAAAAGGCTATCCGAGCTAAATGGGTATTTAACAACTATTTAGTAAAAAATGAATGCTGGTTTAGCATTAGCTTGTTAGGCTAGCTAGTTAAAATCTAGATGTTAGCCAGACTAGAACATTACATTACATTACATTACATTACATTGCATTTAGCAGACGCTTTTGTCCAAAGCGACTTACAATAAGTACATACGACCAGGAAGACACAGCCCAGAAGAAAAACAGAATCATATAAGTACAACAGGTATCATAGAGCCACACATTTCAAGTGCTACTCAGCTGGCTATAGATAGGCCAGTCCTATGTTAGTATATAAGTGCTTTGTCAGCTGGCTATAGATAAGCCAGTCCTTTGTTAGTATATAAGTGCTTTGATAGTAATTCTATCGCTCGAAGTGGAGTCGAAAGAGATGAGTTTTCAGTCTGGAAGGTGTGTAAGCTTTCTGCCGTCCTGATGTCAATGGGGAGCTCATTCCACCATCTTGGAGCCAGGATAGCAAACCCACGTGTTTTTGCTGATGGGAACTTGGGTCCCCCTCGCAGCGAGGGTGCAGCGAGTCGTTTGGCTGATGCAGAGCGGAGTGCACGCGCTGGGGTGTACAGTTTAACCATGTCCTGGATGTAGGAAGGGCCAGATCCATTCGCAGCATGGTACGCAAGTACTAGTGTCTTGAAGTGGATTCTAGCAGTTACCGGGAGCCAGTGGAGGGAGCGGAGGAGCGGAGTGGTGTGGGAACATTTAGGAAGGTTGAAGACCAGACGAGCCGCTGCATTCTGGATGAGCTGCAGAGGACAGATGACCTCACCTGTTACTCACCTGTCTGTCACAGTCCCCACATAAACAACAAAGTTACATTTATTGACAAACCTTGCAATAGCTTGTAGTTGAAATTAGAAAGTGAACATAGCAGTTAGCTCGATAAACTGTTAAGTTAACGGAACATGTTCTGTTGTAGTCTAAGCTAGCCGTTAGCTCCACACAAACTACGTAACCATAGTAACAGAACGCTGCACCGTTTTCAACCATGGTGCTATGGTGCATTCAGGTGCTGCTCGGACGTTCTCGTGTCCCGTGTTTGAAAGTCGTTCTTCCTACTTAGTTTCGTCCCAAACTTTTGGATTAAAAATCCGTAAACCGCTAAAGTATAGATTTACTGTTGCTTTTAAACAAGGTAAAGGATAATGTCTTGCGTGTCTTACTAATCTAGGTCACGCAGCAACGTCGAATGCAAAAGGCCGGTTACAATTTCACAACAATTTACTACCACATGTGAAATAACATCATGTTTAAAAATAAATAAAACAATGCAATGCGTTTTTCTCCATTGCTTTGCGTATCGTGATGTCAAATCGGATTTTGTGTAACAAACTTTTCGTCGCGTTCTCACATCAATTTGCATTTTCCCCATCGAGGAAGTCATTTCTACCGATTGTTATAACAACACGCGAATGCAACCCGCAAAGCATTCTGGGTACTGTCATGGCGGCTCGCGCCTGATGTTTTCAAAACGTTTGTTTCCAGTTTGAAGTTTTGTGGTTTTCGAAGCATTTTAATAGTTTTCTAGTGTTTTTTGGGGTTCAACCTGCCAATAAAAATGGCTTCAACTGCGGCAGGCAAGCAGCGGATCCCGAAGGTGGCGAAGGTAAGAAAACAAAACAACAAATAAAAAAAGCCATGAGCTCCGGAGCTAAGCTAATGCTAACAAATAGATAGCACTGGAGTGGAATTGAGCAAAGCGTTGAGTGAACACCACAGATTGTATGTTTATGTAAATACCAATACAAGTATACATTATATTGTTGTTTTAGAATGGTAACTTTAATCCTAGCTTTCCGGAAACCGCATTACCTTTAAAACAGTACGCTACCTTTCATGTCTGTAGTAGTTTGTCCGACATGTTGCGTTTTGTTTGAGTTTCATGTGTTTTTGACTGTAAACAAAGTAGAAGTACTCAGATCTAGTACTTGGTTAAGGTATGAGTACTCAGATATTGTATTTGAGTTAAAGTAGAAGTATTCAGATCTTGTACTTGAGTAAAAGTAGAAGTATTCAGATCTTGTACTAGAGTAAAAGTAGAAGTACTCAGACCTTGTACTTGAGTAAAAGTAGAAGTACTCAGATCTTGTACTTGAGTAAAAGTAGAAGTACTCAGATCTTGTACTTGAGTAAAAGTAGAAGTACTCAGATCTTGTGTTTGAGTAAAAGTAGAAGTACTCAGATCTTGTACTTGAGTAAAAGTAGAAGTACTCAGACCTTGTACTTGAGTAAAAGTAGAAGTACTCAGATTTTGTGCTTGAGTAAAAGTAGAAGTACTCAGATTTTGTGCTTGAGTAAAAGTAGAAGTACTCAGATCTTGTACTTGAGTAAAAGTAGAAGTACTCAGATCTTGTACTAGAGTAAAAGTAGAAGTACTCAGATCTTGTACTTGAGTAAAAGTAGAAGTACTCAGACCTTGTACTAGAGTAAAAGTAGAAGTACTCAGATCTTGTACTAGAGTAAAAGTACTCAGATCTTGTACTTGAGTAAAAGTAGAAGTACTCAGATCTTGTACTTGAGTAAAAGTAGAAGTACTCAGATCTTGTACTTGAGTAAAAGTAGAAGTACCAGAGTGTAGGAATACTCTGTTACAGTAAAAGTCCTGCATTCAAAATGTTCCTCAAGTGAAAGTAGGAAAGTATTCTCATCAAAATATAGTGAAAGACAGTGAAAGTAGTCGTTGTGCAGATTGGTCCATTTCAGAATAATATATATGATATGTTTTATAATGATTGATGCATTAAGACGTCATGTCTGCAGACACGTATAATACGTCTTGCTGTGTTTCAGGTGAAGAACAAAGCTCCAGCGGAGGTTCAGATCACAGCTGAGCAGCTGCTGAGGGAAGCCAAAGAGAGAGAGCTCGAACTTCTGCCACCGCCACCCAAACAGAAGATCACTGATGAAGAGGAGCTGAACGATTACAAACTGAGGAAGAGGAAGGTGAGTGCTGACACCTGACCAAAACATATAACATTCTCCAATTCAGAAGTGTGAGATCACGACAGTTTATAGATTATATAGGATGTGCAATGTTTTGTTTTATGCTGTTGCAACACAAACATTTTCTCCCAATTGGGCTTCATAAAGTACATCTGATCTAAAGTGATTTTACTAAGACTTAAAACTCCTTAAAAAGACAACTTTGGTGTTTTCTTTTAACCTTGTTTTGAACCATTCTCCTCCTTGTCTCTCAGGGGTTTGAGGACAACATCAGAAAGAACCGAACGGTCATCAGTAACTGGATCAAATACGCACAATGGGAGGAAAGCCTGAAGGAGGTCCAGAGGTATTTTACCCAAAGCCAGGAAGACGTTTTATTCCATTTCCCCTTGAGCTTTATATGCTTCCCTCACCTCCTCCTCCTCCTCCTCCGCTTTCAGGGCTCGCTCCATCTACGAGCGAGCGCTGGACGTGGATCACCGAAACATCACGCTGTGGCTGAAATACGCCGAGATGGAGATGAAGAGCCGGCAGGTGAACCACGCCCGAAACATCTGGGACCGAGCCATCACCATCCTCCCCCGCGTCAACCAGTTCTGGTACGTGTGGCATTACAGCCTTCGCAACAACAAGTCTGCAGACCTGGCAAAGCATTAACTCATGGTTGTTACTAACCGGTATCAGTGTGTTGTTACTTCGGCATCATTTAGAAACGTGTGTTACAATTAAATCACGGTCAGATATGGTTATTTTGTTGTAGTTGTAGCCCCCTTGCCAGCGAGTTGTTTGAATGATGCGAGTAAACACAGCTGGCAGCCGCGGTGAAACTCGAGCGATTAGAGCGAAGAATGTACGTTTGAAACTCCACAAAGCTCGCTTCATGAGTGTGACTCAAACTGTCTTTGTAGCTTCTCCTCTCTGTACTTGGCTATCCACATACCTTCCTGTGCTTCATTGACTTTCCCTTTTCTTCTGGAAACAGGTACAAGTACACGTACATGGAGGAGATGCTGGGGAACGTGGCGGGCTGCAGGCAGGCGTTCGAGCGCTGGATGGAGTGGGAGCCCGACGAGCAGGCCTGGCACTCCTTCATCAACTTCGAGCTGCGCTACAAGGAAGTGGACAAAGGCCGCAGTATCTACGAGAGATATATCCTTTCAAATGGAGTTTTTAGATGTATTGTATTTCTGTCAGGATGTAAACAAATATAGCAAAACAACAACATCATATTACCCACTCTCACCTAAGTACTTCTTACTCAACACGATTCAGATAGATAACTCAAAGTGTTGCAGACCGTTCGTGTCGTGCAAAAGGGTAAAAACAATATTGCCAACTAGTGTTGAACTTTGTAGTCTTTTAGTGGAGATAAAAGACTACAATTCCCACAATGCCAAGAGACTCGTGTAGGCAACCTGTGTGGAAGACGCCAACTCGACACAATTTAATTATTTTAATGTTTATTATCTACGGAAACAAAATAATCTACGTTTTCCTTATCATTTTATTTGATTAGTTTCGACTCTTGTAAAGTAATTTTTTATTTTTTTGAGTGTGGAAATGTTATATTGATTAACCTCAGAGCTGCGTCGCATCACTCCACCCTAACTTCTCAGAGTGAATCTAATCATTTGAAAGATAACACGTTAGAAATGTCTGTTTTGAAAAGGCGTCAACGTGGACTTATAGAAACTCAGGGATATGAATCCGCTGAGAGGAGGAGGAGGAGGAGGAGGAGGAGGGGGGGTCAATAAGGACGGTACAAGGGAAGGTGATCATTACAGAGAAACGTAAACAGTTCAGTCAGAAACATAAATACACTTTGAGTTCATCCTAATCAGGGCTGCATACAACACTTTCTTTAACCCTCTATTTTTATTTTAACTGAACAGAAAGGAGTTTGTTACAAGTGTGCGGAATATTATACATATGGTTGTTTTCTGTTATGATTATATTTTCCCCCGGTCAATGGGTCGATAGCTTCGTCCAAAGAAAGGTAATTAGTGAGAAATATCCATCACTATTCCCCAGAACTCAAGATAACATCTTAAAGACGTCTCGTTAGGGCTGCTCAATTAATCGCAATTCCGATGATGGCTTGCAACGATTACGAAAACAACGTAATCGAAATAAAACGATTATTTTTTTATTATTAAAAGTTAGACTTAAAGTTTTAAACCGTGGTAATTCACAGGCGAGCCGAACACAGTTAACAAGCATTTCTTAAAACTGACCTTCTGAGAAAATGTGAGAAACAAAATACACGACTTCACGTGAACTTTCAACAAAACAATTTATGTTTTCCAAACCATCTGTGGATGTCGTCTGTCCTTCGTGGCCCTGTTTAGACAGTGTCAAATATCCATGGGGTAGTGGTGGTCTAATGGATAAGTAAGGTGGGCTGAAGATCGGAAGGTTGTGAGTTCAAATCCCGTGTGCCCTTGAGTAAGGCACTTAGTCCATAGTTACTCCAGGGAGAATGTCCCTGTAATTGTAAGTCCACCTTGGACTCGAAGACATTGGGAGGCTAATTTTTGTAATATACCAAACCCTGAATGTACAAAATGATCTTTAGTTTTATCTGTAAAGTGAAGTTCTGTTGAGAGTTGAATGATCTTTAGTCTCTGCAGTAATGATTCAGTAACGTGGCTGTAAACTGAACGCAGTGCAGAGTTCAGCGCAGATACAACGCGTACATCTATTGGTGTAAAAATACTACGACGAAATACAGGAAAAGAGGATTCAACACTCCATTAATATCAAAACATTTGAGTACATTGCAGAAGAATGTGTCCAAGCACATTTTCTATTTTAGTTTTGATATAAGTTCAAAGAAATCTGTGAGAGAAATCTGAATTATGTCCAAAAGAGTCTCAGCATAGAAGCGAATGTCTCCTGATCCACGCTGCAGAATCGCAGCCTGCGATCGATGAGCTGCCGTAAGCAGAGAAGAACTCAACTTGAACCACAACTGATTCAATGAAGGTCCTCTGCCTCCGTGGTGTAAGTCGCTTTGGATAAAAAGTTCAGGGTAATCAACTGTTAAAACATACGGTTCACATTTTTCTCTCCAATAAATTGATGTTTTCAAAGTAAATGAATAATCAATTATTGACCCAAATAATCGAGACTATGATTTCTGCCATAATCGAGCAGCCCTACGTCTTGTTGTGTCCGATCAACACTCGAATACCCAAAGATATTTAAGTAACAGCGAACCAGAGAAGCTCCTTGACTCCTCTGCACTCGTCCTCGTTCACCCCGAGGTGAAGAACTGGATAAAGTACGCTCGCTTTGAGGAGAAGCACGGCTACATCGC
>CADEHL010001328.1:218387-310530 GCA_902827135.1 Harpagifer antarcticus
TGCCATGGCGGTATTTAAATTTAAAACTCAAATTAAACACATTAACGGCCTTCAAATCATATTTTAATGTCTATTTGCATGTTATTGCATCAATTATTTCAGTTAGTGACTCAAGAAAGGGCCTTCCTTTGTTTTTTACGTACACCTTTTAATTTTAATTTCAGAGGCAATATTGTATATTTACTCACTTTTTACTGAAAAACATGTTGGTTATAAATGAAATCATATAGTACTGTATTCCTACCAGCATTTTTAAAAAATACATTAAAGTGCCATCGTAGACGAATTGATATAATTGACAGGATATATCAATGGTAATATAATACTGTTGAACAAGCCATTCCGCATGTACTTCTACTTTTGATACTTCGAGGAACATTTAGCTGGATAATACTTATACTCTTTTACTTAAGAAACACTTGAATTCCGGCCTTTCAATTTTATTGAACACAGACAGCAACAGACAAGACAGGACCCAAATAATACACAGACAGATCGTGACAACTAATACATGGTTGAGGCATTAGTGAACCTATATACAGCTTATTGTAACAAGCCCCCTCCCCCCCCCATGCAGCGCTCAAATCATGACCCCATCTCATATGATGCTGCTTCTTTTGTGGAACCTCAACCTCTTTGACAAAGAGAGGTTAAAATGTTTAGCACTCACACTGGTTCAAGACTTTAATCATTTTGTGATTCAACAGCTTCTTGCCTGCATTGCCTTTCCTCCCGTCGCCTCTTGCAGTCTTGCGACATCTCTTGTTCAGACCTTGGTGAATGAAAGACAAACATTAAAAACATTCATTAAAATGATATAGTCTGGTTACAGTGTAACAATAGTCTCAAGAATGCAAATGTTAAATTGTAAAATTAAAGAAACATTCGCATAGTGGAACGTTTTTGAGGAGAACTCGGCACCACCAGTTTGTCCTGGAATATAAAAAGCACACAACCAGATGGGTCAACAACACATGTCCTGAAAAGTCTTGTCTCCAAGTGATATCAATGAAAAACTGAAATATGAAACCCTTATTTCTACATACCTCATTGAAATCAAATTGGGCTCTTGCCACAATGTAAAATGCGTACTGTAAATAAAGAAATAGTATATTATGTTAGGTTGTTGAGATGCTATGGTGTTCATTGACAAATAATATTCCTCTGTGAATGTTGTTTTGGATATAAATAAATCACAGCAGGTCTCAAACGATGAGCAGTAATGGAGTGCAGAGCATGCTGAAAGCATTAAACATCTGTATACATTATTATAAACAGAAAAATAGGACTACTATATGTATACTGTATATCCAGTATCTTACATCAACACAAACACCCCACAGTTGTTCGAGAACAACATCAGGAGGATACGTCCCCAGCTGACCCAGAAAGCCACGCAGGTTCTGGTCCAGCTTCTGGTCCAGGCTCTCGTCACCTCACGCCTAGACTACTGCAACTCCCTCCTGGCTGGTCTACCTGCATGTGCCATCCGACCTCTGCAGCTCATCCAGAATGCAGCGGCTCGTCTGGTCTTCAACCTTCCTAAATTCTCTCACTATCGAATTACTAACAAAGCACTTATATACTAATAAAGGACTGGCTTATCTAAAGCCAGTTGAGTAGCACTTGTTTTGCTCTATGAAACCTGATGTACTTTATGATTCTGTTTCTTCAAGTTTGTATTTTGTTGGTCGAACGCACTATTGTAAGTCGCTTTGATTAAAGGCGTCAGCTAAATGCAATGTAATGTAATGTAATGTAACCCTTGTCTGGTAGGCCCTGTATTGTGAAAAGTCAAAAGTGTCAAAAATGACAATTACATCATACTCTTCAGTAGAATAATTTTAACAAATCTAACCTGGACATCATCCACACCAAGACTTGCTCAAGGCCCAGGGGACAAGATCTGAGCTAGGTTTTCTGTGAACACGATGCATGTGAAAGTTAAGATAAGTACAATTAATTCAAAGTACTCGAAAATCATGCAGAAAATCTTTTAACACTGTTGGCAAAGGAACAAACTTGAACTTCCAAAAAAAAGTCATTAAGGGGTAAAACAGAACAGCCCCGCTGTCAAGTGGCATCTATGGTTCTGTTCAATGCTTTTTATTTAATACTATGTATCCCATGTTAGTTCAAATAAAACAGAGCCATAGATTCAAAAAAGATAGACAAGTGGTCTGAAACAGAACTACATTACATTGCATTTAGCTGACGCTTTTATCCAAAGCGACTTACAATAAGTGCATTCGACCAGGAAGACACAGCCTTGAAGAAAACAGAATCATAAAGTACATCAGGTTTCATAGAGCCAAACATTTCAAGTGCTACTCAACTGGCTTTAGAGGAGCCAGTCCTTTATTAGTATATAAGTGATATGTGTGTGGAAGAGACGGTGACACAGGGCCGTTGTACTTTTTGTTGACCGCAAGATTTATGATTGCTTTGATTATTATTACAATGTCTACGTTTGATCACGGAGCTTTCTCCATTAAACTACATCACAATTCAACCGATCTCAGCAAGTACTCTTTTTAGGGTTCTATACAATATCAGGCCTCAGCCTCTCAGCGACTTTGTTTCTGCTGTCGCTATATCCTGTGAGAATGAGAAGTCACTTCTCATCCATCTCTCCTCTGATGGCCGTGGAGTTCATGTGAGATTAGCTTTTAAATCTCTTTTGTCTTGGTTGTTATAAAAAAGGGTGAAAAAAGTGTAACGTCTATCTTTCATGTTTGATGCATTTCTTGTGTCTGTTCTTCAGAGTGACGGTAACTGCAGGCGTTTCTTCATCAGCAACACAACATGAGGAAGCTGAGCATGTTGTAAATGCATGTTAACAACATGGTGGTTTCCTCTTGTAGCTAATTGTGAAAAAAAAAATGCATTTAAAGGTCACCTATTATGCAAAATCCACTTCTACATCAATCATGTGTCCCGCTTAATCCATGTCTCTACTAATCAACATGTGTCCCCTCTTCTCCATGTCTCTTCTACATCAACATGTGTCCCCTCTTCTTCATGTCTCTTCTACATCAACATGTGTCCCCTCTTCTTCATGTCTCTTCTACATCAACATGTGTCCCCTCTTCTCCATGTCTCTTCTACATCAACATGTGTCCCCTCTTCTCCATGTCTCTTCTACATCAACATGTGTCCCCTCTTCTTCATGTCTCTTCTACACACACATGTGTCCCCTCTTCTCCATGTCTCTTCTACATCAACATGTGTCCCCTCTTCTCCATGTCTCTTCTACATCAACAGTGTCCCCTCTTCCATGTCTCTTCTACATCAACATGTGTCCCCTCTTCTTCATGTCTCTTCCACATCAACTGTGTCCCCTCTTCTTCATGTCCTTCCACATCAACATGTGTCCCCTCTTCTTCATGTCTCTTCTACATCAACATGTGTCCCCTCTTCTCATGTCTCTTCTACATCAATGTGTCCCCTCTTCTCCATGTCTCTTCTACATCAACATGTGTCCCCTCTTCTCCATGTCTCTTCTACATCAACATGTGTCCCCTCTTCTCCATGTCTCTTCTACATCAACATGTGTCCCCTCTTCTCCATGTCTCTTCTACATCAACATGTGTCCCCTCTTCTTCATGTCTCTTCTACATCAACATGTGTCCCCTCTTCTTCATGTCTCTTCTACATCAACATGTGTCCCCTCTTCTTCATGTCTCTTCTACATCAACATGTGTCCCCTCTCTCCATGTCTCTTCTCATCAACATGTGCCCCCTCTTCTCCATGTCTCTCTACATCAACATGTGTCCCCTCTTCTCCATGTCTTTCTACATCAACATGTGTCCCTCTTCTCCATGTCTCTTCTACATCAACATGTGTCCCCTCTTCTCCATGTCTCTTCTACATCAACATGTGTCCCCTCTTCTCCATGTCTCTTCTACATCAACATGTGTCCCCTCTTCTCCATGTCTCTTCTATATCAGCATGTGTCCCCTCTTCTCCATGTCTCTTCTACATCAACATGTGTCCCCTCTTCTTCATGTCTCTTCTACATCAACATGTGTCCCCTCTTCTTCATGTCTCTTCTACATCAACATGTGTCCCATCTTCTTCATGTCTCTTCTACATCAACATGTGTCCCCTCTTCTTCATGTCTCTTCTACATCAACATGTGTCCCCTCTTCTTCATGTCTCTTCTACATCAACATGTGTCCCCTCTTCTTCATGTCTCTTCTACATCAACATGTGTCCCCTCTTCTCCATGTCTCTCAATAACCAGCAAAGTGTGTGCGTGTGTTCAGCCACCAGGGGGCGCCACCTGTGTCCGTGTGTTCAGCCACCAGGGGGCGCCACTGTCATGATTTAGAAAAGTGAATGTGAATGTTTCTGGTTTTTAGCCAAATGGTCAAACATGATTGAGACTATTCACAAAGTGTTGGGTGCTTCAACTAATTGTACAACTTATTTAAATACTTGTTAAGATATATAACGTTTCTATTGTAAATGATAACAGACGTGTTGGTGTTGCTGTCACACATTTGTTGGCACTAACACAAATTGCGTTATGATTTTAAAGGACATTTTGGAGCAATTTTGACCAAAACTATCACAAAATGTTGGCATTTTAACGGAATCTACCAAAACGTCTGCATTTATGTGACCAAAATATGGACTGCAACACACTTTAGTGGTGCTAATATTAGTTTTATAGTTGCACAAATCAACATATCTCTAGGTGTACTATCATATTTGAAAATATAAACTTTCTTGGTCTGCGGTCCAGATTTTAGGGACTCTTATGCGCTTTAACACAGTTCAAAGTTACACATTTTGGAGGGTCCTTGTCCACATTTTGGGGGAACTGTAAAGGTTTTGTATCATAGCAAACAGATGTTGGGGTTAAAGGGAAATGAATGTAAGTAGGATGAATTAAATAATCACATTTTTAGGATCTATTTCCGATTTGGATCATAACCTTGTGTAGATTTCAGATTGTATATCCATCATTCTTTACTTCTTGATTATTATTGCACATTTGGAAATGACCTCGGACGCATTTAGTACTTTTTTAGATTCCCCGGGTACATTTGATCTCACATTTCTAACTTACTTGCCTTTCTGTGCAGAAGGGTTTCTGGTGTACGATTTGGCATGGTCGACTTTCTTGGGATGATTTTAATTGTCATACATTTGTGTTTCCTCCTAATCAGACCCGGCTGAGGAACTTCTGCTCCGACCCTGAACACCGGAATGATTCAGGGGGGAAGTCTGAGTTGTGGGGGGGGTTAGTTTCCCAGACTGTAATGTTTCCCCTTTGATTCACCAAATGAGAAAGGGCTCAAAGCCTCAGTCACCCCCCCTCTTCCCAAAGAAGCAGATCTCCTGTCTCCTTGTGGCCGAGACGCACAGAAGCCCTCCATCACCGGAAAGGAATGCAGAGAAACTATGTCGAAGTTTCCGAGTCTGTGTGTGAGGTGTGTGAGAGAGAGTGTGGAGTGTGTGTGAGTGTGTGTGTGTGTGTGTGAGTGTGTGAGTGTGTGTGAGTGTGTGTGAGTGTGTGTGAGTGTGTGTGAGTGTGTGTGTGTGTGTAAGCACTTTCAGAGGTTGCACATCATTTTTTGTCTCCGCTGCATGTCGTAAGAGCAGCCTTGGGGAGTAACGGATAAAAAAGTAAAGGTAGAAGTACTCAGATCTTGTACTTGAGTAAAAGTAGAAGTACTCAGATCTTGTTCTTGAGTAAAAGAAGAAGTACTCAGATCTTGTTCTTGAGTAAAAGTAGAAGTACTCAGATCTTGTACTTGAGTAAAAGTAGAAGTACTCAGATCTTGTTCTTGAGTAAAAGTAGAAGTACTCAGATCTTGTACTTGAGTAAAAGTAGAAGTACTCAGATCTTGTTCTTGAGTAAAAGTAGAAGTACTCAGATCTTGTTCTTGAGTAAAAGTACCAGAGTGTAGGAATACTCTGTCACAGTAAAAGTATTCAAAATGTTCCTCAAGTGAAAGACAGTGAAAGTAGTCGTTGTGCAGATTGGTCCATTTCAGAATAATATCTATGATATGTTTGATAATGATTGATCATGAAAGTGTTCTGAAAGTGTTCTGATGAGCTTATCTCCATGTTTGACTCTACATGCACACTAACACTGGATTCTGTTGCTCCTTTTACACTTAGACGCACAAAAGTGCTCTCAGAGCCGTGGCTCAATGACTGTACTCGTGCTCTCAGACGCGCTTGCAGGCGTGCAGAGAGAAAATGGAAAAAGGATAAACTCCATGTCTCCCTGGAAATCCTTCGTGCTTCCCTGTCTGACTACCAGACGGCAGTCAAAGCAGCCAAAACAGAGCACATCTCTCTGTTAATCTCCAAAAACAGCCATAAACCTCAGGTTCTTTTTAATATCCTCAACTCGATCATTAATCCTGTGATGTTTCTTCTATTGTGCCATCGACTACTCTCTGTGATAAGTTTCTTACATTTTTTATTGAAAAGGTATCTGCTCTTAGGCTAGCTCACACTAGTGCTACCCCAGATCCTGCTCCCTTTCTGTGCCCTGCTGTCCTCGACCACTTTGAGCCTGTATCCTTCTCTTCTCTCTCGGATGTGGTCAAGCACCTGCGGCCGACAAACTGCACCTCAGATAGCATTCCCTCTCGCCTTCTCAGAGACGTTTTAGATTCAGTTGGAGCAAGTATTTTATTAATTGTAAACACCTCCCTTAGCTCAGGATGTGTCCCTGCTGCCTTCAAACATGCCGTGGTTAAGCCATTACTTAAAAAGAAACATCTCGACCCCTCCTTTCTCGAAAATTTTAGGCCCATTTCCCAGCTACCTTTTTTATCAAAAGCCCTGGAGAGAGTAGTCTACGCCCAGCTGCAGTCTTTTTTAACCACGCATGGAATCCACGAAAAGTTTCAGTCTGGCTTCAAACCCATGCACAGCACTGAAACAGCCCTTTTAAGAGTTTTTAATGATCTGCTCCTAGCCGCCGACTCAGGTAGCCCAGCTGTCTTGGTGCTGTTAGACCTGACAGCTGCTTTTGACACTGTGGACCATAGCATCCTGTTGTCACGGCTTGAACAGTCCGCTGGCATCACAGGCTCTGCCCTTGCATGGTTCAGGTCCTACCTGACAGACCGTAGCTTCGCTGTGCAGCTAGGTGCCTTCTCCTCTGCAAAAGCCCCTCTTACCTGTGGGGTTCCCCAAGGCTCGATTCTGGGCCCCATCCTTTTCCTACTGTACTTACTGCCCCTAGGCTCAATTCTCACAAAACATAATATTCCCTTCCACTGCTACGCCGACGATGTACAGATATATCTCCCTCTCGAAGCAAGTGTCACACACTCATTACAACAGTTGATGGACTGCTTAACTGAGATAAAATCCTGGCTGAGCAAAAACTTTCTAAACCTCAACGAAAGCAAGACTGAGGTCATCTTTTTTGGACCCCAACCTCCAGCCTCCCAGGTTGATATTCTGGGCTCCCTCCAACAAAACATCCTCCCCTCGGTCACGAACCTTGGGGTGACCTTCTCCAGTACTTTTAATTCGACAAGCATGTCAGCAGCGTAGTCAAATCCTGCTTTTTTTAAAATAAGACTTTTGGCCAAACCAAGTCGTATTTATCTTTTAAAGACCTGGAAAGGGTTATTAACGCCTTTGTGACCTCGAGACTGGACTACTGCAACGCTCTGTATATGGGTATGGAGCAGGCATCAATTAAACGCCTGCAGCTAGTCCAGAACGCAGCTGCACGTTTGCTGACTGGCCATAAAAAGCGTGACCACATCACCCCAATTCTGGCCTCACTACACTGGCTTCCAGTTCGGTACAGAATTGATTTTAAAATCCTTTTATTTGTTTTTAAAAGCTCTAAATGGGCTGGCTCCGGCCTATATAGCTGAACTCCTCCAGCGCTACACCCCAGCCAGAGCTTTAAGGTCTGCTGACCATCTGCTGCTGGTAGTGCCCAAGACCAGGCTCAAAACCCGAGGGCACCGAGCCTTCGCAGCAGCTGGCCCGAGGCTCTGGAACACTCTGCCCCTCCATGTGAGGGTCGGCCCAGACCCTAGGGTTTTTAAATCCACACTTAAGACCCACTTCTTCTCTCAGGCCTTCTAGTTAGAGCGGAGCACGACTCCTGACTTTTCCGTGTGTTTTGTTTTTATATTTGCTGTTGCAAAATGACTGTCTTTTGTTGTTATTGTACTGTCGTAAATTGTTTTTATTACTTGTACAGCACTTTGGCTCGACCAAACATAGTTTTTAAATGTGCTATATAAATAAAACTTGATTTGATTTGATTTGATTTGATTTGATCAAAGCTGGTGAAGGAGCAGCTAGTCTGAATGGCTTTGTAGACTGCAGGGTAGCTGGTGAAGGAGCAGCTAGTCTGAATGGCTTTGTAGACTGCAGGGTAGCTGGTGAAGGAGCAGCTAGTCTGAATGGCTTTGTAGACTGCAGGGTAGCTAGTGAAGGTGCAGCTAGTCTGAATGGCTTTGTAGACTGCAGGGTAGCTGGTGAAGGAGCAGCTAGTCTGAATGGCTTTGTAGACTGCAGGGTAGCTAGTGAAGGTGCAGCTAGTCTGAATGGCTTGTAGACTGCAGGGTAGCTGGTGAAGGAGCAGCTAGTCTGAATGGCTTTGTAGACTGCAGGGTAGCTAGTGAAGGTGCAGCTAGTCTGAATGGCTTTGTAGACTGCAGGGTAGCTGGTGAAGGAGCAGCTAGTCTGAAGTACTTTGTAGACTGCAGGGTAGCTGGTGGATTACTCCAGGTGGAACTAAAGTCTGATTCAACACTTGGTTAGATTTCACATCCTTCATCCAGATCTGTGAAGAAAACTAAAGGTATTAAATACATGTAGTGGAGTATAAGTACACATGTACCTCTGAGCTGTAGTGGAGTCGAAGTACAAGGAGCTCAAAATTGTACTTAAGTACTTAAAAACTACTTAGTTACTTCCCGCATGTTCAAAGTACCCCTCCCAGCTGCGTAATAGCGCTGGGAGGGGTACTCTGGAGAGGGTCATTCCCCCCTGTAGAGGGTTACTCCCCCCTGTAGAGGGTCATTCCCCCCTGTAGAGGGTCACTCCCCCCTGGAGAGGGTCATTCCCCCCTGTAGAGGGTTACTCCCCCCTGTAGAGGGTCATTCCCCCCTGGAGAGGGTCACTCCCCCCCTGTAGAGGGTCACTCCCCCCTGTAGAGGTCACTCCCCCCTGTAGAGGGTCACTCCCCCCCTGTAGAGGGTCACTCCCCCCTGTAGAGGGTCACTCCCCCCTGGAGAGGGTCACTCCCCCCTGTAGAGGGTCACTCCCCCCTGTAGAGGGTCACTCCCCCCTGTAGAGGGTCCCTCCCCCCTGGAGAGGGTCCCTCCCCCTGTAGAGGGTCACTCCCCCCTGTAGAGGGTCCCTCCCCCCTGGAGAGGGTCCCTCCCCCCTGTAGAGGGTCACTCCCCCCTGTAGAGGGTCCCTCCCCCCTGTAGAGGGTCACTCCCCCCTGTAGAGGGTCACTCCCCCCTGTAGAGGGTCCCTCCCCCCTGGAGAGGGTCCCTCCCCCCTGTAGAGGGTCACTCCCCCCTGTAGAGGGTCCCTCCCCCCTGGAGAGGGTCACTCCCCCCTGTAGAGGGTCACTCCTCCCTGTAGAGGGTCACTCCCCCCTGTAGAGGGTCCCTCCCCCCTGGAGAGGGTCACTCCCCCCTGGAGAGGGTCACTCCCCCCTGTTAAGAACCAGATTGAGTGCAGATTCGTTCCATTTGGAAAGAGGCTCGCCGACGCGTCTGGGAACCAAGAAGCTCTCCGGATCATTTCTCTCTCCTCAGGCTGAGGGTCTGCAACAGAGAGATTACCACCTTTCACATTTTTCATTTCGTGAAACCAACCCAGAGGAACTCGCCACTCTTCTCCAGAGGTCAGTCCTGCGACATCTTTACGTTTCTCTTCCCAGTTGAATTATGTTGGTGCTTTTTAAGACGCATACATTCCGTGTTTCTTGCAGCTTTAAGGTGGTTTTATTCCTCGACTTAATAGTTTTTAATATTCCAGTTACCATCCAGTTTCATTTGGAGTATTTCGAGGAACGCGTGGACTATTCCTTGAACTTGTGAAACACCTTCTCTCCGGTAGAGTGGGTTTATTGATCAGCAGCGATATGAGGGACCTGATTGGAGGACTTGCATCAGAGTCCAGGCAGGCTGATTTAGGAGGGGAACCACGGAGACTTAACACAGGAAGAGAAGAGACAGTCAGATGTGCCTTTACTCTAACAGGTTATCCATTCAAATGCTTTGTTGGTTGTTTGAAGTTATGAAATTGTGGATTTTTGGACATTAACATAAAGTCTATCTTGTAAAAATCCATTTGGTGTCTCTGGGGAACAGCTGTTAGGAGCCCAAGGATCATGGAAATCAGATTGTTGAAATATATTCCTGCGTTTCGTTGTGTGTATTTTGAAGCATCTGATTGCTGGTAGATTTTCACGCGGCAGGTGTTGGAGGTTCCTGGTTCACGTTCAGGTTGCTCCAAGGTGCTCTGGAGCCTCGGGCTGATTGGTTGAAGGTTTAACCGCCTCTCTTCGTTCCTCCTCAGCCTCCTTCATGAGCTGCTGAGCCGGAGGAAGAAGATGAAGATGTTTCTGGCGGCGGCTGCCCTCCTGGCTCTGCTGCTGTCCTCCTCTCACGCCCAGGACACAGGTAAAGCTGCTCTTCCTCCTCCTCTTCATCATCCTCTCTGTGATCCAACACCTCTCTCTTCATCTCCTCTCACCTCTGCCTTTCCTCTGCAATGTGTAGATGCATATTTAGTCTGAATAAAAGAATCACACAGAGAAAGAGAATGTGTGGATTGATTTGTTTTACCTTTTCAGCTTCAGTTTAACCTTTTCATTGATGTTTTTTCCAAGTTCTCATCAGGAATTCACAAGATTTCTACTTGCAGAGAAATAGCTTCAAATATCTGGGTTGAATTTATGGATTGGAGTTAATTTGGTTAAACTAGTAGCGCTTCAGAAGTGTTTTTTAGCCATGAGAGGGTTAACAGATGGTGAGCAAGCCGTTATGAGGGAACATTGTTATACTGTTAAACAAGCTAACCTCTTTTGCCTTTCTCCCCTAAAAGAATAACGTCAAGCTTCTAAAATGCCATTTATTCACATTTACCCATCTCAGAAGACTGTAATCTATCTGAAAAACTATCGGAAAGTTAAAAAAAAGTGTTTGAACCTTTACTGCATCCCATGTGAGGCTGTAGAGCTGAAACTAACGGGTTCAATGGGACATCTTTTCATCCTCACTCAGATGTAGTTCCATCTGTTTTACACCAGGGGGGGCCCTAGCTTATAATCAAATATTTACTACTGAAGCAGAAATCTCTCCATAGTTTCCAAAAAAAGGAAAAGCCAGACGGCACGTGGCCAAGTTTCCTCCCCACGTCCTTTCTCCTGATGGAAGGAAAGACTAAATATGAGTTTCACATGATTTCCCAGAGGTTAGAAGAGGAGAGGATCTGCTCCCATGTGCCTCTGGAGTTTCTCCTAAGTGCAGTAAAAGCCATCAAGGAGGAGAATATTTCTCTCTTCTGCTTCCAGGAGAGTTTCCGACTTCCTGTGACCCCCATTATTGTCTCAACGGGGCCCCTTTCAAAGCAAAGGCATCGTAATGGGGTCGTATAAATAATAGCGTGTGGAACACTTAGACTTGTTGAGGCTGGAAAAAAGAATTATCTCCCCAAAGGAAGTCCTCTGCTTTAAGGACTGTCACATCTCAGGTGATAAATGACAAAATAAAAGCAGCCTCGGAGGTCGACAGCTTCAAAGGAAAGCTCCGAATGTAAGAAAGTGTGTGTTCAAATGTGTGTGTCCATGTGTGTGTAAGTGCTGGAGTTTCTTTGGGTAGTTTTTGTCCATTTGGAAACAGAAGCAGCAGCCCCCCCGCGGCCTTTGAATTGATTCCCCAGGTTGGTGGTTCCTCCATTTCTGACGTCCTGTCCCTTCCCCCTCTTCACGGTCAAGCCTTGACCTCGAGTCTCGGCTTCACAATATTTTAGGACACATGATTGTGATCTGTGTCTGTGGTGTAACCATCTTCAACTTGTTGCTATTTTCCTCTCACTTTCCCCACACACATCTGTCTCTAACTCCTCATATAAAACTCATGGTGGTTGTCTTTGTTGTACCAGGTGTGTCTTTCTTATCCTCCCCCTCTTCCTCACTGTTTCAGACACTAAGTGTAATACCACAGCTCAAGCAGATCTCGTGCTGCTGGTCGACGGCTCCTATAGCATCGGGCGCATCAACTTCAAAACCATCAGAAGCTTCATCGCTCGCATGGTCAGCGTGTTCGATATCAGCCCTGACCGAGTGCAGATCGGTAATATCTCACAGCAATCTATCTCTATCTCTATAAAGGTGTACAGAGATGTTGTATTTCTGAGTGGATCCTGAAGGCAGCATCTCCCTGGTTCAATGGCTTTTCTCCATGTGATTTTAGATTATTGTAGAAAATACAAAACAAACTTTTATGATACTTACATGTTTAGTTCAGCAGGATAATCTCCTCATATTAACACCACTTTATGATTTCCTGAAGTAAAAAGCTAATGTTGGGCTATAAAGGAACTACAGCACGGTCACATGACTTCACGTCACCACCGCTAAGCTAAAGGAGGCTAATGTTGGGCTATAAAGGAACTACGGCACGGTCACATGACTTCACGTCACCACCGCTAAGCTAAAGGAGGCTAATGTTGGGCTATAAAGGAACTACGGCACGGTCACATGACTTCACGTCACCACCGCTAAGCTAAAGGAGGCTAATGTTGGGCTATAAAGGAACTACAGCACGGTCACATGACTTCACGTCACCACCGCTAAGCTAAAGGTGGCTAATGTTGGGCTATAAAGGAACTACGGCACGGTCACAGGACTTCACGTCACCACCGCTAAGCTAAAGGTGGCTAATGTTGGGCTATAAAGGAACTACAGCACGGTCACATGACTTCACGTCACCACCGCTAAGCTAAAGGTGGCTAATGTTGGGCTATAAAGGAACTACGGCACGGTCACAGGACTTCACGTCACCACCGCTAAGCTAAAGGTGGCTAATGTTGGGCTATAAAGGAACTACGGCACGGTCACATGACTTCACGTCACCACCGCTAAGCTAAAGGTGGCTAATGTTGGGCTATAAAGGAACTACAGCACGGTCACATGACTTCACGTCACCACCGCTAAGCTAAAGGTGGCTAATGTTGGGCTATAAAGGAACTACGGCACGGTCACAGGACTTCACGTCACCACCGCTAAGCTAAAGGTGGCTAATGTTGGGCTATAAAGGAACTACGGCACGGTCACATGACTTCACGTCACCACCGCTAAGCTAAAGGTGGCTAATGTTGGGCTATAAAGGAACTACAGCACGGTCACATGACTTCACGTCACCACCGCTAAGCTAAAGGTGGCTAATGTTGGGCTATAAAGGAACTACGGCACGGTCACAGGACTTCACGTCACCACCGCTAAGCTAAAGGTGGCTAATGTTGGGCTATAAAGGAACTACGGCACGGTCACATGACTTCACGTCACCACCGCTAAGCTAAAGGTGGCTAATGTTGGGCGTGATGACGTTTAGTCGTCTCATTTAGACACTTGTTAGCAACCTACGTTTTTTAATTCACTGGTGGGGTATTTACTGACGTATTTATGTCGTAGATCCTTATTTCAGGCTAACAACCAAAATCACATTCAGAAATCCATTGAACCTCCAGACGAGAAGTCTAAATGCTGCAGTTTATTTGTAAACCTGTAAATAAGTTCATTCTAAAGACAGTTTGTTGTGTCCTTGGTGTTTTGTTCCTGCTTCAGCTCTGGCTCAGTACAGTGGAGACCCAAAAACTGAGTGGAACCTGAACGCTCATAGCACCAAGGCCTCGCTGCTGGAGGCCATCGTTAAACTGCCGTACAAAGGAGGAAACACCATGACAGGTACGTTTAGCAACAGATCGAGAATTTACTTATTAGCTGAAGAGAACTGATGCTTTTATCCCTCAAAAAGTTGATTTTATGTGAGAGAAATATGAGTTTTACCCCAAAAATGTATGGGAACTTTTTTGCAGTCTACATTACTAGTTAGATGTTTTGTACTTGAACATGTACAAATATTGTTGCTCTGAGAAACTGTATGTACTAACTCAGATTTAAAGATTGTTTTGGTAATACTGTAATGAATGGAAATGATGTTGAATGTTGATTCAAAGCCCCTGAAGGTTTGGCTTTGTTTAACTTTAGAAAATGTATATGATATATTTAAATGTATATATATTTAATGGCATCTCTTTACCTGTTTTTATATTAATTCCTTGTCTATTTTCCATTTTTGTAAAGCACTATTTTTGAAAATACACAAATATAGTTTATTTTCACTGTTATTTAATGCAGTCTGAAGTTTGGAGGTTGTTAAACTCTTTATTTTTGTTTCACACAGGGATGGCGCTGAACTTCATCCTGGAGAATAACTTCCAAACCAGCGCGGGGATGCGTGAAAACGCCCGAAAAATTGGCATCCTGATCACTGACGGAAAGTCTCAGGACGAAGTCGTGTTCACCTCGCAGAGCCTGAGAGAGAACGGCATCGAGCTCTACGCAGTCGGTACGGTGGTATTTATTAAAAGACACGCAACTAACGAGAATGTATGGAAATAACACAGTTGTAAAATGCAACGAGAAGAAGCTGTTTGTTAATAAGATCATAAAATAATGTAAATGTCACAAAAACAGAATATATTTGAGTCCTTTATTTCATGTTCTTCTTGATTTTAGCCTCTAATTTCCCGGCACACTTCTGACTCCTATCTTTCTCCGTCTCAGGTGTGAAGAACGCCGATGAGGGTGAGTTGAGGTCGATCGCCTCGGACCCCGACGACATCCACATGTACAACGTGAACGAATTCAAGTTCCTGGCGGACATCGTGGACGAGCTCACCGTCAACCTGTGTAACAGCGTCAAGGGTCCAGGTAGGAAGAGAGCAGAGAGGCAGGAGTACACACATCCTTTACTCAAGTAGAAGTACACATCCTTTACTCAAGTAGAAGTACACATCCTTTACTCAAGTAGAAGTACACATCCTTTACTCAAGTAGAAGTACACACATCCTTTACTCAAGTAGAAGTACACATCCTTTACTCAAGTAGAAGTACACACATCCTTTACTCAAGTAGAAGTACACACATCCTTTACTCAAGTAGAAGTACACACATCCTTTACTCAAGTAGAAGTACACATCCTTTACTCAAGTAGAAGTACACACATCCTTTACTCAACTAGAAGTACACATCCTTTACTCAAGTAGAAGTACACACATCCTTTACTCAAGTAGAAGTACACATCCTTTACTCAAGTAGAAGTACACATCCTTTACTCAAGTAGAAGTACACACATCCTTTACTCAAGTAGAAGTACACACATCCTTTACTCAAGTAGAAGTACACACATCCTTTACTCAACTAGAAGTACACATCCTTTACTCAAGTAGAAGTACACACATCCTTTACTCAAGTAGAAGTACACACATCCTTTACTCAACTAGAAGTACACATCCTGCACTCAACTAGAATTACACACGTCCTTTACTCAAGTAGAAGTACACATCCTTTACTCAAGTAGAATTACACACATCCTTTACTCAAGTAGAAGTACACATCCTTTACTCAAGTAGAAGTACACACATCCTTTACTCAAGTAGAAGTACACACATCTTTTACTCAAGTAGAAGTAAACACATCCTTTACTCAAGTAGAAGTACACATCCTTTCCTCAAGTAGAAGTACACATTCTTTACTCAATTAGAAGTACACACATCCTTTACTCAAGTAGAAGTACACATCCTTTACTCAAGTAGAAGCACACACATCCTTTACTCAAGTAGAAGTACACACATCCTTTACTCAAGTAGAAGTACACACATCCTTTACTCAAGTAGAAGTACACATCCTTTACTCAAGTAGAAGTACACATCCTTTCCTCAAGTAGAAGTACACATTCTTTACTCAATTAGAAGTACACACATCCTTTACTCAAGTAGAAGTACACACATCCTTTACTCAACTAGAAGTACACATCCTTTACTCAACTAGAATTACACACATCCTTTACACAAGTAGAAGTACACATCCTTTACTCAAGTAGAAGCACACACATCCTTTACTCAAGTAGAAGTACACACATCCTTTACTCAAGTAGAAGTACACACATCCTTTACTCAAGTAGAAGTACACATCCTTTACTCAAGTAGAAGTACACATCCTTTACTCAAGAAGTACACATCCTTTTCTCAAGTAGAAGTACACACCCTTTACTCAAGTAGTACAGATACTACTGTTTAAAAATACTCTGTTAGATTTAGACATCGTGATTTTCAAAGGGAATTTTCCGACAGTAAAGCATCCTGGCTGCGTTATTGAGGCTATAACAAAACACACTTTTATTTATCGATTAAACCTAAATATTTGTGTTTCCTTTGACATGTGCAATTCTGCTTGAAAAGTGCGATTATTGCCTATTTTTCCAAAATATTTTAGCGATTTCTTAAACGGAGGCTTAATGGTTATGAGTAAGAGCGATACCGTTATATCCACACTAAGAACATTTGGAACAAATTAACATCTGTATAATGTGTACTTTCCAAATGTTTTCATTCTAAATCTGTGAATTTAATCCAGATATTATTGGATGACTTTAAAATCTTAGAAAATACAAAAATGTTCTGTAGATTTAGATTATATTTTAATATATGTCTTTATGTGGTGTTTCCTTTCCCCAGGAGGCACACCATAAATTGACAAATATAAAGTAAATGCAGAATTCTGCCTTTTAATAAATGAAAGATCTACTCTTTTCGAATTTTGAAGACATCCTTAAGGACGTCATTATTGAAATGAAGCCGGAGCTGCCGTCACTTTCGGCTGTAATTCCAGTTTCTTCTTTAAACAGCGTTGAGTCAGATGTACACCTCCAGTCGTTACCTGTGTTGGAAGTCAGGTGGAAATGTCGTCAGCTTTTAAGTAAATTATACTTTTCTGGACTTTAAAAAAAGCCAAATCACATAACTCTGACAACCATACGTTTAGGAAATGTTTACTATGGCTTTCATTTCGTTTGGAAGATGCTCGAGGGCGTGAGCGTTTATCTGCTTATGAAGGACGACATGTTCCTTTAGTCCGAGTAAAGACATGATAATACTTCTCGGTAAATCTGCTTTTACCCGGTGCAGATGGTGGAACTAATGACCGTTTGAGAAGAAGAACTCATACTGTCGGAAAACACATCAAAACAGTGAAAAAGGTGACATGTCGAAAGAAGTGAAAACAAATAGAGTAGACATTTAAAAAACAATAAACAGATCAAAAAAGTTCAAAAAATTACAGTTAAAAAGTGTTTCAGTAAATCAAATGTACTTTTGATAAATAGGCACAGATGATTAAATCAGAAAATATGATGAATTCGACTCTATTATTCATTCTTGTGATGGAAACTTGGAGGAAATACAAAAGGGATTTTTCAAAATTCAAGTTTCAAGGCTTTATTGTCATTTGCACATTAGCTACAGTTTAGATATGTCAATAAAAAACTGAAGTCCCTCCTCCAACAGAGCAACATGAATATATAGGACATAGAAGAAATACAACAGATACATCATAAAAAATAGCGACCAGATCATTTTGAAGAAATCAAAATGTTCATCCAATTTTCTAGCTTTTTGAACCAAGGCCGGCTTTCAATGGTTCCTATGGGTCCTTGAAGGTTGGTAACTAAAAAATTAAATATATATATATCATAATAGACATAAATAGTTTGTCTGCAATAAAGGAAAACTGAAGTCCGTTTTTTACTTAATAGGCTAAGTTTAGATGTCTGTTTCCCATAGTCTTGTAAATTGTTTAACTCAACACCTTCCCATCTTGGGTTGTGTCAGAAACCATTCAATGTTGGGTCCTTAAATTTAAAGGAATTGTGCCTGGAAAGTCCTTGAAATGTATGTTATGAACCCTTTTAATTATATGACTAACATACAATATATAGAATTGTTTTCCAAAATGAGTGAGAAATAGATTTGTCTGTGTGTCCCAATCCAATCCATTTTATTTATATAGCACATTTAAAAACAACAGGGTTGAACAAAGTGCTGTACATCAACAACTGTATAAAAACATAGCATAAATACATAAAAACAGACAGGACATGAAACAAATGTAATACACGAGACAATGAAACCAGATCAGAAGCCACCGACTGAAAAACTCTCCTATATGACGTAAAAACAATACAAAACACTAGTAAGCTAAAAGAAACCCACATTTAACAGCACACGTGTCACCTGGTCTGTACAGTAAAAGCCAGGGAACATAAGTGGGTTTTTAAACGAGATTTAAAAACAGGCAGAGTTGGAGCAAGTCTAACCTGGAGGGGTAATTCGTTCCATAACTTTGGAGCTGCAACAGCAAAGGCTCTGTCTCCCCGCTGCTTTAGCCTCGATGTTGGGACTTCCAGAAGGATTCTGTCAGTAGACCTCAGTGACCGTGTGGGTGTGTATGGTTTTAAAATATCTGCTAGGTACGGTGGGGCTAAACCGTTTAGGGCCTTGTATGCGAACAGTAACAAGCATTTTAAAACAACTTGCTAATATGGTGTAAACCAACTTATTTAGACTTTTTTATTCAATGGGCAGCAGTTTCGTTCTAATGCAATGCTTTCCCTGTGTGTTTTTGACATTCTCTTACATGTAAAAACCTTGTTACAAACCTTGTTATAACATCCAAAAAATCTGATTACTCCAGCAGAAATATCCTCGAGCCCAGAAAAATCCTTCAAAAACCAGAAGCCGTTTCTGGACAATTTGATACTAGATATTTTGCACATCAAAAAGCATTAAACTCGATCATCTCTTTGGGACTTTCTGGGATTTTCAAAAATATGACCTTGATGTTTCTCGCCTGTTTGTATCATTATCCATTTCTCTGTGCCAAAACCACCTCAAATATCAGGAAGAATGTCATTCCCATCCCACTCAGTCAGTCTTTTGGTCCAAGAAATCTTCTTCAGATACTTAAAAAACATCTAAGCATTGGATTTGTATTAATAAAACATCAAACCAAGACAAAAAGATGAATGTTTGCCTGTAACATGGTGCTTTCCACCGCTCTGACTTTGTGTTTCTGTCGCCTCAGTGCCGCTGTCAGCCGTGAAGAACATGAATGTGTACGATGAGACCTCGACCACCATGAAGGTGACATGGGGGGCAGCGGAGGGAGCGACGGGATATATGATGCTGTACAGAGCCACCAACGCCACTCAGCTGGAGCAGGAGGTAGAGTAACGAGACCTTTTAAATCCAACTTGTGAGGTTTTCAGGGGGATATGGTGGAACTAATGACAAGCCAGATGAGGGAAATGTGATTTTCCCCTAAACTTAGCCAAAAAAAAGAACTATCATTAAAATGGAGGGAATTTACCTTGCATACCAGTATTTTGTCCCTCAATGAGAGTCTCCATAAAGTGCCTGTTAACAAATGGTCCCCACAATGTCAGCAAAACAAGTTTGCTAAAATGCCAGTATTTAGTATTTATTGGGAATATAACTTGTATCCTAAGTTTAGCCATAAAACTAAAAAGTATAATTACTCAAATGGAATAATTTATACCAACATATTGTTCCCGTATGAGAGTCCCCATAAAGTGCCTGATAACAAATGGTCCCCATGATGTCAGCAAAACAAGTATGCTAAAATTTCATTGAACCTTACTTGGACTTACCTCTGCGTTTAAATGATGGGAAACTAAGTATTTATTGGGAATTTAACTGTTATCCTAAGCTTAGCCATAAAACAAAAAAGTTTAATTACTGAAATGAAATAATTTATCTGGAGTCCCTATAATATGACTGTTAACAAATGGTCCCCACAATGTGAGCAAAGCAAGTATGCTAAAAATGGCATTGAACCTTACTTGGACTTACCTCTGCTTTTAAATGATGGGAAACTAAGTATTTATTGGGAATTTGAACTTTACTTACTAAAATGGAATAATTTATCTGGGGTAGCAGTATTTTGTCCCTCAATGTGAGTCCCTATATAAAGTCCCTGTTACCAAATGTTCCCCACTATGCCATCAAAAGAAGTACACTAAAACGCCATTGAACCTTACTTGGACTTACCTCTGCTTTTAAATGATGGGAAACTAAGTATTTATTGGGAATTTGAACTTTACTTACTAAAATGGAATAATTTATCTGGGGTAGCAGTATTTTGTCCCTCAATGTGAGTCCCTATATAAAGTCCCTGTTACCAAATGTTCCCCACTATGCCATCAAAAGAAGTACACTAAAACGCCATTGAACCTTTCTTGGACTTACCTCTGCTTTTAAATGATGGGAAAGTAAGTATGTATTGGGAATATAACTGTTACAAGTACTGATACATACATCTTTGTATTTTTTGTCCCCAAATGAGAGTCCCCGTAAAGTGCCAGATAACAAATGGTCCCCACGATGTCAGTAAAACAAGTAGGCTAAACGCCATTGAACTTTGACTTACCTCTGCTTTTAAATGATGGGAGACTAAGTATGTATTGGGAAAATAACTGTTATCCTAAGATTAGCCATACAACACATTGTCCCCATATGAGAGCCCCCATAATGTGACTGTAAACAGATGGTCCCCACAATGTCAACTAAACCAGAACACTATAACACCAGGGATAGTAACACTCACATGGAACCCCATTAACTCACACACATCTTAATTTGTGTGTTCAGCGTTTCCACATCGACTTTATAAGAGTGGGCTTCTGCTCGGGCAGCTGCCATCGGGAGGACCGGGAGGGTGTGTGTATGTGTGGCACGAGCGAGCGAGAGAGAGACCTTACGTGTATTGCTGTTGTTAGCATCTGGTGCTAGCTAGCTGCGCTAACGGATATAAGGAGCTGTTTCAATGAAAACAGAGGAGCGACATTTCGCCGACAACTGCGCAGAGCACTTGAATTTATGCAGGAAGCCAGACAGCGGGACATTGTACGAGAAGTCAGCACACTCAACACGGATAGTGCAACATGATTGCAGCGTCCAGGCAGTTCCCGTTCGAGCATATGCCATGAGTTGCACATAGCTCCAACGATCCATCACACACACACACACACACACACACACACACACACACACACACACACACACACACACACACACACACACACACACACACACACACACACACACACACACACACACACACACACACACACACACACACACACACACACATACCATGTATACATCACTTCAGGGGACATTACATTGACTTTCATGCATTTCCTGGAGACTTATCCTAACCTTAACCATAACCAACACATGCCTAATCCTAACCCTAACCCTAACCCTTACCGTTAACCTTACCCTTACCCTAATCCTAAACCTAACCAAGTCTTCACCCTAAAATTAATGATTCCCCTTATGGGGACCTCCAATTTGTCCCCATAAGGGAGGCGAGTCCCCACACGTGACTGTGTAAACAGATGTAGGTCCCCACAAGTATAGTAATGCTAGGCCACACACACACACACACACACACACACACACACACACACACACACACACACTGTATTGTATTATTGTATGAGAGAGGTTGAATTGAGGCGAATATTTGTAATGTTCAGACTCTCTATATATATAATAATATATACTTATAATAATAAGTAATATTAACTTTATTTAATACAACATTTACGGTACAAGATTTAATCATACAGCCCATGTACTATGATAATGAATTACAGCAAACATGTGCAATATATCCATTATTACAGCTCCGTGGCAGTAAGACGATATGGGTCCGTTGTTATTGTGCATCCATGGGTAAAGAGAAACGCAACTCACATTGGTTTCTCAAACAGCATCTTTGTAAACTACGTGTATTCACTAAATTTCACTCTCTGCCTTTAACGGCTCGTTGTAGCTCCAATAGCTCCAGCCCCCACCCTCCCTGTGAGCACAGTGTGCTCTGATTGGTCGGGACCATGCTGAACACGTAAGTAACATGAACGTGCCGGGCGGCGCGTTCATAATGCCGAGGGAAATAACTCTCAGAATAACGTTATTAGCACATTTTTACAACTTGAGGAACGAATGTTTTTAATAAGGGCTAAACAAGTGTTCATACTGGGTAGTTTATTTAGTTTAAAAAAAAGTATCCAACGAGTTACAGACCACTCTTTCCCAATGTAAGTCAATGGGAAAAAGTGTTTCCGGGCCCAGCAACCTAAAGGAAGTGTAGTACCGCTGTTTGGCCAGCACGAATATTTTCATATGAGTCCGGCGCACTTCCTGGGGGCTAGGCATGAATCTGCAGCTACAACTTTACTTACTTATTTACTAAACACCAACACATTTTGATTCAAGCAGAACATTTGTTTCTTTATCAATAACCTTTGACGTTTGGTCTTTACAACGCTCTAAAGTTAAAATACTTGGATCACATCAGTCTCTAAAACAATCCTACGCAGCCACCACTGGAATCTAAGATAAGAATGGCAGCCAAGCTGTCCTCCCTGCTGGACAATATGTCCCACCCCCTCCAGGACACCCTGTCCTCATTGTGCAGCACCTTCAGCTGTCTCACGGAGAGATACCACAGGTCCTTCCTTCCTGCAGCGGTCAGACTTTACAACCAGCACTGCCCCTAATAGACCCTCCTACACACACACACACACCACAACACAGACTATAACACCCCTTGCTGCTAAATACAAACCAACTTTGTGCAATATGTGCAATATATATATGCCGTTAATAACTGTGTAATTTATACCTGGCTGCTAAACCCTTGTTACTGTTACCAGGTATGCATTTTGTAAATTGTGTAACTTGCTGCTGTTAAATACCGTCAAACTATGTGCAATATATACTTTATATACATATGCCATCTTTAATAACTGTAATATATACCGGGCTGCTAAATCCTAAGAACTGCTACAGGATTTGATTTGTAGATTTGATTTGTTTTTGATCTGTATTTTTGAAGAGTAACTTTTTTTAGTTTTTATCTTTTTTTAGCATATTGTTTATTATATTATAACTCAGTACTTTTTTAATGCATGTAGGATATGCAACACTAAGCTGTCTGTGGCTCTTTCCTGCTGTAACGCTGCACATTTCCCCTCTGTGGGACTAATAAAGGTATTCTGATTCTAATACAATATGAATTGCTTTATTGATCCACATTTGGGAAATGCTTGCATTGCAGCGGCATCAAAGACAAGGCATTGCACATCAGATAAATTAAAAGAGTGGAAACAATCATTTCTAAAATGTAAAGATCTCAAATAGAAATAAAAATAAAATTCTACAAAATACTGGCTTTAAATGCCAACGTTTGGAATGAATCTTTAATGCAGTGGAAAGTGTGTGTGTGTGTGTGTGTGTGTGTGTTTTCTTCACAGCTGGATCAGAGTCTGGTTTGTTCAGAAAGGTGTTCAGTAAAGAAGAAGACTCTCTCACATGTCCTTTCTCTGTTGCTGTGCAGATTCGTGTTGGAGGAGAGGTGACCGACGTCCAGCTGGTGCAGCTGACTCCCAGCACGGCGTACTCCATCAGTCTGTACGCTCTGTATGGAGAGGCAGCGAGCGACGCCCTGGAGGGGACAGGGGTCACCTGTGAGTCACGATTTGATCATTAAAGTAAAAGAGGTTAAAGGTCACCTATTATGCAAAATCCTCTTCTTCATGTCTCTTCTACATCAACATGTGTCCCCTCTTCTTCATGTCTCTTCTACATCAACATGTGTCCCCTCTTCTTCATGTCTCTTCTACATCAACATGTGTCCCCTCTTCTTCACGTCTCTTCTACATCAACATGTGTCCCCTCTTCTTCATGTCTCTTCTACATCAACATGTGTCCCCTCTTCTTCATGTCTCTTCTACATCAACATGTGTCCCCTCTTCTTCATGTCTCTTCTACATCAACATGTGTCCCCTCTTCTTCACGTCTCTTCTACATCAACATGTGTCCCCTCTTCTTCATGTCTCTTCTACATCAACATGTGTCCCCTCTTCTACATGTCTCTTCTACATCAACATGTGTCCCCTCTTCTTCATGTCTCTTCTACATCAACATGTGTCCCCTCTTCTTCATGTCTGTTCTACATCAACATGTGTCCCCTCTTCTTCATGTCTCTTCTACATCAACATGTGTCCCCTCTACTTCATGTCTCTACTACATCAACATGTGTCCCCTCTTCTTCATGTCTCTTCTACATCAACATGTGTCCCCTCTTCTTCATGTCTCTTCTACATCAACATGTGTCCCCTCTTCTTCATGTCTCTTCTACATCAACATGTGTCCCCTCTTCTTCATGTCTCTTCTACATCAACATGTGTCCCCTCTTCTTCATGTCTCTTCTACATCAACATGTGTCCCCTCTTCTTCATGTCTCTTCTACATCAACATGTGTCCCCTCTTCTTCATGTCTCTTCTACATCAACATGTGTCCCCTCTTCTTCATGTCTCTTCTACATCAACATGTGTCCCATCTTCTTCATGTCTCTTCTAAATCAACATGTGTCCCCTCTTCGTCATGTCTCTTCTACATCAACATGTGTCCCCTCTCCTTCATGTCTCTTCTACATCAACATGTGTCCCCTCTTCTTCATGTCTCTTCTACATCAACATGTGTCCCATCTTCTTCATGTCTCTTCTAAATCAACATGTGTCCCCTCTTCTTCATGTCTCTTCTACATCAACATGTGTCCCCTCTTCTTCATGTCTCTTCTACATCAACATGTGTCCCATCTTCTTCATGTCTCTTCTACATCAACATGTGTCCCCTCTTCTTCATGTCTCTTCTACATCAACATGTGTCCCATCTTCTTCATGTCTCTTCTAAATCAACATGTGTCCCCTCTTCTTCATGTCTCTTCTACATCAGCATGTGTCCCCTCTGTGGAAAGAGACTCTGAAAGTTTCAGGAACAAAGATTTTCTCTCTTTTTGATCCATTTCTATAAAAACCTGTCTGAAAATGAGCTGATCAGATTTTGGCCACTTTATGATGTCATAACGATGCTATGTCTTGTGTAACAATTAGCCAATCACCAACCAAGGTAACCCCCCCCTTATCACCTGACTCTCCTCCTAGAGCACCATTGAGTTCTTTGTAACCAGATGTCTCTCAGAGGGGCGTGGGGAGGGGCTCCTTATTTTCATCTAAGGAACAGACAGAGAATCAGCACTTTGGAAACAGGGCTGAAACAGAGGGGATTATGGGTAATGCTGCAATGATCTGTTTGCTGTTTCAGCCAATCAGAGACAGGCTCTGTATATATCTGAGACCTGTGATATATTGATGAAAAACAGTATAATAGGGCACCTTTAAAAGAGTTTGCTGCATGTGTAAAGGTTTAATAAGACAACTTCGAAAAGTCCAAAATCCACTTAAATCCAGATCTTTGTACAACATGTTTGTGGGTTTTCCCTCTCCTGTAGTGTGTTATATAGGTTTTAGTGCATGTAAATAGTCTACAAAGGTTAAAATCCCTGTATCCTCGCCCCCGAAATGTAATTTTGTTTACTTCCTGAACATAGTGACATCACTATGTAACACTCACGCTCCTATTGGCTAGCGCTCCAACACATTGATAGGCTAAGGGGCGGGACATCACTAAGCGGTTGACCAATCACAACAGAGCCGGCCAGCAAAAAAATACTCAAATAACCCTGAAAATGAATGTTAGCTTCTGTATTGAATATAAAATGATGTTGGCAGTATTTCTCTCAACATTTATTGAAAACATCCCATTAATAAAAAGGGAATACATGAAAATAAAACTAACTTTTAAAAAAATATCCTTTCATTGTAAGAGCTCAGTTTCTCTAAGATACACAAACATGGCAATTGACACGAAGGACTCACAAAGACTCAAATGCACGATTCTTCCTTGATTTAAAAAAATACCTTTTTATTATCCAAAAAAAAGGGTTTCTAGGATCTACTAGGACTACTAAATAGTTCACTAGGTTTGACTAGCTCAAAGTGTACATGAGAGAGCACAGACATAGACTTGGTAGACAAGACGAACTGACCAAAGACAACAGGAGAACAGGGCTACATATACACAACAGTTAATGAGGCACAGGTGCAAACAATCCAGAACAGGAGATCACCATCAAGCTGGCAAGTGACACACCACGACAGGAAGTGATGACACCTGAAACGAGAGGACAGAGCCAACATCAAAATAAACTGCAAGGCCACCAGAATAAACACAAAACAATAAGCTCACAGACTCTAACGCTGAAACCTGATAGCAATATTACTAACATATATTCAAATTTCATTCAAAGAGGATACTACTACTTCATCTCTTAAAATATCACATACTTAGTCATAATATTGATATATATTGAACAAAAATATAAATGCAACACTTTTGTTTTTGCTCCCATTCTTCATGAGATGAACTCAAAGATCTAAAACATTTTCTATAAACACAAAATAACCATTTCTCTCAAATATTGTTCACAAATCTGAAAGAATGTGTGATCGTGAGCACTTCTCCTTTGCCGAGATAATCCATCCCACCTCACAGGTGATATCAAGATGCTGATTAGACAGCATGGTTATTGCACAGGTGTGCCTTAGGCTGGCCACAATAAAAGGCCACTCTGAAACGTGCAGTTTTGCTTTATTGGGGGGGGTCTGGGGGGGTCCGAAAACCAGTCAGTATCTGGTGTGACCACCATTTGCCTCACGCAGTGCAACACATCTCCTTGGCATAGAGTTGATCAGGTTGTTGATTGTGGCCTGTGGAATGTTGGTCCACTCCTCTTCAATGTGCCAAGTTGCTGGATATTGGCAGGAACTGGAACACGCTGTCGTATACGCCGATCCAGAGCATCCCAAACATGCTCAATAGGTGACATGTCCGGTGAGTATGCTGGCCATGCAAGAACTGGGATGTTTTCAGCCTCCAGGAATTGTGTACAGATCCTTGCAACATGGGGCCGTGCATTATCATGCTGCAACATGAGGTGATGGTCGTGGATGAATGGCACAACAATGGGCCTCAGTATCTCATCACGGTATCTCTGTGCATTCACAATGCCATCAATAAAATTCACCTGTGTTCGTCGTCCGTAACATACGCCCATACCATAACCCCACCACCACCATGGGCCACTCGATTCACAACATTGACATCAGAAAACCGCTCACCCACACGACGCCACACACACTGTCTGCCATCTGCCAACGTGCCATCTCTCTAATGGCTAAATAATAATAATAATAATAATAGCTTGGATTTATATAGCGCCTTTCAAGGGACCCAAGGTCGCTTTACAAGTAATAGGGCAAAAAACAAACATAACAAAACAAAAGTCAGACAGACAAAACAACAGATCGATTTAGGGGCCGAAAGCCTTGGCAAACAGATGGGTCTTGAGGGCCCCTTTGAAGGCATCGAGTGTGGGGATGTTGCGAATCTCCGCAGGGAGAGCGTTCCAGAGGGTGGGGGCTGCCACGCTGAAGGCTCTGTCCCCGAAGGTTCGCAGTTTGGTGCGGGGGGTGGTAAGCAGGCCAGAGTCTGAGGACCGCAGGTTCCGGGGTGGGGCATGTGGGTGAAGGATGTCCGATAGGTACTGGGGGGCAAGGGCATGGAGGGACTTGTAGGTGAGGAGGAGGATTTTGTAGGTGATGCGGGACTTGACCGGCAACCAGTGTATGTGGATGAGGGTGGGAGTGATGTGCTGCCACGGCTTTGTGTGTGTGAGTACCCTAGCAGCACAGTTTTGGACATACTGGAGCCTGTCCAGGGTTTTGTTGGGAACCCCGAACAGGACACCATTGCAGTAGTCCAAGCGTGTGGTGACAAACGCATGGACCAGGGTTTCGGCAACCGACTCCGAGAGTGACGGTCGGAGTCTGGCAATGTTCCTCAGGTGGAAAAATGCCGATTTGGTCACAGACTTGACGTGGGAATGGAAGGAAAGGGTGGAATCAAGGATGACACCCAGGTTGCGGGCTTCAGGAGATGGGGAGATGGAGCAGCCGTCAACCTCAAGGACGAAGTCACCAACCTTCTGGAGCAGGGCCTTGGGTGCCACAACCATGAGCTCTGTTTTTTTGCTGTTCAGCTTAAGATAGTTGGAAGACATCCATGTTTTGATGTCATGCAGGCAGTTGATGAGAGACTGAGGGGGGAGCTGGGAGGATGGAGTGGTGCTGAGATACAATTGGGTATCATCAGCGTAGCAGTGGAAATTGAGTCCATGATGTCGGATGATCTGGCCGAGGGGGAGCATGTAAATGGAGAACAGGAGGGGGCCAAGCACAGAGCCCTGGGGTACACCGTGGTGGACTGGGGCCGGGGGTGAGTTTGAGCCACTGATGGAGACAAACTGTTTCCTGTTGTGAAGGTAGGAAGTCAACCAGGACAGCGCTGTGCCAGTGACACCTAGGAGGTCTGAGAGGCGGGTGAGGAGGATGTTGTGAGAGATGGTGTCAAATGCTGCAGAGAGGTCCAGGAGGATGAGGATGCTGAGGCTGCCAGAGTCAGCAGCAATGAGGAGATCGTTGGTGATCTTGATGAGGGCGGTCTCAGTGCTGTGTTGCTGTCTGAAGCCGGATTGGAAGGGCTCATAGAGCTCATGGTTGGACATGTACAGATGGAGTTGGCCGGCTACCACTCTTTCCAGAGTTTTGCTGAGGAAGGGAAGGTTGGAGATCGGCCGGTGGTTCTGGAGGTTTTTTAAAATGCAACTTCCTTTTATTGGGATCTAAGAAGTTTACCAGAATTCATCTGACTTTTATTTCCATGTCAGCAGATATTTTATAAGCTCTGGATCACGTCTTTGTCTTCCTGGAGTTTTTGGACTCGGAGCTCATAGATAGAAAACAGATGCAGTTAAAAAACAGAAAATCCACTCAAAGAAAATAATAAAAGTCTGTTTTTCAGCTCTTCAGAAAGTCCTGGCTTCCTCAAACATACTCAGACAGTGATGGAGGGAACGAGTGTGATATTATATTTCAGAAGAGATGGCAAAAGTACACATCCTTTACTCAAGTAGGAGTACAGATACTCGTGTTTAAAATTACTCTGGTGAAAGTAGAAGTACTGACTAAACTTCTTTACTCAAGTGAAAGTAAAGAGTCCATGTGTGTTCAAGTGTGTGTGTCCATGTGTGTGTAAGTGCTGGAGTTTCTTTGGGTAGTTTTTGTCCATTTGGAAACAGAAGCAGCAGCCCCCCCGCGGCCCTTGAATTGATTCCCCAGGTTGGTGGTTCCTCCATTTCTGACGTCCTGTCCCTTCCCCCTCTTCACGGTCAAGCCTTGACCTCGAGTCTCGGCTTCACAATATTTTAGGACACATGATTGTGATCTGTGTCTGTGGTGTAACCATCTTCAACTTGTTGCTATTTCCTCTCACTTTCCCCACACACATCTGTCTCTAACTCCTCATATAAAACTCATGGTGGTTGTCTTTGTTGTACCAGGTGTGTCTTTCTTATCCTCCCCCTCTTCCTCACTGTTTCAGACACTAAGTGTAATACCACAGCTCAAGCAGATCTCGTGCTGCTGGTCGACGGCTCCTATAGCATCGGGCGCATCGACTTCAAAACCATCAGAAGCTTCATCGCTCGCATGGTCAGCGTGTTCGATATCAGCCCTGACCGAGTGCAGATCGGTAATATCTCACAGCAATCTATCTCTATCTCTATAAAGGTGTACAGAGATGTTGTATTTCTGAGTGGATCCTGAAGGCAGCATCTCCCTGGTTCAATGGCTTTTCTCCATGTGATTTTGGATTATTGTAGAAAATACAAAACAAACTTTTATGATACTTACATGTTTAGTTCAGCAGGATAATCTCCTCATATTAACACCACTTTATGATTTCCTGAAGTAAAAAGCTAATGTTGGGCTATAAAGGAACTACAGCACGGTCACATGACTTCACGTCACCACCGCTAAGCTAAAGGAGGCTAATGTTGGGCTATAAAGGAACTACGGCACGGTCACATGACTTCACGTCACCACCGCTAAGCTAAAGGAGTCTAATGTTGGGCTATAAAGGAACTACGGCACGGTCACATGACTTCACGTCACCACCGCTAAGCTAAAGGAGTCTAATGTTGGGCTATAAAGGAACTACGGCACGGTCACAGGACTTCACGTCACCACCGCTAAGCTAAAGGAGGCTAATGTTGGGCTATAAAGGAACTACAGCACGGTCACAGGACTTCACGTCACCACCGCTAAGCTAAATGTGGCTAATGTTGGGCTATAAAGGAACTACAGCACGGTCACATGACTTCACGTCACCACCGCTAAGCTAAAGGTGGCTAATGTTGGGCTATAAAGGAACTACAGCACGGTCACAGGACTTCACGTCACCACCGCTAAGCTAAAGGTGGCTAATGTTGTGCTATAAAGGAACTACGGCACGGTCACATGACTTCACGTCACCACCGCTAAGCTAAAGGTGGCTAATGTTGGGCTATAAAGGAACTACAGCACGGTCACAGGACTTGACGTCACCACCGCTAAGCTAAAGGTGGCTAATGTTGGGCTATAAAGGAACTACAGCATGGTCACATGACTTCACGTCACCACCGCTAAGTTAAAGGTGGCTAATGTTGGGCTATAAAGGAACTACAGCACGGTCACAGGACTTCACGTCACCACCGCTAAGCTAAAGGTGGCTAATGTTGTGCTATAAAGGAACTACGGCACGGTCACATGACTTCACGTCACCACCGCTAAGCTAAAGGTGGCTAATGTTGGGCTATAAAGGAACTACAGCACGGTCACAGGACTTGACGTCACCACCGCTAAGCTAAAGGTGGCTAATGTTGGGCTATAAAGGAACTACAGCACGGTCACAGGACTTGACGTCACCACCCGCTAAGCTAAAGGTGGCTAATGTTGGGCTATAAAGGAACTACAGCATGGTCACATGACTTCACGTCACCACCGCTAAGCTAAAGGTGGCTAATGTTGGGCTATAAAGGAACTACAGCACGGTCACAGGACTTCACGTCACCACCGCTAAGCTAAAGGTGGCTAATGTTGTGCTATAAAGGAACTACGGCACGGTCACATGACTTCACGTCACCACCGCTAAGCTAAAGGTGGCTAATGTTGGGCTATAAAGGAACTACAGCACGGTCACAGGACTTGACGTCACCACCGCTAAGCTAAAGGTGGCTAATGTTGGGCTATAAAGGAACTACAGCATGGTCACATGACTTCACGTCACCACCGCTAAGTTAAAGGTGGCTAATGTTGGGCTATAAAGGAACTACAGCACGGTCACATGACTTCACGTCACCACCGCTAAGCTAAAGGTGGCTAATGTTGGGCGTGATGACGTTTAGTCGTCTCATTTAGACACTTGTTAGCAACCTACGTTTTTTAATTCACTGGTGGGGTATTTACTGACGTATTTATGTCGTAGATCCTTATTTCAGGCTAACAACCAAAATCACATTCAGAAATCCATTGAACCTCCAGACGAGAAGTCTAAATGCTGCAGTTTATTTGTAAACCTGTAAATAAGTTCATTCTAAAGACAGTTTGTTGTGTCCTTGGTGTTTTGTTCCTGCTTCAGCTCTGGCTCAGTACAGTGGAGACCCAAAAACTGAGTGGAACCTGAACGCTCATAGCACCAAGGCCTCGCTGCTGGAGGCCATCGTTAAACTGCCGTACAAAGGAGGAATCACCATGACAGGTACGTTTAGCAACAGATCGATAATTTACTTATTAGCTGAAGAGAACTGATGCTTTTATCCCTCAAAAAGTTGATTTTATGTGAGAGAAATATGAGTTTTACCCCAAAAATGTATGGGAACTTTTTTGCAGTCTACATTACTAGTTAGATGTTTTGTACTTGAACATGTACAAATATTGTTGCTCTGAGAAACTGTATGTACTAACTCAGATTTAAAGATTGTTTTGGTAATACTGTAATGAATGGAAATGATGTTGAATGTTGATTCAAAGCCCCTGAAGGTTTGGCTTTGTTTAACTTTAGAAAATGTATATGATATATTTAAATGTATATATATTTAATGGCATCTCTTTACCTGTTTTTATATTAATTCCTTGTCTATTTTCCATTTTTGTAAAGCACTATTTTTGAAAATACACAAATATAGTTTATTTTCACTGTTATTTAATGCAGTCTGAAGTTTGGAGGTTGTTAAACTCTTTATTTTTGTTTCACACAGGGATGGCGCTGAACTTCATCCTGGAGAATAACTTCCAAACCAGCGCGGGGATGCGTGAAAACGCCCGAAAAATTGGCATCCTGATCACTGACGGAAAGTCTCAGGACGAAGTCGTGTTCACCTCGCAGAGCCTGAGAGAGAACGGCATCGAGCTCTACGCAGTCGGTACGGTGGTATTTATTAAAAGACACGCAACTAACGAGAATGTATGGAAATAACACAGCTGTAAAATGCAACGAGAAGAAGCTGTTTGTTAATAAGATCATAAAATAATGTAAATGTCACAAGTCCTTTATTTCATGTTCTTCTTGATTTTAGCCTCTAATTTCCCGGCACACTTCTGACTCCTATCTTTCTCCGTCTCAGGTGTGAAGAACGCCGATGAGGACGAGTTGAGGTCGATCGCCTCGGACCCCGACGACATCCACATGTACAACGTGAACGACTTCAAGTTCCTGGCGGACATCGTGGACGAGCTCACCGTCAACCTGTGTAACAGCGTCAAGGGTCCAGGTAGGAAGAGAGCAGAGAGGCAGGAGTACACACATCCTTTACTCAAGTAGAAGTACACATCCTTTACTCAAGTAGAAGTACACACATCCTTTACTCAAGTAGAAGTACAGATCCTTTACTCAAGTAGAAGTACACATCCTTTACTCAAGTAGAAGTACACATCCTTTACTCAACTAGAAGTACACATCCTTTACTCAAGTAGAAGTACACATCCTTTACTCAAGTAGAAGTACACACATCCTTTACTCAAGTTGAAGTACACATCCTTTACTAAAGTAGAAGTACACATCCTTTACTCAACTAGAAGTACACATCCTTTACTCAAGTAGAAGCACACACATCCTTTACTCAAGTAGAAGTACACACATCCTTTACTCAAGTAGAAGTACACACATCCTTTACTCAACTAGAAGTACACATCCTTTACTCAAGTAGAAGTATACACATCCTTTACTCAAGTAGAAGTACACACATCCTTTACTCAAGTAGAAGTACACACATCCTTTACTCAAGTAGAAGTACACATCCTTTACTAAAGTAGAAGTACACATCCTTTACTCAAGTAGAAGTACACACATCCTTTACTCAAGTAGAAGTACACACATCCTTTACTCAAGTAGAAGTACACATCCTTTACTCAAGTAGAAGTACACATCCTTTACTCAATAAGTACACATCCTTTTCTCAAGTAGAAGTACCCATCCTTTACTCAAGTAGAAGTACACATCCTTTACTCAAGTAGAAGTACACACATCCTTTACTCAACTAGAAGTACACATCCTTTACTCAAGTAGAAGTACACACATCCTTTACTCAAGTAGAAGTACACACCATCCTTACTCAAGTAAAAGTACACACATCCTTTACTCAAGTAGAAGTACCACATCCTTTACTAAAGTAGAAGTACACATACCTTTACTCAAGTAGAAGTACACACATCCTTTACTCAAGTAGAAGTACACACATCCTTTACTCAAGTAGAAGTACACATCCTTTACTCAAGTAGAAGTACACATCCTTTACTAAAGTAGAAGTACACATCCTTTACTCAAGTAGAAGTACACACATCCTTTACTCAAGTAGAAGTACACACATCCTTTACTCAAGTAGAAGTACCCATCCTTTACTCAAGTAAAAGTACACACATCCTTTACTCAAGTAGAAGTACACACATCCTTTACTCAAGTAGAAGTAGACACATCCTTTACTCAAGTAGAAGTACACACATCCTTTACTCAAGTAGAAGTACACACATCCTTTACTCAAGTAGAAGTACACATCCTTTACTCAAGTAGAAGTACAGAACAGAGTTGATCAGGTTGTTGATTGTGGCCTGTGTAATGTTGGTCCACTCCTCTTCAATGTGCCAAGTTGCTGGATATTGGCAGGAACTGGAACACGCTGTGGTATACGCCGATCCAGAGCATCCCAAACACGCTCAATAGGTGACATGTCCGGTGAGTATGCTGGCCATGCAAGAACTGGGATGTTTTCAGCCTCCAGGAATTGTGTACAGATCCTTGCGACATGGGGCCGTGCATTATCATGCTGCAACATGAGGTGATGGTCGTGGATGAATGGCACAACAATGGGCCTCAGGATCTCGTCACGGTATCTCTGTGCATTCACAATGCCATCAATAAAATGCACCTGTGTTCGTCGTCCATAACATACGCCTGCCCATACCATAACCCCACCACCACCATGGGCCGCTCTATTCACAACATTGACATCAGAAAACCGCTCACCCACACGACGCCACACACGCTGTCTGCCATCTGCCCTGAACAGTGAAAACCGAGATTCATCCGTGAAGAGAACACCTCTCCAACGTGCCAGACGCCATCGAATGTGAGCATTTGCCCACTCAAGTCGGTTACGACGACGAACCGGAGTCAGGTCGAGACCCCGATGAGGACGACGAGCATGCAGATGAGCTTCCCTGAGACGGTTTCTGACAGTTTGTGCAGAAATTCTTTGGTTATGCAAAGCGATTGTTGCAGCCGCTGTCCGAGTGGCTGGTCTCAGACGATCTTGGAGGTGAACATGCTGGATGTGGAGGTCCTGGGCTGGTGTGGTTACACGTGGTCTGCGGTTGTGAGGCCGGTTGGATGTACTGCCAAATTCTCTGAAATGCCTTTGGAGACGGCTTATGGTAGAGAAATGAACATTCAATTGACGGGCAGCTCTGGTGGACATTCCTGCTGTCAGCATGCCAATTGCACGCTCCCTCAAAACTCGCGACATCTGTGGCATTGTGCTGTGTGATAAAACTGAACATTTCAGAGTGGCCTTTTATTGTGGCCAGCCTAAGGCACACCTGTGCAGTAATCATGCTGTCTAATCAGCATCTTGATATCACCTGTGAGGTGGGATGGATTATCTCGGCAAAGGAGAAGTGCTCACTATCACACATTCTTTCAGATTTGTGAACAATATTTGAGAGAAATGGTTATTTTGTGTTTATAGAAAATGTTTTAGATCTTTGAGTTCATCTCATGAGAAATGGGAGCAAAAACAAAAGTGTGGCGTTTATATTTTTGTTCAGTGTATATTGTTGTTGTGTTGTTGATGTTTTCAAGATCTTTTTAAAATGCAACTTCCTTTTATTGGGACCTAAGAAGTTTACCAGAATTCATCTGACTTTTATTTCCATGTCAGCAGATATTTTATAAGCTCTGGATCTCGTCTTTGTCTTCCTGGAGTTTTTGGACTCGGAGCTCATAGATAGAAAACAGATGCAGTTAAAAAACAGAAAATCCACTCAAAGAAAATAATAAAAGTTTGTTTTTCAGCTCTTCAGAAAGTCCTGGCTTCCTCAAACATACTCAGACAGTGATGGAGGGAACGAGTGTGATATTATATTTCAGAAGAGATGGCAAAAGTACACACATCCTTTACTCAAGTAGGAGTACAGATACTCGTGTTTAAAATTACTCTGGTGAAAGTAGAAGTACTGACTAAACTACTTTACTCAAGTGAAAGTAAAGAGGCTTTGAAATGTACTTCAGTAAAAAGTACCCATAACTAGCAGCTGTTTTAAAGAGTACCTGACCTCCCTTAAGTACAGCAACAAAGTATTAGTACTCCACTACTTCCCATCTCTGTATTTCAGTCTCATGATGTTTTTGTATCTCCTCCTCAGTGCCGGTGCCTCCCGTCGGAGTCCTCACGATCACGGACGTGACTCACAGCACCATGAAGCTCCGCTGGGACGCCGCTCCAGGAGCCGTACGCAGATACATCGTGACCTACAAACCAGACGAGGGAGACCTGAAGGAGGTGAGCTGAGCCAACGTCCGTTTAATCAGGAATCCAGGGTTAAAAACACACTTCAAATACACCAAATTTACGGTCAGAAAATGTGTCTTTTTAGAAAGTTTTCAGAGCAAATGATGGTATAATATGGACATTAGGTTATAAAATGGTTTTACAAAACAGAAAACTCATTAAATCTCTCAGCTTTTGATGCTTTTCTATATTTAGTTAAGATACGAATAGATAGCATAAGATTAGATGTACATTTTTATCCAAAATTGGGAAGATGTTTCATTATCAATCAGAAAAATAGCCTCTTGGCTAACTCTGGCACATTCACAGAAATGTTGATTAATGTGCGTTGTCCCTTAATGTTAAATGAATGATTAAATAAATAAAGTGTAAAATTAATTGGAAATTAGATTGTGGTTCGGACTAAAAAGTAAAGACTTTAGTTGGAGTCTAAATTTCACTGACATTTTGTAAAATAAACCCTAAAAATTAACACATTTATTAACGCATTAGTTGATGGTTAAAATAATCACCCATTACAGCTTAATTGGTGAGTATGGCTATTAACTATAAGATAAGATAAGATGGACCTTTATTATTCCCTGTGGGGAAATTCAGTATTTCAAACTATAAAATAAACATGGGTTTTGGCGTAACACCATTTCATTTATTTACCGAATCTAACCACCCTTTCCTTTTGGGACAAAAGAGAAGACCTTTGGGTGATGAAACCAGATTTAGAGTGACGCTTGCAGTTCTGTTTGTTCTGGAAGGAGTCCAGACTTCCTCCTCTCTTCTGGAGGATGTTTCTGAGAAAGCCGTAGGGAGGGAGCGCTGGATCCGAACACTTCTCCGTCCTCATCGTTTGTCTCCGGGATGTCAGCGGAGGACAAACAGTCTGAAGTCGAGGTTTGGTGCTTGGAAGCTGTGATGGACGACATGCAGCGGATCATCTCCTCTTAAGGATTACTGATGAAGACTTCCTGTGTCTGCAGAAGAAGAGAAACACACTTTGGATGAATGCCTGCTGAGAGATTTGATTCTGCTTACCGTACCAAGCTGGAGAAGTCAACTGAGGAGACATGACTCAGCGTTTTATTCACCAGAGCATCTTCTTGCCCTGGATCTCTACCCTGAAATGAGTCTTTTAAACACTAAGTCTTTACGTACACACAGAAGACAACACACAAAGGAACTAAGAGGAAAGGGAAATAAAACGTACAATAAAGCTTAGACTTCAAATCTTGGTGGTTGTTGGTGTTAAGCCTTTGAGGCAGAGAAGGTTATTTTTCACTGAAAGCAAAGACATCTCAATAAGAGGTATGTAAGGTAATAGCTTATCATGTAATACTACATGTTGTCTCCTGCAGGCTGAAGTAGACGGGAACATCGTCACGCTGGATCTGTCCGGCCTCATCTCCCAGACGGAGTACGATGTGGCCGTGACCCCCGTGTACGACGAGGGTCCCATCAACCCCCTGCTGGGCACCGCCATCACAGGTCAGATGATACACAGTACACCCTTTAAAGGTCTCCTATCATGCAATATGCACTTTTTAATGTCTTTTAAACACAAATATGTGTCCCCGGTGTGCCCCCGGTGTGCCCCCGGTGTGCCCCCGGTGTGTCCCCGGTGTGTCCCCAGTGTGTCCCCGGTGTATCTCCGGTGTGCCCCCGGTGTGTCCCCGGTGTGTCCCCGGTGTGTCCCCGGTGTATCCCCGGTGTGTCCCCGGTGTGCCCCCGGTGTGTCCCCGGTGTGCCCCCGGTGTGCCCCCGGTGTGTCCCCGGTGTGTCCCCGGTGTGTCCCCGGTGTATCTCCGGTGTGCCCCCGGTGTATCCCCGGTGTGTCCCCGATGTGTCCCCGGTGTATCCCCGGTGTGTGTGTCCGGTGTGTGTGTCCGGTGTATCCCCGGTGTGTCCCCGGTGTATCCCCGGTGTATCCCCGGTGTGTCCCCGGTGTATCCCCGGTGTGTGTCCCCGGTGTGTATCCCCAGTGTGTCCCCGGTGTATCCCCGGTGTGTCCCCGGTGTATCCCCGGTGTATCCCCGGTGTGTTCCCGGTGTGTCCCCGGTGTGTCCCCGGTGTGTTCCCGGTGTGTCCCCGGTGTGTCCCCGGTGTGTCAGGAGACTCTCAAAGTGTCAGAAAATAAACCCCTCTCTCTTTTCCTCCGTACCCAAATCTATAAAAACGGGGAACAACAGAGCTGATCCAGATTTGCTTACATGACGTAATATCTGAAATTTGTGCGGGCTTTACACCAACGGCCCTATCAGAAACGCACCGTTTACCAGGCTGGAAATGTAAAGCCCTCCCACTATTTCCTGAGAGGGCTTTGCCAGAGTTTCAATTTCAGGATTTAACCATGAGATGGCGCTTCATTCAAAAATACACAAAGACAACTTAGGTCTTCAGTTTCATTGACTTTCAGTACTTCAGTAATGTTTGCAGCTCTGCAATTGTGTTTGCTGAAGAGCATCTAAACACATATTTGTTATGGTTTTCACAGGCTACTATAACGAAAAAACATCAATATTTTAGATCAAATAAAGTATATCTAATCTTATTATCTTAATTGTAATTCAATAATATATAGTCTTTATATATTAAATAATCATAATAATATTGTTTACACTTCTTTATTTTCTATGCTCATACTTTTACCTTTACAATAGTTTGCTTTAATATACAGTATATTTTTTGTAATATTGTTGTGGTGTTTTTACACAGTACAGTAGATCGAAGTAAATCAACTTATACATTAAGATAAGATAAGATGGACCTTTATTAATCTCAGTGGGGAAATTCAGTAGTTCAAACAGCAACAGGGTGAGAGTGAAAAACAGGACAGCACAGATTCACACAGATTAATACAATCTAAAATAAGATCAGCGATAAAAATAATAATAATGAGAAACTATGAAATAAGAAAGGAATACAATTCAATTTAAATGATCATATCATATATTATAATGTATTGTATTATTAAGTAATATCATACATTAACCCCATTATAGCAGATTGACCACATATTGACCACATTGAATGGATGAACACATTTATGCATCAATAATTACAACCAGGGCCGGACTGGCCATCAGGAGGACCGGGAGGTTTCCCGATGGCCTGGCCTGCTAAGTGGCCTGCTGGCCTGAGGATCTTTTTTTTGTATGAATTGTGAACGCAACGCTGCGCAAATGTGGGTCTGACTCTGCCTCACAGAGGGTGACTGGCTGTCTCCATGATGTGGCCTGCCGACATGGCCACTTTCATACAGATCATACTAATGCCCTCGATTGGTCTCTGTGTGTCATTCAAGCTTGGGAGGGTGTGTTAAGTGTGGCGCTAGCGAGTGAGATAAAGCGCGCGCACCGGTTACGTGTATTGTTGTTGTTAGCATCTGGTGCTAGCTAGCTGCGCTAACGGATATAAGGAGCTTTTTCAACAACAAGGTGGAGGAGAGTCCTCTGCTGTCAGACTGAGAGGCTGATAACTACAGCTCAGGTGAGGTAAAGGACTGGAGTGTTTAGAGAGTTAACTTAGTCTAAGTTATCTCAGTGGGTCTCAAACGGTTTGGTCACCATTTTATTTCCATTTGAGGTGGGAGTGATTAGTAAAATATGCATGAATAAAAATTTAAAAAAAGTTAACTCGGTAAGAAACTATTAAAACTTGTTGAGAGCTAAAACTAGTCTTTGCTTCTGCCTCAAAGAGGAGCAGGGGGAGAGGAGGGAGACAGGTGAGGCTGGTTCAGGAGTCCAGACACACTCATAACTGAACCAAAAACAAATAAATAAACAACTTTCAATGTTTTTTCATATTGGCTATATGGTATGTTATTGGTTATGGCCATGTTTTTATGATTTTATGATTATTTAAATGTATACAGTTATGTTTCATATGGGTGTAGTCTCTTTATTTCCCCCTCAAAATGCACCAGATTGATGCATTTAAGTCCAACATTTAAAAAAAAATCCTACCTGCCCCCGGACCCCCCCTATAGGATTTGAGGTCCACCCCCACTTAAAATATGTTCACATAGGTTCCTAAATAGATTTGCACATTCTTTTTAAATAGTAACCCATGTCCATATGTTTATTTTTGGGTAGTAGATTTAGAGGGCTCTCACTATGGGCAGCAACGCTGTAAAAGTTGACAATTAAATCCAGCAAAATGGCACAAAAAACTGGTAGTGGCCTGGCTGGGTGTTTAATTCTCGGCCTGACTTATTGTCCCAGTCCGGCCCTGATTACAACGGAGTATTTCTAAATACAAGTTGTAAAATTACTTGTATTTAATACTAATAACATAATGATCAATTTTACTTTCAGATGATAATACTTTTCACTTGGGCAATTGACCCTTTTGAATGCAGGACATTTACTTCTAACACGTATTTTTACTAAGTAAATAATCTGAATACTTCTTCCACCTCTGAGTTTGGACCCCGTCACTGTTTTTAAAACTTTGATTAAATGTTTGATATTTCCAGAGACCCTTTCAGACCACTGCTGGAGAGCAAGGGGGGGGGGGGGGTTGTCACATTCCAATGGGCCACTACTTTTGAAACAAAGAGAGTCACAGCCCAGCGTTGATTTAAGGGAGATGTCATTTGGGACATCGCTCAGCTCTCTGCTGCAGATCACAGGGGGGTTGGGAGATCACATGGGGGGGGAGATCACAGGGGGGGGGATCACATGGGGGGGGAGATCACAGGGGCGGGGAGATCACAGGGGGGGAGATCACAGGGGGGGGGAGATCACATGGGGGTTGGGAGATCACATGGGGGGGGGGATCACAGGGGGGTTGGGAGATCACATGGTCACATCGTCGCACGCATCTCTGCTTGTCTAGCTGACATCTCTCAGTGGATGTCTGCTCATCACCTCAAGCTCAACCTTGACAAGACTGAACTGCTTTTCCTTCCGGGAAAAGATTGTCCCACTCTTGACCTGACAACTTTCCCCGACTCAGACTGCAAGGAATCTGGGAGTAATCCTAGATAACAACCTGTCCTTCACTGCAAACATCGCTGCTACAACCCGTTGCTGCAGATATACGCTGTACAACATCAGGAAGATTCGTCCCCAGCTGACCCAGAAAGCCACGCAGGTTCTGGTCCAGGCTCTCGTCACTTCACGCCTAGACTACTGCAACTCCCTCCTGGCTGGTCTAGCTGCATGTGCCATCCGACCTCTGCAGCTCATCCAGAATGCAGCGGCTCGTCTGGTCTTCAACCTTCCTAAATGTTCCCACACCACTCCGCTCCTCCGCTCCCTTCACTGGCTCCCGGTAACTGCTAGAATCCACTTCAAGACAATGGTACTTGCGTACCATGCTGCGAATGGATCTGGCCCTTCCTACATCCAGGACATGGTTAAACTGTACACCCCAGCGCGTGCACTCCGCTTTGCATCAGCCAAACGACTCGCTGCACCCTCGCTGCGAGGGGGACCCAAGTTCCCATCAGCAAAAACACGTGGGTTTGCTATCCTGGCTCCAAAATGGTGGAATGAGCTCCCCATTGACATCAGGACAGCAGAAAGCTTACACACCTTCCGGCGCAGACTGAAAACTCATCTCTTTCGACTCCACTTCGAGCGATAGAATTACTAACAAGGCACTTATATACTAATATAGGACTGGCTTACCTAAAGCCAGCTGAGTAGCACTTGAAATGTTTGGCTCTATGATACCTGATGTACTTATATGATTCTGTTTTCTTCAGGGTTGTGTCTTCCTGGTCGTATGTACTTATTGTAAGTCGCTTTGGATAAAAGCGTCAGCTAAATGCAATGTAATGTAATGTAACATGGGGGGGGAGATCACAGGGGGGGGGGGAGATCTGTGGCTGATTGGCCATTAGGCGTGTAAACAAAGAGAGTCACACTCATTGTTCATGAGTTTCATTCAGACTATTTAAAAAACAACGGTCTGATTTTAACATTGCACAACAATGAACTCAATGTGTGATTGTTATAGCAGTAATATTAAACACTAATAATACAGTCAACTATTAACAATAACACTCTTTTTAGTGAATAATAGTTTAGGCACGTTAATAAAGTTTTAATAAAGTTGATAAATTCATATTTGTCAGTGCTTTCATGTCAAGCTTAATTTGTTTTGTTACTAAATGACTATAAGTGTTAAAGGAATATGAACACGTTTGTATGTGGTGTTGGTTTCTCCCCTTTACTTTGGTGTTCCCAGTCAAATTGGACTCTTACATTAATCATCACCAAATGTTATATAACACCCTTTAAAGCTGTGAAAAATGTCTCAGACTACTGGTCCACATGAATAACTGCAGTAATATACAAAGAATAGACTCTGAAATCCCTCCCAAAGTGAACATGGTTGTGGGTGTGTATCTGATGGATGAACATAATCTAATGTTGCCCATTCATTTCCTATGGGGGTCATTTTTGACCGGGAACACCGTAAGTATAACAAAGCTGACTAAACCTCTTGAAATACAATATACTGTATAGGGGTGTAACGGTTCACAGAAGTCACGGTTCGGTTCGTACCTCGGTTTGGGGGTCACGGTTCGGTACGGTTCGGTACAACAAGAAAAACCAAAAAAAAGTCTCAAGTGCATAATTCCAGGTTTGTTGTTATGTTTGAACAGTAGTGCAAGTTTCAGTTTAAAAATAAAGAACTCTGACATTTTGAATAATTAACTGTATTAAACAGTTAAAAACAACCCATACACAGTACACTCAGATGGCCATATTATCTATAATGGCTGATGTCAAACAAAACAAATAGTTTCATCAAGCTGTAAAACTAAAAAGAATGCCTTGAAAATATGACATCATAAATATTAAGAAAGTGTTTCAAGAGCGCAAAGTCGTTGAAAACCATAAGCCAAAAGCTTCCGTTATTTATTTTGGTCTCTCGGCTTTCATGTCTATTGGCTTTTTAAAAACAGCGGGGATCAGCTGTTGAACTGCTGTTGTCTTTTGCCTGGGCTCCGGCAAATCTGGGTGATGCCTTCTGATATGATTTAGCATGTTTGGCGTGTGTTACCATTAGCATACCGCACCACTGTAGAATAACGCCGACACACCCCCGACACACCGTCCTCGTCCGATCCACCCCTCGCCCGATCCACCACTCGCACACTTAATCGTTACTGTTGTCCACAGGGAACCCGAAATGTTCCCACACAGCTGATTTAAAAGAAGCAGGTGGGTTCTAGCTCCTGTGTGTTATCTGAAATCGCCATACTAACTTTTCTTCTTCTTGTATTTTGTTCGTTTTGTTGTTGTGTTTCTTCTTGTTCTTCATTTGTTGTTTAAGGGCGGCTGGCAAACAGCTTTTAGGCGCAATACCGCCCCCTGGATTATATATAGTGTAGTGGATACTGCCCTGAAGGACAGACTTTTTTCCCACTCGTAAAAAAAAGGCGTATTCGCCGTGTGACTGCATGTGCCGAACCGTGACGTCTGAACCGTGACGGTACGGGACGAATACGGATACCGTTACACCCCTACTGTAGCTTTGCCATGTACTCATTGTCCTGTTTGTTTAGCTTTTAAGGTTAATTGTATAGTTATATTTACATTTGGTGTAAATACTTTTTTAAAGCTAAATAATTTCTTACAAATACTTATTTTTTTATTATGCTTATATATTTCCTTTTGGATTTTGTATTTACTTTAAAGAGGGTTTCATCCTCCAATTCTATTCTATCTAGGGTGTCAACGGTCCTTATAAACCTCTGAAGTCTTTGTTGATAACCTGGTTCAACTCGTAGTACAGGAAAATGCTTCCTCTGGGGCTTCTCAGAGGTTTTCAATGCTCTTAAAAAAGATAAAAAAACACTTAGGGCAGTGAGTATATATGGTAAACTAAAGTGCATTATGTTTTAAAGTGAAAATACGCAATTGTTACGGCTGCCGTCTTTCCTGTCCTGTTAACTCTGTTTTGCCTGTGTTCTATGTAAATGAGCTGTGCGGTTGCCCTGACGTCATTGGCCACCCATCTCCTGGTCCACCCCCGAAGATTGTGATTGGAGCCTGCCAGGCCCGACGCGCTCCAATCCCAGCGCACACCTTCCGGAGACGACTACAAAGCATGTGGACAGCGATCAGATGGGAGGCTATGTTGTGTGAACAGACGCCTCTCGCTACGTGCTCTTCGATTGTGTACAAATCGGTTAACAGTGGTTAACTCGTGTGTTCCGTATTTAGTAGTGTTGTTATGATTAGAGGTGTCTAGATTAGCTTAGCATTATGTTGACTGTTGTTCTCTAGTATAGCTGTGTTTTCTTACAGCCTCCTTTTGTTAACCTGTCGAAAATGACATTCCCAGAACAAATGACCATATCTTCACTTCTAAAAGGGTTAAATTAATAATCTTTTTTCTCAAAGTAATGATAAACCTGTGAGTTGGATATAGAAAAGTCAGAATTAATATAGATGTTTTTTATTTTAAAGAAAATTCAGATTGAACATAGTAAAAAACTGTAAGCGGCGAGCGAAGAGGGAAGAGCCCAGCGCCGAATCCCCGTCCGACGGGCGGATTGGAGAAATGTGGCGTATGGAAGACCGCTTGCCCGGTGTCGCTCGGGGCCTGAGTCCTTCTAATCGAGGCTCAGCCCATGGACGGTGTCCGTCCAAAATTTCTTTTCTACTTATAGTGAAAACTACCCTTGGATGATGGTAAGGTAGACTAAAAGCTTTAGGAATCCAAAGTACAACATATAATAAGTACCCTGTATCAGATTGATGCAAAACAAGTGACATTAGACCCTTTTAGAGAGGTTTAGCAAAAGAAACTCCACCTCTGATGTGATTTGGGTGGAAATGGGGGTTTTACCGTTTCTCTGGAACCCATTGGTCGATTTTGGTGATTGACATCTCTTTCTGACCGTTAGAGCCAATAGAATCGAAGGGGAATCTCCCCACAGACACACATGGTAAAACAAAAAGGTGGGGGCTTCACGCTTAGAGTTTTGCTCCAGAGTGAAGCTGTCTCTAGCTCTGACATCTGAAAACCGAAAAGCAGGTTTATTGCTCATGGATTATCAGAAATCTTTTCAAAGGGACACAGACACATTGGATTAACCTATGGATTAACTTCAGCAGCGTTTTTATAATTTTAATGCCATTGAAGACCACTTCTGACCAGACTACGACACAGGTGAGCCATGTTAGCGTTTTTAGCTACCAAGCGCCATATGTTTTGATGTCTGTTCTTGTTATTATCTCAGAGAGTTCGTATAATTGAGTGATAATGAGGGTACCCTTCAATTCTGTGTCACCTCACGATGTGAAACGATGGGTTGGATGTGCAGCAAATATAAATAATAAGGTTTTGTGAGTGAATTTCGGTGCAGTCATCTGTTAGCATTTTTCGCTCGTTGCTAGTTCAGAGACTCAGTGTTAGCATTGTGTGTTTTTTTTTTTTTAAATGATCAGTTAGATTAGTTTCTTCACGTTACATGGATATAAAACATTCATAGTTTATTAAATGAACTTTGATAGTGAGGGTTGTTTTGTTGCTATTTTGTTTATTCATATCTATTTCTTTGTATTTAAGTAAGCTCCCTTATTAGAGTCCTCCCTTTGTTGGTTGCTCAATTAAACCTGCGCCTTTCTGGCTGCGTGCCTTCCATTCCATTATTTAATAAACTACTTTATAATTATAATTAATTATTACCAATTCCAACTGGTGTATGTTGTTTTCCTAGTTGGGACGTAACAGCAATTCTTACATCTGTTTCACTTTATCAAAAGTGTCCATCATGGATCAGGTGTACGCTAATGCAAGGAACCCAATGAGAAACGGGGCCTTGGATCCGGGGAGAACAGAAGATGGGAAAAGGAGGAAAGGGCCTTGAAGAAGGAGGCGCTAAGTGTCACCGTGCCCCGTGATAACATCCAGGGCATCACCAAGCCCGCCATGCCAACACAAAAAAGTGAATAATATTGTGATTAAGGCAAAGTGACAAAACGGATAATCGTGGATTGCTTGACTGTATGTTGTGTTCAATCGTTCTACCACCAAGATGTTTGAAGCACCAAGTCAAATAAGAAGGCACGTTTTAGATTCATTTCACAACAGAGTCAGTTTCCCTAAAGAATATGACATCAATCTCATAACGGAACAATTGATGAAGAATATGCTTAAGACTTCCTGATCATTAAAAATGTACAAAACACATTAGTATTATTGGTGATTTCTATCATATTGTATGAGCTTGAAACAGAACTTTTTCACAGTTATGATAAGTTTGTAAACTGTGGGAATAAAGAGGTGTATTTTGTTATTATTAATATATACGTGAGACTATTTCAATTACACCATGTTCGATTCAGTGTTTTGTTTGTAATTTAAATAATGAGTGTCTCTTATGCTTTCCTATAAAACAGATAAAGCATAATATCTGCTCTCTAGTGATCATCTGTCACCAAGAACTCAGCCAGTCTTATTCAAACATGAGTGTGTTTGCAGATCCCACAATAACCTCTATTCCATCCAGATGTACTCATAAGAGCTGTCTGATTTTACTCAAGGTTTCTAAACCAACACTTACTCTCCTCATATAAATAACACAAAGGAAGTTATATTGTATATTTAAGCATTTAGGAGAGAAACTAGAAAATGCATTTCCTGCAGAAAATGCGTGTGAATTCTGTAAACTGTGAACATTTGTGGCTGAATTCAGCTGAAAATACAGAAAAAGCTGAATATGTTATTAACTGAATGGTAGCTGCTTTTAGCTACACAGACCAAGTAAGTGTGTTGCTCAACTTAGCGGGGAAATTCAGAGAAGTGAAATGATTTGAATCAAATTGTTACAGCTCAAATAGGACTGGCTTATCTATAGCCAGCTGACAAAGCATTTATATACTAACATAGGACTGGCCTATCTATAGCCAGCTGAGTAGCACTTGAAATGTGTGGCTCTATGATACCTGTTGTACTTATATGATTCTGTTTTTCTTCTGGGCTGTGTCTTCCTGGTCGTATGTACTTATTGTAAGTCGCTTTGGACAAAAGCGTCTGCTAAATGCAATGTAATGTAATGTAATGTCAAATGCATTGCAATGACTTTGTTGAAAACTTGAAAGTGAAATGTTAAACTGGAAGAGGAGGAACAATAGTGAAAAAGATTAATATTTAAAAGAAAAGGTTTAAAAAAAGGTATAAACAACAACATGTATAGCCTTGATGTCCTGAAATAGCTGAATAATGTAATAGTTGAATGGTTTCTGCAGCTGAAAATAGGCTGAAGGAGTTACATATCAGATGTAAGTAGTAGTGAATTAATTTGTATTAAGATGAGAAAAGAAAGTAAAAACACTTTAAAAAGCAGCAGAATATTTTGACTGCAAACTTTTGAACTAAAACCATACGTCACCAATAATATATAAAATATGTGGAACCTGTTGAAGTCTGTATGAAGTCTCCATCAGACAGGAAAGGATAGGCTGAGACAGTCTGTTGAAGTCCAGTCTGTTAGTCAGTGTTTGTTTCTGTTCCTGGGCACCTACTCATAACAAATAATCATAACAACTGTGTGAGAGCCCAGAGATCAAAGGTTACCATGGTGACGACGTTATCAAACCTGTGTGCAGAGATTAAAATTAAACAGCATTCACACTAATAATAAGAAGAAGATGATTAAAGAAAAGAAGAACAATAGTGGAATGCTGTAAACAGCTAAAAAACAAAAAGGCCGCTCTTCCGTTTACCGTAGATACACGGATTCAGGATAAGATCACTTCACACTTCTTCTACTGGTTATACTACTACATTTTTCAATGCCCCTTTTCCACCAAACCGGTTCCAGGGCAGGTTCCGGGCTTGAGCCTGATTAAGATCTGGTTCTTCCTGTTTCCACCGCACTGGACCTGAGCAATAACAGTTATTGGCGAGTACGGAAAATAAAAGTTGTAACAAGCAGTAGAGCTCAGCAAAGTGACTAGAACACGACCAAACTTTTATAAAAAAAACCACAAAAATAAAATGTCCTTATATGCGGGTGATCTACTACTGTACTTGGACCAGGTACAGACTACGCTTCCTAATCTGTTAAATATCTTTACCCAATTTAGTTCAATATCTGGTTACAAGATCAATTTGAACTAGAGAATGCAATTCCTGAAAAAATTGCTAGTGGGAATGCTTTATGCTAAAAAGCTGACGCTAAACTGCTATGCTGAAATGTAATGTGTAAGAAGAAAGTGAAGAATTTAGATTGAAATGATACGTGAACACTGGGGGCTTGAATGTGTGATGAGAGAAGAAAAGAAAGTAAAAAGTCTTGGAAAAGCAGCAGAATATTTGAACTACAAACTTTTGAACTAACTTGATGGCAAATGATCTGTCGCCATGGCAACGGCATTTGATGACATCCCATAATACGCTTAGATGTGTTGATCGCTGCATCGTTACCAAACCTGTGAAGTTTTGGGCCATTTGGAGCATTTTCACTGAAGTTAGGAGAAAACCGTGTTTCATGGTGAGCATTGTGTTGCCAGCATTTGAAGAAATCTCAAAACTGTCCCGTAGATGTCTTCACGGCTGGACTGTTAGCACATATGTGAAGTTTGAGCACTACAACATTTTCATAGGAGTTATAGCAATATCGTGTGTTATTGCGAGGGATGCATTGCCATGGCAACAGCTTTTGAGGAAAACTCACTATTGGCACATAGACATGTTGAGGGCTGGATCATTAACCATTATCTGAAGTCTGGTGCTCTTTTGACCCTTTTCATAGGCGTTAGGACAACATCGTGTTTTATGGCGAGGGATGCGTTTCCATGGAAACAGCATATGGTGAGATGTCAGATTTGACGTAGAGCTGTTGAGGCATGGAGAGGTGATATACAGGTGAAGATTGGGGGACGATCGGACCGTGTCCATTGGAGTTACAGCGACATCGTGTTTTATGGCGAGGGATGCATTTCCATGGAAACGGCATATGAAGACACCCCATAATTGACGTAGAACTGTTGAGGCATGGACCATTAACCCATTATCTGAAGTCTGCTGCTGTTTTATGGCGAGGGATGCGTTGCCATAGTAACACCACATTACGTAACATCAGATTTGATGTAGAGCTGTTCAGGGCCACAGTGTTAACCATTATGTGATGTTTTGTGGCGTTCTGAGCATGTCAGTTGGAGTTAGGGTAACCCTAACGACGTTATGAAACACCTGCGCTAAAGCCCAGAGATCAAAGGTTTCCATGGTGATGTGCAGTAATCAGTGAGAGGAGAGCCTTTCCATTGTTCTGAATGAGTGATAAACCTCTTACATGTGAACGTTTTATTGAAGAACCGTAACAGATATCGGTGAAATTTTAACGCGTGAAGCATCTCAAGGACCTTGAGCATCTGAAGTGTGCTTTTTGTGTACTTTCGGGTCAATAATGTGGCCTTTTTGGCAGATTAACTAAAGGTGTGCGGCTGCTGCTGTGAGGAAATATCAGCCTGAATGTACAATGGGCTTTAATGGAGACATGTTGAAAGTTGTTATCACTTCATGCCCTCAAGAGGCATTTTGTTTAATTATTTTGCTTAATTATTTTATTTTTTTTCAAGCTACGAGATGTTTTCCTACGTTTCTCATGAAAAATTAAGTCTCAGGAGTGTAGGGTTTGGGAATTATGGCAGGTTAAAAAATATATATGAAGGCCAATTTCAAGCTGTCCTCCACTCTAGCTGTTACATAAAGCACTCTAGCATTAATGAGCTGCACAATGCACACTAATGTTAACATCTGAAGAAGGCCTCTTTACCAAGCTCCAAACTAAGTTAAATGTAAAAAGGTGTAAAAGATATGCAGGTTTTATAGCTGAAGGTCTTGGAATCCTTTTAAAGTTGGAATGAAGTCTCTAGCTGAAAGTATGTGGAGTAGCATGTGGCGCACGGTGTAGGTAAAAGAGGATTTGAAGGTTCCTCCCATTGAGTTACATTACATTACATTGCATTTAGCTGACGCGTTTATCCAAAGCGACTTACAATAAGTACATACGACCAGGAAGACACAACCCTGAAGAAAACAGAATCATAAAGTACATCAGGTATCATAGAGCCAAACACTTCAAGTGCTACTCAGCTGGCTATAGATAAGCCAGTCCTTTATTAGTATATAAGTGCCTTGTTAGTAGTTCTATCGCTCGAAGTGGAGTCGAAAGAGATGAGTTTTCAGTCTGGAAGATGTGTGAGCTATCTGCTGTCCTGATGTCAATGGGGAGCTCATTCCACCATTTTGAGCTGTTAAAACAAGTCTAAAAGCTGAATATTTCAAAAAGTATAAAACATTTTGAAAAACTTTTGTAAGTTAGTGCCCATTTCTGATTGTTTAAACGTTTCAGCCAAACAAAAATATAAACAAATGTAACCTCACAAAGAAGAAAAACTAATTTGGGCTGAAAATGTCTTGCCACTGTCAGCAGTAATGATTTAAATACATTATCTGAATCTAAATGTAAATTATTCAAGCTCATATTTCATCACCACATACTTTGTACTTCGCTTAGTGCTGCGAGTCATCTCCCTCATGATGTTTTAGTTTCTAAAAAATATATCATTTTATATTAGTACATCAGACGTGCACAGTGGCCAACATGGGCATTCCATGTTAGTCTGTCGAAATAACTTCTTATTGCACACATTTATCCAAAAACTTGCTTTGTATTTTATATCCAATGTTGCACTCCCACTAAACTATGCTCTGAGGACCAATGCTGCTGTAAAGTGTCTTATTACATCACATTACTTGTTAGATGCTTTTATCCAAAGTGACTTACATACTCAGTACTGTGGACAATCCCCACAGGAGCAATTTGGGGAGAGGTGTCTCAGGGACACAACGACATGCTGACTGCAGTGGGGTTTGAACCTGTGATCCCATCACTATACAGACAATCCACTACGTGTCTTATTACTGATAAGAGACAGGATCATGTGTTCAAGGACCTTTGACGAAGGATTAGAAAAAGAGAACAGAGACAAACAGACAGCACCTTGACCGACAATTTAAAGATTCACTTATTTTCAGTAAGTTAGTTGCTGTTCAAAATTGCCATGTGTAAAAGTCGCAGGCGAAGCAACACGACGGAGAGACTACTTGAGACTGCCTGTTAGTTAGCGGACTAATTAGGCTAGCGAATCATAGCAGCCGATATCTCTCTCTGGAGTCATATATCCTTCGTTTCAGCAGAATACATACCAGGCACAGACTGGCGATATAAAGCATTCAGCAGTTGTAAAACATAATACCTGTTAGACACTGTTACGTGCCGTGTTTTTGTGTGTGTGTCTCTCTCCCCCTCTCCCCCTTCTTCTTCTTCTTCTCTTTTTAATGGGCCCCTCTCTCCCCCTGATTGTCTCCCTCAGGTGCTCCCAATCCCCAATGAGGCCTCCATAAAGGACCTGAGAAAGGCTGCAGTCTCCCTCTTCCTTCTCCTCTGGCTCCATGTGCAGCATGTGTGGGACCTATTAGGTTAACCTGTGTTTTGTTCATTGGTAGCTGTGCTCAAGTTTACCTTTGTGTATTGTTTACTTTGATCACTTTCTTTTAGGAGAAAGTTGTTCTTAGTTTACCTTAAGTTTGCTTTGCAAATTGGCAGGTGAGCCTCTTTTTCTTTTATTAAAACATTACCTTGTGGCTTCACAAATCACTTTTTCCTCTCCTTTTTTCTCTCGCCTGGCTATTTTATATTTTGTTACTTCCCTTTCAAAGTCAAAGTCAAAAGTCAGCTTTATGGTCAAAATGACTACATGTGTTATACATCCAGAAATCTGGAGATATCATTTCCCGCAGTCCCACAGTGTGACATATATACATAAAACAAAACAAAAAGGGCCTAGATAAACCAGGTATAAAGTACAGTTCCAGTGCAGCAGCAGCGGAGATGGGCAGAAAAGTGACTGGTGCTTGATGAGGGAAGGTTGTGTGTGTGGTGGGGTGGTAAAGTCCAGGACCATTTGGGGCAGCGGGTAGAGGAGGGAGGCAGGGTGGAGAGTTCAGGGGAGAGATGTCAGAGAGGGGGAGAGAGGGAGGGAGGGGAGAGAGTTCAGCATCCTGACCGCCTGGTGGAGGAAGCTGTTCGTCAGCCTGGTGGTGCTCGAGCTGAGGCTGCGGAACCTTCTCCCTGAAGGCAGGAGGCTGAACCCCTAGTCCAGGAGGGAACGTACTGTAACAGACACAATCGTGACCACAACAGTACGAGCCCACCCTCTGCAGTCACAGTTTACCGCCAAACGGTAACGACAGGGGCTGCTTCTCACTTCGGTTAAATGTAATCCTTGCGTCAGTCACTTGCGTCGTTTCCCTGTGTCCCTCCCACACGAGAAGCAGGGAAATGAGTGTTAAGAGCAATGGGACGTCCTTTCCTCCGGAGCGTCACGTGAAGCGACGTCCGTTTGCGATGACGTCACGCCGCACAGCTGATCGTCTGACAGCAGCTCTGTCCCCGTTATTTTCTGTCACGATCTTAGTGTTATGTCACGGTTTTAGTTTTGTCTGTCTGGTAATGGGTTTTGTTTTGCTGTTCTGTTCTCCCTGTCTCTTGTGTTCCTCCTGTGTCTGATTGTCTCATTGTGTTCACCTGTTGCCCTTGTGTTTCTGCCTCCCTTACCCAGCTGTGTCTCGTCCCGTGATTACCCCTCTCTGTATTTAGTCTTGTCTTCCCCTGTGTGCCTTTTCGGTTCATTGTTTTCCCTGTCTCCCTCCATGTCAGTTTGTTGGTGTTATTGTAACCTTGTGCAACCTGTGTTCTTCATGTTTGTTTGTTTGTTGGTGTTATTGTAACCTTGTGCAACCTGTGTTCTTCATGTTTGTTTGTTTGTTGGTGTTATTGTAACCTTGTGCAACCTGTGTTCTTCATGTTTGTTTGTTTGTTGGTGTTATTGTAACCTTGTGCAACCTGTGTTCTTCATGTTTGTTTGTTTGTTGGTGTTATTGTAACCTTGTGCAACCTGTGTTCTTCATGTTTGTTTGTTTGTATTCATCGGCTTTTGGAATAAAGCTCACCTTTTGTTTATAGACCTTTTTTGTAGTCTGCATTTGCGTCCTACCTTTTCCGCAACCTTAAAATCTTCACAAACACCCCCGCCTCTGTTAGTACACATTTACCGACATAAACATTTGTATCATCTGTTGTAGGCCCAAATAAATAAAATAAGAACTCATTCTCAAAAAAGATAAACGCCATTCTTAAAATGTATAACGAACAATAGCTTGATTAATATTGATCAGAGTGCACAATAGAAATAAAATAATTGAGAGAAGAAAAAGAGATATGTTAACTATTGTGATGTGAATGCGCCTGCATGGGCGCTGATTAACTGAACCGGAACAGGTGTGTTAATCAGCGGAGAGTCTCACAGCTGGGAGGCTCACAGCTGAGGGAGAAAAGGAAGGGGAGAACTGTGAATGGAGGTTGGAGGACGCTACATGTGACTCCACACTCTTTTGGGTGGGAGGATGTCGTTCGCAGCGGATAGAGCTGCCGGCGACGAAGACAGCCAGACAGGAAAGACGTTCGAGTGTCAGGATCGGGAGGCCTGTTACCTCCTATAGATAGTCAGGGCCGGGGTTTTAGGGAGTGCGAGCCACGATCCCTCCTTACGCACGGCGGTGCCAAAGCAACACGGACACCAGCTGTAGTGACTCAGTTCACGTCGTCCAGCAAAGCCGATCCCCGGGGAGTTGGACGGCGTCCTAGCGTAGACCCCCGGGGGGAGGGGTCTCGCCAACTGGCGAGTTACGTATATATTAGAGTGTATATGGAGGGAGAGCAGCAGGGGAGAGGCTACCACGAGTAGGAGCTCTCACCCTAAATTGTTGGTTGGTTAAGTGCCGTGTGTGTGCCGTGTGTGTGCCGTGTGTGTGTGTGCGTGTGTGTTTACAATTGCAGAGTTGTGTGCTTCCGGTAGAGGGTGTTCGCGTGCCGTGTTCTTCGTGTGGCGTGCCGTGCTAAAGCTATTAAACCTGTTTGAAGTGTATAAAGTGGGCTCCACAGCCTAGTGGGGGTTCCTTGTGTCCCGTGGACTCGCTTCCTCTCTTGTTCTCTCCTCTTATCCATGAGCTACTGTTGTAATAAAGATGGTCCTATATTTTGTACATAGCTGTCTCTGTATTTATTGGAAGGTTCTGACAAAGTGTTTCCTGCCACACCTGAGCGAATCCAACATATATTACACTATCAAAACCCAGTTTCATTGGATTGCACACTTTGTTTGTTTGTATGGATATGTAGCAAATTAACATTTTAATAGCACTGAATGACTGAATGGAAATGACAATAAATTTAAAACGAAAAAAGCGATCATGAAAATGTTAATAAAATGATTGTTGACCACTTTGTTGTTCAGATATTTCACATATTTGTAACTAAATGAAACATTAATTGAAACAAAACACTGTAAAAACTGAGGAGTGAGTTTCATGTTTTCTTCTCTCCGCTGGGAAACTAAGAGAAGTGAGAAGCAGCCTGCGTCTCACTTCGGTGTACCCTGTGTGTAATACAGTGACGGGGAGGGGCCCTGACCGACCGTCAACATGTGAAACATTGTAAACTGTGGGAATAAAGAGGTTTATTTTGTTATTATTAATATATACGTGAGACTATTTCAATTACACCATGTTCGATTCAGTGTTTTGTTTGTAATTTAAATAATGAGTGTCTCTTATGTCTTCCTATAAAGCAGATAAAGGAATATCTGCTCTCTAGTGATCATCTGTCACCCAGAGCTCAGCCTTATCCAAACATGCGTGTGTCTGCAGATCCAACAGTAACCTCCATTCCATCAGATCCCTGTCACCTCCATTCCATCCAGACGTTACTCAACATTTCTAAACCAACACTTACTTGAAACAGAACAAAGGTCTCTCTCTCTCTCTCGAAGACCGCGGCTCTCAGGGGGCCGGGCAGGACAGGAACCGGAGCTGGTGGGACAGGCCTCGGCAGGATCCCCCACGGAAGAGGACCAGGAGTTGGCAGGACCCCCGGCAGGAGAGCAGTCGGCGGGACCCCCAATGGGACAGGACATAGGGTTGGCAGGACCCCCGGCAGGAGAGTAGTCGGCGGGGCCGCCGAACGGGACAGAACATGGAATTGGCAGGACCCCCAGAGGAACCTCCAACGGCACTTCAGTAGGGACTTGAATTGGGACTGGAGAGGGAACTCGAGAGGTGACTTGAGAGGGAACTCGAGAGATGACTTGAGAGGGAACTCGAGAGATGACTTGAGAGGGGACGTGAGAAGAAACTGGAGAGGGGACTCGAGGAGGGACTAGAGGAGGGACTAGAGATGGGACTAGAGGAGGGACTAGAGTTGGTACCTGAGAAGGGACTAGAGAAGTGACTAGAGGTGGGACTGGAACCATGGCTGCTGGGGCCAGAACTGGGTCTAGAACCATGGCTGCTGGGGCAAGAACTGGGTCTGGAACCATGGCTCTTTGGGCTCGGGCCGCTAACCTGGCCTTGCGACTCCTTCCTTTAGGAGCCGTTTTGAGGCTCCGTGGACCTCCAAAGGCCAGACGAGTTCCAGAGAACGGCTCCTGGACAGGAGCAGGCAATGGGGCAGAAGCCAGGGTTGACAGGGATAACACACCATGAGGAAATCCAAAATCCCGCCCGGTAAGAATCTCACCAAGCCTGGTTTCTCCATAGTTATCTGGCGCGCCTCTGCCAGAGCAGCCTCTCGCTGCTGAACCCCGGACGCTCCCATCCATCGATCAGAGGAGGTAGCCAAAGAAAAAGTAAAATCCAACAATTCCTGCTCAAAAGGATCTGCTGGGCCCATATTTGGTGAGTTCCTTCTGTCAGGGCTGAGTGAGGCAAGCAGGACCCAAATGCAGATGAACAGAAAAAATACCTTTATTTCAAGGCTACTGAAACAAAACAGTACTCTCACCCCGTGAACAACGTCCAAATATGACAAGGAACTCACAAAGACTAACAGAAAACACAGAACCTAAATACACACAGGACTAATCAAACAAACGACAGGTGAGGAGGGAGGAGAAAACACAGGGGCACCAGGTGAACACAATCGGGTAATCAGGGATGGAAAACAGACAGAAAGCAACAGGCAGGAACGGGGGGTGAACACTTTACAAAATAAAACAGGAAACCAAAGACAGAAAAAGACAAGACAAAACACAACATGGACAGATCGTGACACTCCTTTCATCGCGACGCGATGTTTACAGTGAGGTCCGTGCAGAAAGCAGAGCAGTGTGTAAAATATATATCACTCAGTATAACAGGCTACATTACTCTCTGTATTTGTATATATATATATATAAGACTATGGACTACGGCATTTAGGTTGACCGTTTATTGAACACGTTATTGCACACGCTCCCATGACAACAACTAACTGTGTCCGGTTCACACATCCCCAAACTCCCGGTGCCATCTTAAAGAGCCCGTGACACGAGTTTCCCCCATCATCCAAACCCTTCAATTTGAGTAAATATTGTCCCTTTGAAAACCGTTACTGAACTGATTTTGGATATTTGTACTTTGATAACCATTAATCTGCCCTTCAATGTTGACCATATCCTGGATCTTCTCTGGGATTCTTCAAATCCCGCCAAATTATGTGTGACGTCATTGCGGGCCAAGCGCTCCAGCTGCACCGTTTAGGATCCCATGCATGTAAACGCACACAGCAGCAAGCGATGATTTGGGTTTTAGCCCCTTTTTCAGCCTGGAGCGCAGGGTCTTCACCTCATCAATGACGGCATCCTTCTGAGCCCTCAATGCCACATTTTCCAGCATCACCTGCCTGCAGTCCTCTTCGTCACACTCGATATGTGGGGAGAAGGGTGGAGGGTGCACCGGGTTTTCCTCCTCATTCTCTATATCCAATGATGTAGCCATTCCAATGATGGGATTAGTCTCTCAGAGGTCATGGAGCAACTGCAGGGCCACACTATGCTTCAGCCTTGCCAGGACCTGATGTGCCTCATCTCGGGAGAACTCAGGGTGGTCATGAGTGACGGTCTAGTTTCTTCCCAGCATACGAACACCCTGTGATGGGACAGGGTTTGGTCCGAACATTTATTCTGCCACTGGCCATTTTAAGAATGATGCCTCTTTCCTCCAAATTCCACACTGCATGTTTGTGCTTAAGGTGCTTGTTCAAAGCCAGATAGAAGAGTCTGCACACCGGGCATTCGGACGACATCCTTCCTAAAATAGACACAATGAATTGTATTTAAATTATTTTCTGTTCATATGCGTTGGCGTAACCGGTGATTGCAACAATGGGTCCGATGCTGGTACACGAACCAAGGGAGGACTTGGGTTACCACCGGGTTAGATGGTCTCACCTCCGCACCAACGCGGGGCTGGTGATGGCAACATTGGGTCTGATGCATCAATTCATGGTGCCCCGACCATGAGAGGGTTTGGGGTGCCCCGGAACCAGGCAGTACCCCAGCAGGAAACACGTTTTATGGTCAAAGGAGGAAAGAGTGATATAACTGGGGTAAAGCAAAGAAAGTGTCCGACAATAGTGACTTGTGAGGCGGCCTGTCTGTCATCTCTCGGTCCTATCCTCCAGGCAAAGTATTCAATTAATCCATAGAAAAAGGGGTGAAAGTGAGAAAATGTATCCGAAAATAGGGCCTCATAATGCGGGTAGAGTCCCCTGTCAACTCCCATTACATTCCTCCAGAGAACAGTTCAAAAACTTAAAGTTTGGTAAGAACCATGCTGGGGGGTCTCCGGGCAACAAATTAATCTGAGCCAGAGTGCACATGGAGCGGATACATTCCTCCATGAAATCAGACACTCGTTTTTTTTCTGAGTCCTCTCAAAAACCGGGTTTGCAATTTCGTGCAGACAGTAGTCTGAAATTGATGAATGCATTTTTTTGACGGAGGAGGGGAGGCTTGGTTTCCCCTCTCCGTTGTAAGTTGCAACGGGGGAGTGGAAATGTGTCCGGGGCTTTGGCCCGAAGCGCCGAAGGGTTGAGCTTTGTTGAGCCCCTTCTCTGTTGGCACTTAGTCGTTTTTTCGAGAATTTTTTAAAACTTCATTTTTGATTATTTTAAGATGTAATTGACCGTTTTCTTTAATTTGTTCTTCTTTCCACGGGTGGGGGCGCATGGCAGGCCGCCTATGAGCTCCCAAATTCGGCCTGGAACCTCCAGGATTTGTGGGATAAGCTCCATAAACTGACAAAGTCATCCAGACATTTCACTTTTATAGCCCAAACATATATAATACAAATACATTTAAATAGTAAAAGGCACAATTGTGCTCTGAATTACCCGGAATTTGATTTATATAGCCCCATGATAGTGAATAAAAATCATTTTCATGGAAAAAAAACGTTAAAACGCCTGATTAAAGCATATGCAGGACCCCAGTGAGCTCCAGACTATGTGCATTGTGTTAGGGAACCGTGATAATTATAAGATAAATCATTTAAATGCAAAAATAATGATTAAAAATCATTTTTAGGTGGACAACTGTGGAGAGGAGCCTGAAAAATGACTCTCCAGCACCCGGAGAAGCAGGCTGTGAGACCCCACAGAGCGCACACCCAGAGGACAGGCTGCTTCATCTCACTTTATTACCCAGGAAAGGAGCTCGAATCCTGGGTACATGAGTGTTAAAAGTGCATTAAACTGTTTTTAATTCAACAGCCGCTGATGTGGACAGAAATCTGTCCATTTCGTCCACATTTGACTCACGAAATGTACAAGAAGGTAAAACAGCAGAGTCACTGCTGTTAGGGTCTCAGACTCACAGGCACACATGCAGAGATCCAGGGTGATGCACATGGCTTTTCTACCCAGCAAATAAGTCTCTGAAACCTGGGGAAAAGTGGTGTGAATAGAGGCAGAGCGCAGCCAGAGAGGAGCGGGCTGCGAGACCCACAGAGCGCACCCAGCGGACAGGCTGCTTCATCTCACTTTATTACCCAGGAAAGGAGCTTGAATCGTGGGTAAACATTGTTTTTAAATGTGTGGAACATTGTTTTGTCACTTTCAAAACTCTCCCGTCATTGACCGGAGAAATTGGGTCGATGTTGTATTCAATCTGACCGGTAATATTCCAGTGAGACGAAGTACGTACAATGATCAGAGTGATCCCAAAACCGGAGCATTCCCTCACCCCGCAATGTTCGAAATTATTGATATTTATCGGAACGGTATCGCACCTTCTTTTTTAAGATGAAGGTTCGAGATAACTAGTAGCCCAATATTTAATTGCACAACAGTTGTTGGGAGGCTGTCACAGGCTCTTTAAAAAGGCACAGTCACACCTGATGTGACACATACACAACATTTACCCCCCCCCCCCACAAGGAACCCAATTCACTTTTAGCCATCTACTCTAGATGAACTGGGTAGGCTGTGAGGCAGCCCAAACCACTGAACAGAGCAGGCCAGCGCTGATGCCACGGCGAGCCAACAGACAAGATGGCGGCCCCAGAGTTGTCCACAAGGGTGAAACCCAACTCACAAAACAAATCAAAACTCATGAGGTTGGCCCCCTGGTGAGGCACTTGAAAGGTGAATGCGGGGAGAGCCTTAGTCCCGTAACGCACAGCAAAGGTTATTGTGCCCGCCATTCCAATTTTAGAGTGTCCATACCCGTACAGATCCTCGGCGGTGAGTGTTAGGAGCGGAAAGAGATGCCGGACCGTGGAAACATTCAGGAGCGACTTCGAGGCCCCCGTATCCAGCAGCAGCGGGAGGCAGACCCCATCCAGCTCCACCGTGCAGCACTTTAGCGGTCGGAAGATGGCGGCCACTGAGTGGATGGTCGTTGGTGCGTGCGGCCCAGGCGTACGTAGAGGTGGGCTGTCGGTTGCAGGAACAGAGTGACAGACCCGTGCGAAATGGTTCCGTCTGCCACAGCATTGACACCTCTGTCCCTTGGCAGGGCAGTTTGGAGCTCGATTCTGGTGCGATGATAAGCCACAATTACCACAGGCCCGGCGTGCTGCCGTTCCCTGGCGTGCTGCAAAGTTCACATCAAAGTTGTCCTCAGGGAAAACCTCCCCGGGAGGCTCCATGGGTAGCGCCACCGTTTGGGTTAGTAGCATGGGTCTGGGGGGGAAAAGAACTGGAGGAGGGATCTAGCTGGGATGCTAAGGCTGCTGCTGACTCAAGCTGGAAAGCTACCTCCACTGCTCTTGTCTAAGTGAGCTTGTCTGTCATCATTAGCAACTTTTCTCTGAGCGTCAAGCTGTTAGTGTGCTCAGCCAGCTGATCCCGTATTAGTTCATCTTCCAGCGCCCCGAATTTACAGAGGCTGGCTAGTCCGCTCAGATCAGCCACGTAATGGTGGCCGGACTCCCCCGCCTGTTGCCGAAAAACAATTCGCTGGAGCATAACATTTTGTGGAGCAGCACAGTGTCCAGTGAGCAGTGAAACACAGTCCGCATATTTCGGAGCGAGTCTGAGAGTCCGAAAAATCCGCTGTCCCTCGCTGCCCAGCGTGTGTATCAGCAGGGCTTTCTTCCTGTCGTTGTTAGTTTCAGCTAGCCCCGCGGCTACTATGAACGTTTCGAAGGACTCAAGCCAGCGAACCCACGGAATCAGCGGTTCGCCCGGCAGTGCGAGGAACGGGGAGAGAGGTGAGAGTAGAGAATCCATAATCCTCGTCGCCAATGTTGTATAAGACTATGGACTACGACATTTAGGTTGACAGTTTATTGAACACGTTATTGCACACGCTCCCATGACAACTAACTGTATCCGTTTCACACATCCCCAAACTCCCGGTGCCATCTTAAAGGCACAGTCACACCTGATGTGACACATACATAATAGTAAGAAGTACATAAGACCATTTAGTGCTTCACATAATAAAATACACAACGGCTGTAGCCTGATTGTGCTTTAGGAGGTGTAGGTGTGTGTGGTACAGTGTGTAGGTGTGTGTGGTAGTGTGTAGGTGTGTGTGGTACAGTGTGTAGGTGTGTGTGGTAGTGTGTAGGTGTGTGTGGTAGTGTGTAGGTGTGTGTGGTACAGTGTGTAGGTGTGTGTGTGGTACAGTGTGTAGGTGTGTGTGGTACAGTGTGTAGGTGTGTGTGGTACAGTGTGTAGGTGTGTGTGGTACAGTGCGTAGGTGTGTGTGGTACAGTGCGTAGGTGTGTGTGGTACAGTGTGTAGGTGTGTGTGGTACAGTGTGTAGGTGTGTGTGGTACAGTGTGTAGGTGTGTGTGGTACAGTGCGTGCGTAGATGCGGCGGACAGACGGTTTGGTGTCCTCGGCTTACTTTTAATACTTGTAAATAAAACTTTTGGTCCGTAATTTCAATTCCCCATTTCAGCGACCAGAGAGGGGGGGGGGGGGGGGGGGGGGGGGGATATATCCAGTCTCTGATTGTGTTGCGTTATGATGAGAGTGTTCTCATACTGGTTTGATTCTGAAATTGTATATATTTATATAAATATATGTGTGTGTGTGTGTGTGTGTGTGTGTGTCAAGCCCTTGGGTATATTTGCAGTAACTGGGTTTCACTCGTACAATGACCACAACTTTGTTTCTTTTGAGTTCTTCTTTACTTTCGTTTTTGTTGTTGCAGTCCAGCTCATGTAGTAAGGTAAGAAACCTTAAATGAAAAATAATTACTGTAAATACAATGCACATCAAATAATAAATGCAAAAATACATGCTTTACATATACTTAACACTTGTGAATATTGTTTTACTTTCTTAATGTATTTTTATGAATCAAATCAAATCAAATCAAGTTTTATTTATAAAGCACATTTAAAAGCGATTTTTGGTCGAGCCAAAGTGCTGTACATGCATTAAAAACACATATAATCACAATAAAAGACAATAATTTACAACAGATATAAAACAAACACAGGGAATAGTGAGGAGTCGTGCTCCGCTCTGACTAGAAGGCCTGAGAGAAGAAGTGAGTTTTTAGTGTGGATTTAAAAACCCCTAGGGTCTGGGCCGACCTCACGTGGAGGGGCAGAGTGTTCCAGAGCCTGGGGCCAGCTGCTGCGAAGGCTCGGTGCCCTCGGGTTTTGAGCCTGGTCTTGGGCACTACCAGCAGCAGATGGTCAGCAGACCTTAAAGCTCTGGCTGGGGTGTAGCGCTGGAGGAGTTCAGCTATATAGGCCGGAGCCAGCCCATTTAGGGCTTTAAAAACAAATAAAAGGATTTTAAAATCAATTCTGAACCGAACTGGAAGCCAGTGCAGTGAGGCCAGAATTGGGGTGATGTGGTCACGTTTTTTATGGCCAGTCAGCAAACGTGCAGCTGCGTTCTGGACTAGCTGCAGGCGTTTAATTGATGCCTGGTCCATACCCACATACAGAGCGTTGCAGTAGTCGAGTCTCGAGGTCACAAAGGCGTTAATAACCCTTTCCAGGTCTTTAAAAGATAAATACGACTTGGTTTTGGCCAAAAGTCTTATTTTAAAAAAGCAGGATTTGACTACGCTGCTGACCTGCTTGTCGAATTTAAAAGTACTGGAGAAGGTCACCCCAAGGTTCGTGACTGAGGGGAGGATGTTCTGTTGGAGGGAGCCCAGAATATCAACCTGGGAGGCTGGAGGTTGGGGTCCAAAAAAGATGACCTCAGTCTTGCTTTCGTTGAGGTTAAGAAAGTTTTTGCTCAGCCAGGATTTTATCTCAGTTAAGCAGTCCATCAACTGTTGTAATGAGTGTGTGACACTTGCTTCGAGAGGGAGATAAATCTGTACATCGTCGGCGTAGCAGTGGAAGGGAATATTATGTTTTGTGAGAATTGAGCCTAGGGGTAGTAAGTACAGTAGGAAAAGGATGGGGCCCAGAATCGAGCCTTGGGGAACCCCACAGGTAAGAGGGGCTTTTGCAGAGGAGAAGGCACCTAGCTGCACAGCGAAGCTACGGTCTGTCAGGTAGGACCTGAAACCATGCAAGGGCAGAGCCTGTGATGCCAGCGGACTGTTCAAGCCGTGACAACAGGATGCTATGGTCCACAGTGTCAAAAGCAGCTGTCAGGTCTAACAGCACCAAGACAGCTGGGCTACCTGAGTCGGCGGCTAGGAGCAGATCATTAAAAACTCTTAAAAGGGCTGTTTCAGTGCTGTGCATGGGTTTGAAGCCAGACTGAAACTTTTCGTGGATTCCATGCGTGGTTAAAAAAGACTGCAGCTGGGCGTAGACCACTCTCTCCAGGGCTTTTGATAAAAAAGGTAGCTGGGAAATGGGCCTAAAATTTTCGAGAAAGGAGGGGTCGAGATGTTTCTTTTTAAGTAATGGCTTAACCACGGCATGTTTGAAGGCAGCAGGGACACATCCTGAGCTAAGGGAGGTGTTTACAATTAATAAAATACTTGCTCCAACTGAATCTAAAACGTCTCTGAGAAGGCGAGAGGGAATGCTATCTGAGGTGCAGTTTGTCGGCCGCAGGTGCTTGATCACATCCGAGAGAGAAGAGAAGGATACAGGCTCAAAGTGGTCGAGGACAGCAGGGCACAGAAAGGGAGCAGGATCTGGGGTAGCACTAGTGTGAGCTAGCCTAAGAGCAGATACCTTTTCAATAAAAAATTTAAGAAACTTATCACAGAGAGTAGTCGATGGCACAATAGAAGAAACATCACAGGGATCAATGATCGAGTTGAGGACATTAAAAAGAACCTGAGGTTTGTGGCTGTTTTTGGAGATTAACAGAGAGATGTGCTCTGTTTTGGCTGTTTTGGAATTATGTTTTTAACTTATGCAGTCTCATTAAAAATGCAAATATAGACTGAATTTTTAGCAGCATGCAAACCGTTTTTATCAATCTACATCTCTCAATAAACAAATCACGTTCGTTTTTAAATCAACAATCAAGTTGCTTTAGCTTGAGGACATCAAACGACACTGAACTAGAACGCACTTCTAACGCGCGCCACGAACGGCAAGTTGTATGACTCTAAACACACAGTTCGTCTCTCACCGGCCGCTCCTCCAGCTCTCTATGGCAGCACCAGAGCTGCTTCTTTGACGTTTCTTCTGCTAGTTCGCTGCTGCTGCTGCTGCTGCGGCTGCGGCTGCTGCTGCGGCTGCGGCTGCTGCTGCTGCTGCTGCTGCTGCGGCTGCGGCTGCGGCTGCGGCTGCGGCTGCGGCTGCGGCTGCGGCTGCTGCTGCTGGACGCACGCTTTTTAGTTTGTCCCTCTCCAGCTTTGATTACTGCCCTTCTTCCAGGTGCATTGCTTTTTAAAGGTGCAGCGACGCTGATTAGCAATTAGAGAATGATTTCAGACAGCTGCCACTCTGTCAATCAGCCCGACTTTTTAACCCCTTGATCTCCTGTGAGGATTTCCAAGTTGACTTCACAGTGTGTGTGTGTGTGTGTGTGTGTGTGTGTGTGTCCGCATCTGTAGCCTGTTATTGTCTCATATACCGCACTGTGAATGAATCAAAGTAAATATAGAAGTCATCATGAACACATCTGTCCATCAGACAGAGAGCTGCTGTGCCTCCTGTCATCATTAATGGACGTCTCTTTAAAATGACCGCTCAGAGGAGAGGAGTTCTCCTTTCTCTAACCGCCTGCTGCTTCCCCTCCTCTCTCCTCGGTTCCCCTCCTCTCTCCTCGGCTCCCCTCCTCAGCGCCTCCGCTCGCATCTCCTGTGGGCGGCACCAAGTCTCGAGGATAGGAGTCGAGGAGGGGAAATGTAAGAATTGAGAAGCCTCTTGTGTCCTTTCACAGGATTACTTTACAGGGGATCAGAAAGAGAGCAGCGCCACCTGGTGACAGGGACGAGGTACAACACGCATGTTTACTCCATCACATCTATTTAATACCTTTAGTTACTTCACAGATGTGGATGAATGATGTGAAATCTTTAGTTCCACCTGGAGTAAATCCACCAGCTACCCTGCAGTCTACAAAGCCATTCAGACTAGCTGCTCCTTCACCAGCTACCCTGCAGTCTACAAAGCCATTCAGACTAGCTGCTCCTTCACCAGCTACCCTGCAGTCTACAAAGCCATTCAGACTAGCTGCTCCTTCACCAGCTACCCTGCAGTCTACAAAGCCATTCAGACTAGCTGCTCCTTCACCAGCTACCCTGCAGTCTACAAAGCCATTCAGACTAGCTGCACCTTCACCAGCTTTGAGAACACTTTCATGATCAATCATTATAAAACATATCATATATATTATTCTGAAATGGACCAATCTGCACAACGAATACTTTCACTGTCTTTCACTTGAGGGACATTTTGAATACTTTTACTGTAACAGAGTATTCCTACACTCTGGTACTTCTACTTTTACTCAAGTACAATATCTGAGTACTTCTACTTTTACTCAAGTACAATATCTGAGTACTTCTACTTTCACTCAAGTACCAGATCTGAGTACTTCTACTTTTACTCAAGTACAAGATCTGAGTACTTCTACTTTTACTCAAGTACAAGATCTGAGTACTTCTACTTTTACTCAAGTACAAGATCTGAGTACTTCTACTTTTACTCAAGATCTGAGTACTTCTACTTTTACTCAAGTACACGATCTGAGTACTTCTACTTTTACTCAAGTACAAGATCTGATTACTTCTACTTTTACTCAAGTACAAGATCTTCTACTTTTACTCAAGTACAAGATCTGAGTACTTCTACTTTTACTCAAGATCTGAGTACTTCTACTTTTACTCAAGTACAAGATCTGAGTACTTCTACTTTTACTCAAGTACAAGATCTGAGTACTTCTACTTTTACTCAAGAACAAGATCTGAGTACTTCTACTTTTACTCAAGTACAAGATCTGAGTACTTCTACTTTTACTCAAGTACAAGATCTGAGTACTTCTACTTTTACTCAAGATCTGAGTACTTCTACTTTTACTCAAGTACACGATCTGAGTACTTCTACTTTTACTCAAGTACAAGATCTGATTACTTCTACTTTTACTCAAGTACAAGATCTTCTACTTTTACTCAAGTACAAGATCTGAGTACTTCTACTTTTACTCAAGATCTGAGTACTTCTACTTTTACTCAAGAACAAGATCTGAGTACTTCTACTTTTACACAAGTACAAGATCTGAGTACTTCTACTTTTACTCAAGAACAAGATCTGAGTACTTCTACTTTTACACAAGTACAAGATCTGAGTACTTCTACTTTTACTCAAGAACAAGATCTGAGTACTTCTACTTTTACTCAAGAACAAGATCTGAGTACTTTTACACAAGTACAAGATCTGAGTACTTCTACTTTTACTCAAGAACAAGACCTGAGTACTTTTACTCAAGTACAAGATCTGAGTACTTCTACTTTTACTCAAGTACACGATCTGAGTACTTCTACTTTTACTCAAGTACAAGATCTGATTACTTCTACTTTTACTCAAGAACAAGATCTGAGTACTTCTACTTTTACTCAAGTACAAGATCTGAGTACTTCTACTTTTACTCAAGTACAAGATCTGAGTACTTCTACTTTTACTCAAGATCTGAGTACTTCTACTTTTACTCAAGTACACGATCTGAGTACTTCTACTTTTACTCAAGTACAAGATCTGATTACTTCTACTTTTACTCAAGTACAAGATCTTCTACTTTTACTCAAGTACAAGATCTGAGTACTTCTACTTTTACTCAAGATCTGAGTACTTCTACTTTTACTCAAGAACAAGATCTGAGTACTTCTACTTTTACTCAAGAACAAGATCTGATTACTTCTACTTTTACTCAAGAACAAGACCTGAGTACTTTTACTCAAGTACAAGATCTGAGTACTTCTACTTTTACTCAAGTACACGATCTGAGTACTTCTACTTTTACTCAAGTACAAGATCTGATTACTTCTACTTTTACTCAAGAACAAGATCTGATTACTTCTACTTTTACTCAAGAACAAGATCTGAGTACTTCTACTTCTACTCAAGAACAAGATCTGAGTACTTCTACTTTTACTAAGGTACAAGACCGGAGTACTTCTACTTTCTCATTATAGTTTGAAATCAGTGGATAGTTATCGCCATCTGCTGTTGAAATGAGGAACTGTACCCACATGTTCTACACAGAGAGAAAGCAGTCTCTAAATCCTTAAGTAACCTTTATTATTGCATTCCTTTGAAATCAGTGAACAGCAACGTAATAGAAACAAGCATAACCTGTTCAGCCAGACATTTAAGGATCAGTTTACCCACATTAAAATATATATTATTATATTATATTTGCTAATATTGAATCAGAACAAATAAAAGTCAGAAAAAGGTGTATTTTTAAATATATTTGGATTTTCGTTAATAACTATGGTGCTGGGAAAATATTCAAGGGATCAGTTATGGTATAACTTTTCATTCTGAGGCGGACATGAATGCATAGATCGACATTTTATGACAACATGTTCAATTCTTTTTCAGATATTTCCGCAAAAAACTACAAATACTAAAGTCGTGTTGGCACTGAAGGAAACGTCAGAGGATGACCAAACTTAGCAGGGTTCATCCTCTGGGGAACAAACTCTAATATCAGACGAAACACAACAGTGTGTTTGTGATCCTCTGAGAACATTTCCTCTTTGTTCAGAAGTGAAAGTTAAACTCATTCTCACACATTTGGGCCCTCGGGAATCCGCCTACTTTCAGACTGACCCACAGATATTATCAATCAGTATGTAGTGTTTCTACTTTAAAGAGTCCTCTCCTGCTGATGTTCAGGTGTATATCAGTATGTAGTGTCTCTACTTTAAAGAGTCCTCTCCTGCTGATGTTCAGGTGTATATCAGTATGTAGTGTCTCTACTTTAAAGAGTCCTCTCCTGCTGATGTTCAGGTGTATATCAGTATGTAGTGTTTCTACTTTAAAGAGTCCTCTCCTGCTGATGTTCAGGTGTATATCAGTATGTAGTGTCTCTACTTTAAAGAGTCCTCTCCTGCTGATGTTCAGGTGTATATCAGTATGTAGTGTCTCTACTTTAAAGAGTGCTCTCCTGCTGATGTTCAGGTGTATATCAGTATGTAGTGTCTCTACTTTAAAGAGTCTTCTCCTGCTGATGTTCAGGTGTATATCAGTATGTAGTGTCTCTACTTTAAAGAGTCCTCTCCTGCTGATGTTCAGGTGTATATCAGTATGTAGTGTCTCTGCTTTAAAGAGTCCTCTCCTGCTGATGTTCAGGTGTATATCAGTGTGTAGTGTCTCTACTTTAAAGAGTCCTCTCCTGCTGATGTTCAGGTGTATATCAGTATGTAGTGTCTCTACTTTAAAGAGTCCTCTCCTGCTGATGTTCAGGTGTATATCAGTATGTAGTGTCTCTGCTTTAAAGTGTCCTCTCCTGCTGATGTTCAGGTGTATCTCAGTATGTAGTGTCTCTACTTTAAAGAGTCCTCTCCTGCTGATGTTCAGGTGTATATCAGTGTGTAGTGTCTCTACTTTAAAGAGTCCTCTCCTGCTGATGTTCAGGTGTATATCAGTATGTAGTGTCTCTACTTTAAAGAGTCCTCTCCTGCTGATGTTCAGGTGTATATCAGTATGTAGTGTCTCTACTTTAAAGAGTCCTCTCCTGCTGATGTTCAGGTGTATCTCAGTATGTAGTGTCTCTACTTTAAAGAGTCCTCTCCTGCTGATGTTCAGGTGTATATCAGTATGTAGTGTCTCTACTTTAAAGAGTCCTCTCCTGCTGATGTTCAGGTGTATATCAGTATGTAGTGTCTCTACTTTAAAGAGTCCTCTCCTGCTGATGTTCAGGTGTATATCAGTATGTAGTGTCTCTACTTTAAAGAGTCCTCTCCTGCTGATGTTCAGGTGTATATCAGTATGTAGTGTCTCTACTTTAAAGAGTTCTCTCCTGCTGATGTTCAGGTGTATATCAGTATGTAGTGTCTCTACTTTAAAGAGTCCTCTCCTGCTGATGTTCAGGTGTGTATCAGTATGTAGTGTCTCTACTTTAAAGAGTCCTCTCCTGCTGATGTTCAGGTGTATATCAGTATGTAGTGTCTCTACTTTAAAGAGTCCTCTCCTGCTGATGTTCAGGTGTATATCAGTATGTAGTGTCTCTACTTTAAAGAGTCCTCTCCTGCTGATGTTCAGGTGTATATCAGTATGTAGTCTTTTTAGCACCTCTTTTCACCCTCTGTCTGAAACCAGAGCCCAGTCTGTTCTGATTGGTCAACAGCTTAGAGATGTCCCGCCCCTTAGCCTATCACGTACAATGTGTTGGAGTGAAGAAATGATCAGTTGCTCCGAATAGTCCTTCCACCATAAATATGATATCTGATATCACAGGTATGTTCTTGCTCCTCAGAGTGGAAACACCCAGTTACTGAGTGAAGAATCCCCGGGGGAAATCAGAGCAACTGAGGAGGAGGAGGAGGAGGAGGAGGAGGAGGAGGAGGAGGAGGAGGAGGAAGAGGAGGAGTCAGTGTTCAGGTATAAAGACTACACCTGTCTCCTTCTGTCTGAATCCCTTTGGAGAGTTTTGCTCTTCTTGCAAATGGATCTTCTCCAGGTGTGGGGAGTCTTCGGCTTCATCTGCTTCACCGCGGTCGCTAACACAACACACAGGTAAACACACACTCACACACACACACACACGCAATTTAACTTAATTAAATCAAATGACATTTGTTCTAATTAGCTGAAACCATATGCGCTTTAGTCGACTGTCCATATCTTTAGACGAGGGATTGAGGATTTATTCTGTGATGACGTTTTCTCTAAATTAAGTTAATTGCATATTGTGTTTTTGTCATTCCTGTATGTGTGTTAGTTTTACGCTCGTATGAATTGTTATTAAAGGTGGGGTAGGTAAGTTTGAGAAAGCGGCTGGAGATACACTTGTTGTTATATTCCATGGAATGCTCTTAACATCCCGATAGCAATGAATATCTGAAGTGACAACAAATCCATAACAATATATCATCTGTGGAAGCCGTGGCGCTGTAAAAAGCTCGACCAATCATCTGAGCCGGCTAAAGTAACTGGATGGCCTACCTGCCTGTCAGCCTTCCATCTGGGCACACACTCATCTCGTGCCCTCATTGGTCATGTGCGCGTTCGTGTGTGTTGGAGGAGGGGCTCTGTGAGGAAGTGGCAGATTTTTTCCGGCTCTGTATTTTCAGATTCTAGCGCACTCGAGCTGCTTTCTCCAAATGACCTACCCCACCTTTAAGTGCTATATAAATTAAATATAATCCATTTTTTTTGACATTATTAACCTTAAAGAATTGTAAAATGCTGTGTACTCGTTCCTCTGGATAATCCTCAGGGCCCAGAACTCCCCGTTTTGAAGATTTGATCCAGATTAAAGCTTGGATTGGATTTCCTGATCTGATCGGATATCAAAGTGATCCTAATCCTGTTGTTTGGTTTTGAACTCCCCAAAATCCAAATCTGATCTGATCAGATAGGGATTACAAATTTTGAACTCCTGGGCCCAGATGACCGTTCATGATCACAATAAATTAAAATGTGTTTACGGTAGCACTTTAGAATAAGACTACCCTTACAAAAGGTTTACGAATAGTTTGTAATTCACTTATTAATTAGGTTGTGAACACTTAGCTTGTATAAGACATGAGATAAACAGGGCAACTGTGACCGGTTGCTTGCCACATAGTGAGCCCACATGTATCTGTACTGCTAAGTCTGATTGGCTACCTAGCTTACTTTGTGTACTTCATCAGCCAGCATCCTTGGTATCTGTTGATTCTCGCTACGTAGCCAATATAAGGCTTAGTCCTCTTGCCCAATAGTGAGCCTGTGTTGATGTATGAAAATGAATAAGGTGAAATAGTACGTGTTGTGTCCCTCAGCCCGGAGGCCCCGGACCCCTCCTACCTGCTGTTGGTCCCCCGCTCTCTCCGCCCCGGGGTCGCGACCACGCTCTCCGTCTCCCTGCTGACCGACTCCTCCTCCGTCAACGTGTCCGCTGTCATCCGCTACAAAGACCTCATCTTCAGCTCAAACTCCACCATCGTCTCTGGAGGTCAGACCCTTTTTAAATCATTAACATTAGACACTTATAAAAAGATACTTGTTCTGTCTGTTATGTGTGAGTGCACCAGTGAGAATGCTTGGATCTTTGCTGTACTCTGAGTAGGGACAATAAAGGAATCTAAAGACAAGGTTTCATTAGTAAGTGTAATTAAATAAATGTGCTTTACATTCTGGTTTAAAGGGTCGACCCAGCTGCTGACTCTGCCGCCTGTAAGTATTACACATTGTTTATTACTTTATTAACACTGTGGGGAATTATGTTTGGTAACCATTTTGTTTGTATTATTATATCAATGAAATGAAATCATAATAATAAAAACAAATGGTTAAATAATTATTCATCCTGGGGTACATTTAAATTCGTAACAGCTGCTCCATTTTAGAAATAAAATAAGGATTAAAAGATGAAAACATTTGGGGATATTTCTTATTATTAAATATTCAGATCTTGTACTTGAGTAAAAGTAGAAGTACTCAGATCTTGTACTTGAGTTAAAGTAGAAGTACTCAGATCTTGTTCTTGAGTAAAAGTAGAAGTACTCAGATCTTGTACTTGAGTTAAAGTAGAAGTACTCAGATCTTGTACTTGAGTTAAAGTAGAAGTACTCAGATCTTGTACTTGAGTTAAAGTAGAAGTACTCAGATCTTGTTCTTGAGTAAAAGTAGAAGTACTCAGGTCTTGTTCTTGAGTAAAAGTAGAAATACTCAGGTCTTGTAATTGAGTAAAAGTAGAAGTACTCAGATCTTGTTCTTGAGTAAAAGTAGAAATACTCAGGTCTTGTAATTGAGTAAAAGTAGAAGTACTCAGATCTTGTTCTTGAGTAAAAGTAGAAGTACTCAGATCTTGTAATTGAGTAAAAGTAGAAGTACTCAGATCTTGTACTTGAGTAAAAGTAGAAGTACTCAGATCTTGTTCTTGAGTAAAAGTAGAAGTACTCAGATCTTGTACTTGAGTTAAAGTAGAAGTACTCAGATCTTGTTCTTGAGTAAAAGTAGAAGTACTCAGATCTTGTACTTGAGTTAAAGTAGAAGTACTCAGATCTTGTACTTGAGTAAAAGTAGAAGTACTCAGATCTTGTACTTGAGTAAAAGTAGAAGTACTCAGATCTTGTTCTTGAGTAAAAGTAGAAGTACTCAGATCTTGTACTTGAGTAAGAGTAGAAGTACTCAGATCTTGTTCTTGAGTAAAAGTAGAAGTACTCAGATCTTGTTCTTGAGTAAAAGTAGAAGTACTCAGATCTTGTTCTTGAGTAAAAGTAGAAGTACTCAGATCTTGTACTTGAGTAAAAGTAGAAGTACTCAGATCTTGTACTTAGTAAAAGTAGAAGTACTCAGATCTTGTTAAAGTAGAAGTACTCAGGTCTTGTTAAAGTAGAAGTACTCAGATCTTGTACTTAAGTTAAAGTAGAAGTACTCAGATCTTGTACTTGAGTTAAAGTAGAAGTACTCAGATCTTGTTCTTGAATAAAAGTAGAAGTACTCAGGTCTTGTTCTTGAGTAAAAGTAGAAATACTCAGGTCTTGTAATTGAGTAAAAGTAGAAGTACTCAGATCTTGTTCTTGAGTAAAAGTAGAAATACTCAGGTCTTGTAATTGAGTAAAAGTAGAAGTACTCAGATCTTGTTCTTGAGTAAAAGTAGAAGTACTCAGATCTTGTAATTGAGTAAAAGTAGAAGTACTCAGATCTTGTACTTGAGTAAAAGTAGAAGTACTCAGATCTTGTTCTTGAGTAAAAGTAGAAGTACTCAGATCTTGTACTTGAGTTAAAGTAGAAGTACTCAGATCTTGTTCTTGAGTAAAAGTAGAAGTACTCAGATCTTGTACTTGAGTTAAAGTAGAAGTACTCAGATCTTGTACTTGAGTAAAAGTAGAAGTACTCAGATCTTGTTCTTGAGTAAAAGTAGAAGTACTCAGATCTTGTTCTTGAGTAAAAGTAGAAGTACTCAGATCTTGTACTTGAGTAAGAGTAGAAGTACTCAGATCTTGTTCTTGAGTAAAAGTAGAAGTACTCAGATCTTGTTCTTGAGTAAAAGTAGAAGTACTCAGATCTTGTTCTTGAGTAAAAGTAGAAGTACTCAGATCTTGTACTTGAGTAAAAGTAGAAGTACTCAGATCTTGTACTTAGTAAAAGTAGAAGTACTCAGATCTTGTTCTTGAGTAAAAGTAGAAGTACTCAGATCTTGTTCTTGAGTAAAAGTAGAAGTACTCAGATCTTGTTCTTGAGTAAAAGTATAAGTACTCAGGTCTTGTAATTGAGTAAAAGTAGAAGTACTCTGATCTTGTACTTGAGTAAAAGTAGAAGTACTCAGATCTTGTACTTGAGTAAAAGTAGAAGTACTCAGATCTTGTACTTGAGTAAAAGTAGAAGTACTCAGATCTTGTACTTGAGTAAAAGTAGAAGTACCAGAGTGTAGGAATACTCTGTCACAGTAAAAGTATTCAAAATGTTCCTCAAGTGAAAGACAGTGAAAGTAGTCGTTGTGCAGATTGGTCCATTTCAGAATAATATCTATGATATGTTTTATAATGATTGATCATGAAAGTGTTCTCAAAGCTAGTTTGGATGTTTCCTCTCCTGCAGATCCCAGAGAGCGAGTCCAGTCACTGGAGCTTGTACCAGCTGGAGGTCAAAGGTCACCGGGGCAAAGAGGAGGTTTTCTCCAACTCCTCTCTGCTGCGCTTCAACCCCAAAGGCTCGTCCACCTTCCTCCAGACGGACAGGAGCAGCTACCTGCCGGGACAGGTGGTGAAGATCAGAGCCGTCTCAGTGCTGCCTGACGGGAAGCCCCTCCAGAGACCACTGAACATCACCATCAACGTGAGGACTTACTATTATTACTCTGTATTTATATGAAGCCCCTCCAGAGACCACTGCACATCACCATTAATGAATATTCAGTCTTCTGCTTGAATGCACCTCTCCTGGTCATAGTCACAAGGAGTAAAAGACACTAACTTTAAAATGTAAAAAGCTGAACTAAGTAATGAATTTCTGTTCTCAGTTTTATATCTTGATTTCATTTCTCTGTTCCCACGTTGCTCCAGGACCCCCGGGGGAATCTGCTCCGTCAGTGGCTGGACGTGGAGGGGGTCCTCGGGGTCGTCTCCACAGAGTTCCAGCTCTCTGAAAACCCTCCTCTGGGGCAATGGTGCATCGTCAGCACCATCAACGTGAGTCTGGTTCATCTCAACACTGGCTCTCAGAGAGGGCTCTGTTTAACCTTTAGAGATTCAGGGACAAGCAGTACATCTGGGGTTTCTTAGCTGTAGAAAAAAACCAATAAATGGATTTAAAATCAAATCCACAGGCCGTTTTATAGGTAATGATATAAACAAACTAAATCAACAAATTTAAATGTGAAAGCTGTTTTTTTTTTGGTGTATAAATGAACAAATACAGTAAATAATTTTCACCGTCAAAGTGAGGCTGGTTCATCAAAGAGGGAGCGTTTTAGGTTGCAGTGAATCTGGAAGGCGTTTTTGTAGATAAAGACAGAATAAATGGATTTAAAGAAAAATCTGAAAGCAGTTTTTTAGGTAATAATTATATAATCAAACAAAATTAACAAATTAAAATCTGAGAGCAGTTTATTTTTAGGTGTAGAAAAAGACAAGCGCCTCGGTCCTGCCGCAGTACTGTCGTACCAATCATGACGTTCAAGAACGGTCTCAAGTGTATGATTGCGATTCTATAACATCATTGTAATCAACAATATCGTAAAATAATGTCATAATGTGGCTAATTTGCTCCCAAACCTACGCTTTCTGCTTGAGTTAATCTCCGTCAGAAAGTAGTTCCTAGAAAGAAGTTCCCATGATAACGATAGCCGATCAATCGAACACTCCTGCTACCCCGCTTACAGTTATTGATATAATTATAGTAAATAATATATTATTAACCAATTTATTGAAAACAATTTATTGAAAACAATTCTTGAATGAGGCTATTTAAATATGTGAGTAATCACTGTGTGGGATTAGTGGAACAAATCAAATCAGGCTCCGTGGTGCTGAAACATGTTGGGTTCAGAATGAAGGTGGATGTTCATGCTGCCATTCAAAGTGCACTTCTTGAAACAGCTCTCCATGAACTCCATGCCAGACCTGTGTGCAGGTGCTGCTGTGGTGTTCACGGGTAGGACTACGTTATAGGAAGATACTTTGTGATTAGGCACGTTCTATTTGATCGTGGAATCAAACACGCCTATTGACCAATCAGAGAGCTTGCTCAAACCTATGTGTTATAGAATTCAAAATATGCAGTGTTCATAATGTGACCTTAATACAACATGTTTATCATCTCTGTGTTTCCAGGGGGTCTCAAGTGAGAAGTGTTTCAATGTGTTATATTACGGTACGTACACTTTCTATATTTCTACACTGAATTCTTGATGAAATATCTGTTTTCATGTTTATTTATCTGTTGTGTGTCTTCTTGCAGATCTGCCGAAGTTCGAGGTGGTGACAAACGCTCCGAGTGTTATCCTGCGTGGAGAAACCCTGCGAGGCTCCGTCACAGCGAAGTGAGGACGCTTTCATATTCACACAGAGCTGGGAGAAGTACTCAGATCGTGTACTTGAGTAAAAGTAGAAGTACTCAGATCGTGTACTTGAGTGAAAGTAGAAGTACTCAGATCGTGTACTTGAGTAAAAGTAGAAGTACTCAGATCGTGTACTTGAGTAAAAGTAGAAGTACTCAGATCGTGTACTTGAGTAAAAGTAGAAGTACTCAGATCGTGTACTTGAGTAAAAGTAGAAGTACTCAGATCGTGTACTTGAGTAAAGTAGAAGTACTCAGATCGTGTACTTGAGTAAAGTAGAAGTACTCAGATCGTGTACTTGAGTAAAGTAGAAGTACTCAGATCGTGTACTTGAGTGAAAGTAGAAGTACTCAGATCGTGTACTTGAGTAAAAGTAGAAGTACTCAGATCGTGTACTTGAGTAAAAGTAGAAGTACTCAGATCTTGTTCTTGAGTGAAAGTAGAAGTACTCAGATCTTGTACTTGAGTAAAAGTAGAAGTACTCAGATCGTGTACTTTAGTAAAAGTAGAAGTACTCAGATCGTGTACTTTAGTAAAAGTAGAAGTACTCAGATGTTTAAGTCAAAGTAGAAGTACTCAGATCGTGTACTTTAGTAACAGTAGGAGTAGAAGTACTCAGATCTTTAACTCAAAGCAGAAGTACTCAGATCTTGTACTTTAGTAACAGTAGGAGTAGTCAGATCGTGTACTTTAGTAAAAGTAGAAGTACTCAGATCTTGTTCTTGAGTAAAAGTAGAAGTACCAGAGTGTAAGAATACTCTGTTACAGTAAAAGTATTCAAAATGTTCCTCAAGTGAAAGACAGTGAAAGTATTCGTTGTGCAGATTGGTCCATTTCAGAATAATATCTATGATATGTTTTATAATGATTGATCATGAAAGTGTTCTCAAAGCTGGTGAAGGAGCAGCTAGTCTGAATGGCTTTGTAGACTGCAGGGTAGCTGGTGAAGGAGCAGCTAGTCTGAATGGCTTTGTAGACTGCAGGGTAGCTGGTGAAGGAGCAGCTAGTCTGAATGGCTTTGTAGACTGCAGGGTAGCTGGTGAAGGAGCAGCTAGTCTGAATGGCTTTGTAGACTGCAGGGTAGCTGGTGAAGGAGCAGCTAGTCTGAATGGCTTTGTAGACTGCAGGGTAGCTGGTGAAGGAGCAGCTAGTCTGAATGGCTTTGTAGACTGAAGGGTAGCTGGTGAAGGTGCAGCTAGTCTGAATGGCTTTGTAGACTGCAGGGTAGCTGGTGAAGGTGCAGCTAGTCTGAATGGCTTTGTAGACTGCAGGGTAGCTACACCATGTACCTCTGAACTGTAGTGGAGTAGAAGTACAAGAACCTCAACATTGTACTTGTGTGTGTTTCCACCCTCAGGTACGTGTATGGAAAGGCCGTTCAGGGACACATGAATATAACGTTTATTCATAAGTTCCACGGCTTTGAAGAGGCTTACGCCGAAGAAGGAGAAGAGGTGCTAATCTGATTTAAACAAACCATCGACAGCATCCAGCGATTACAGATCAAGATAGTTATAAATTATTCAAGCAGAAATATATGATATTAGTTTAAATAGATATGAGTTAAGAAACTGTTTTTACATACAGTAATAATATTAAAAATGCCTTAAATCTAAAACCCTTTTTTTTTACATCAAGAAAAACTAATAATAAATGTATTAAAAAATTAAAATGAGAAACAAAAAGTATAACATTGGACATTTTAATAAAATAATAACTATATTAAAAGGAATAATAAAAATAATAAAGACATGTTTTTCAAATGAAATAAAAAAAAATTACAATATCAGTTTAATTCATTTGATATAAAGTGAAAATGGCCTCACTGCTGCTTTGTTTCAGATTGACGGGGAGGCGGACTTCCTGTTCGATGTTCCCGAGTACGGCTACCATCCGAGGAGCGAACGACCGTCAGAGATGTTCTACCAGGAGGAGGAGGGTTTAGAAATCATTGTTCACGTCACTGAACACCTCACAGGTAATCAGTTATACCTACTGGAGTAGATGTAACTATACAATGATGAAGAGAACTCTGAACGTGAGTCAGGCTCATTTTCTGCCATGGAGGAGGAGAGGACTCTTTAAAGTAGAGACACTACGCACTGATATACACCTGAACATCAGCAGGAGAGGACTCTTTAAAGTAGAGCCACTACATACTGATATACACCTGAACATCAATCAGCAGGAGAGGACTCTTTAAAGTAGAGACACTACATACTGATACACACCTGAACATCAGCAGGAGAGGACTCTTTAAAGTAGAGACACTACATACTGATATACACCTGAACATCAGCAGGAGAGGACTCTTTAAAGTAGAGACACTACATACTGATATACACCTGAACATCAGCAGGAGAGGACTCTTTAAAGTAGAGACACTATATACTGATATACACCTGGACATCAGCAGGAGAGGACTCTTTAAAGTAGAGCCACTACATACTGATATACACCTGAACATCAGCAGGAGAGGACTCTTTAAAGTAGAGACACTATATACTGATATACACCTGGACATCAGCAGGAGAGGACTCTTTAAAGTAGAGACACTATATACTGATATACACCTGGACATCAGCAGGAGAGGACTCTTTAAAGTAGAGCCACTACATACTGATATACACCTGAACATCAGCAGGAGAGGACTCTTTAAAGTAGAGACACTACCTACTGATATACACCTGAACATCAGCAGGAGAGGACTCTTTAAAGTAGAGACACTACCTACTGATATACACCTGAACATCAGCAGGAGAGGACTCTTTAAAGTAGAGACACTACCTACTGATATACACCTGAACATCAGCAGGAGAGGACTCTTTAAAGTAGAGACACTACATACTGATATACACCTGAACATCAGCAGGAGAGGACTCTTTAAAGTAGAGACACTACATACTGATATACACCTGAACATCAGTAGGAGAGGACTCTTTAAAGTAGAGACACTACATACTAATCATAAATATGATGTCCTCTATTGTTTGTTTTTATGTTTCATGTGGAACAAATTGATGCAGGTCTCCCTTGTAAAAGAGATCCATGATCTCAAGGGACCTATCTGTTTAAATAAAGGTTTGAAATGAAATGAAAATACTGATATACACCTGAACATCAGCAGGAGAGGACTCTTTAAAGTAGAGACACTACATACTGATATACACCTGAACATCAGCAGGAGAGGACTCTTTAAAGTAGAGACACATTTTTGCAGTTGTTCTTTCGGTGGACTTGGTTCATGAATCTGTTGTAACGATGCGTTTCCTTGCTTCAGGCCTCACATATAGCAGCACCACAAACGTGTCTGTGGCAAAGAACAGATATGAGAGTTCATTTCAGGACCATCCAAAAATACTGCGGCCCTCTCTGATGCTCCCTGTCACGGTGAGGACAACTAATACTTTTGTAGTTTAAATCTATTTAAAATGTACTTTAAATGTGACTTTACTGTTTATATTCCATTTCCCTAATTTAGTGTGAAACTTGCAAACCCGAGCTGTACATAGATGTTTTACAAAATGACAATTATGAAAACTGATATTTTCAGATAAGACGCTATACTGAGCTTCATCTTTCCCATATTTTCATCTCTCAGTACAAAACGCATTTGTATAATTCCATATTATGTGATGTACCCAACATTTATTTAGTTCAAAAGGCATATTGTCAAAGGTTGTCTTTGTGTTATAGCTGAAAATCTCCACGTACAACGACGAGCCGCTGTCAAAGGAGGATCAGAGAAAGACCGTCCAGGTGTCGGTGATGCAGCGAAAGCGAAATCCATGGAGCTGGATGTTAGACGAGAATAAAGAGATGGAGTCTCGTCGATCCAACACGTCGGAATCTTATGGAATAGAGGAAGTAGAGACGATGGTGCTCGAAGAAATGGAGTTCCCCGTCCCAGCAGACGGGTTAATTCCCCTCAACATCCAGATAAAGAACGACACTGAAACGCTCACCATTGATGTGAGATGTTTTTATCACCTTAAAACTTTAACAACGACTCTGTCTTCAGTCTAACCAGCGCAACGATACGTCAATCTTTCAGTTTGTGTGTACAGACAGAGAGATCGAAATACTAAAATAATGATTGACTGATATAGAGTGGCGTATCATCTGAGCAGATAAGACAAGAAGTACTTTATTGATCCCAATTTGGGAAATGTTTGTGTTGCAGCAGCATAAAAAGACACGGCGTTGTACAATAAAGATTAAAAGCCAAGAAATAAACAAGAAAGTAGAAAATATACATGAAGCTGCCCTCGGCAATAATCACAGCAGAGTCTCGACGGATGCAGTTTCTTTAATGGTCTTTCAATCATCGTGAAAACTAAAATATATACAGACATAGAACAAGTACAAATCATTGATTAAATCACAAATATATTCACGGATCAAACAAACACTTGTAATACAGTCCCTGTAACGTACCTCGCTCCGCTCACCGAGGGTGCAATATGTGCGACGTCAGGCATGGCAGTCCTTATCTTAATATATCACTTGGCACTATGAACAGTTGAGCCAAGGAACAACACACACAGTTTCAATTAAAACCTATACAAACCGATTATATAACACAATGTTCGTGGCAATTCAGTAACTTACATGTATGTTTGAGAGGTCCGTAGCACAGGCTAGACCTCGTTGCCTGGGAACAGTTTAAATCAGTTATGATTCCGGGGTTCGCAGCGTCACACCCATACCTACGCCCGCCCCTAACCATGCATATTAAAATAACGTAGCGGTCAGTTACAATACATGTTGAAATTACAAATTAACAACAAGATATAAAGCAAGGTATTATATTTATATAAAGTATGTGACAGATTAGAAGCTTAACAAAAACGTTTTTTAATAGATTTATGGAGCCAATTGAGGTCGATTAGAGCGTTTAAAACAATGCTTCGGATCAACCTTTGCTTCCTGTTAGCAATATGAAGGTCAACCAAACATGCTTCACACGGCTGATTTAACCTCGGTGCTGACGGACTTCAAAAGTCTGACATTATACAATCAAACAAATAAATAAACACAAGGATAATTGTGTTGTTGTTGTTGAGTAAATAACTGTGTGTTTCAGAAAAGAATACAACATTACAGTAGAAGGAAAAAACGATGAATCAATACAGATTTCAGTTTTCTGAGCCCCTACTCTCCCCATAAAGCCGCTGTCACACCGTCCCGACGTTGACACCCGATGGACACACGAATATGGAATTGTGAATTTCGCACGAAGACGGCCCCGAACCACACGAAGGCAACATTTACATTACATTTAAGACAACTGCAACGAAAGTAACACAAACAATTATGTTACAGTACTATGATACTGTACTGATATCTTCAGACTTTGTTCTTTACTTTCTCCGTCTTTATATGTAGAAAATATTACGTTTTCTCCGTCATGTTGTTTTCATAGCAACAACGACTTCCTGTCAACTCTCCTTCAAAATAATATATTATATCCTTTTCAGTTTCACAGAACACAAATTGGGTTATTTACATAATATGTTTACATGATTTTGTTGTGCAATGAAACAACCCGATGGACACACGATAAAGGAAACGTTCAAATTCGGCTGTGATCGTAGCAACTTCGGGCCATTCGTGAGGGCATCTTAAGCCTTCGTATGACCGTCGGTGTTGTTTCTCAGGCTCCGGCAGCAACTTCGTGAGCGGTGACAAAATCTTTGGCATGCCAAAAAATTGCCGAAGGACCTTGAGAAGGTTCATTTTCGTTCTTGAATTCGTGGGTCAATTTTGCCCTTCGTAAGGCCATCGTGAGGCCATCTTGTTATCATCGGTGCCGAATGCCCGATGGCACCGATGATAACACGAAGATGACACGATTCGACAAGATGCCCTCACGAGTGCCTTACGAAGTTGCCGCTCATGAAGTTGCTGACGGAGCCTGAGAAACTCCACCGACGGTTATTCGATGGCTTAAGATGCCCTCACGAATGGCCCGATGTTGTTACGATCAGAGCCGAATTTGAACATTTCCTTTATCGTGTGTCCATCGGGTGTCAATTTCGGGACAGTGTGACAGGGGCTTAACTGACGGCAACAAAAGTCAATTCAAATAAAGAAGTAAACACAATAAGTGTGGCTTGATATCGAGTAAGAAAAAGGTTGATAAACGCTGTGAGAATGGATCGCGGAGAGCATTTCTCTGCGATCCCAACGTTCAGGGATCTCTATGCAAGTCAATGGGACTCCCTGATAGTTGAAAATCGACGCTAACGGGCCCCCCACTGCGTTTGATTGTGACGCCAAGGGATCCTGACATAACGTCCCTATAGTACGAGTTGGGATTGAGAATGTGTTTGTTTTCAGGCGTATTTTGAGGACAGCCATTCCACTCTACAGCTGTACAGCATCTACAAATCGCCCAGTCACTCCTACCTGCAGATTAAAACACCTGAACCTCCACAGGTAAATATGAAACGTCTGGTAACATAATGTCAATGTGTCAATATGTCATATAAACATATTCCTCTTCCTCAGGTTGGTTCCCCCTTGGAGCTTCACGTCGACAGCAACTTTCCAATGTCTGAGGTTCACTACATAGTAAGTACAATGTTAAAAACACTCATTTCATTAATATTTATAATTCTTCTGAAGGTGATCTATTTATTTCATATTTGTTTTTAAAATAGTTTTATTATTTTACTTCTAATCGTGTCTTACTGCACCATTTTATTTTATTTATTTACATCAGTAGAAATGGTCTGAGGCTTAAAGGTAGACTCAGGGCAACTGTAGAATAAACTTTATTTTCTCACATTTGTGTGATATTGTCTGATTTTCTACATTTTTCTCTGTTGCTTTATCATCACATATTTTACAATGCTATTTCATATGTCATAAAGCACTTTGCAAACATAATTTGTATCACTGAATTCTGTTATTATACAACTTTAGAAAGTAACAATACGTCTGTCATCTTGTTTTGGTGTTTTTCTGCCCCCTAGTGGCCTAAAAAAAGTCAATGAATGCAGTTTTGATTTGAAAATAGATAAGATCATGGCGGTTCTGACGTCTACCTTCTGTGTTTAAAGGTGATGTCCAGAGGTCAGGTGGTTTCTGCTGGGAAAAGCTCTCGTGTTGTAGTCCTGTTCCCAGAAAGCACCTGGGCTCCTGTGGCCTGCATCATCGTTTACTGCGTGCATCCCAGCGGAGAGATCATTAATGACGTCATTAATTTACCCATCACACAAACTCTACAAAACCAGGTGAGATATCGTCTCAGGTGTTTAAAATTATGGTTTGAAGGACACAGTGATACTTAAGTTGTGTTATTCTTGTATTGTGAGTAAATGTGGTATTAAGTTAGTAAAACCAATGCACAGTAAAGTGAAGCTAATGCTAACTAGCGTTGTAATATCAAGTTGGTTTTCATTAGCCTTAACTTTGATGTAATCTGAAGCCAATTAAATGCATATAAGAATCCAAGTATCATATTATGAAATAAATGGTCATCTAGTAGTTACTACATTGGTTGCAAAAGAAGCTTTGACATCAGTATTTGTCTGGTGTTAGTGATATCAAACTTTCTTAAAGATAGTTTTAATGGATGACGTCATTTGTTAAGATGTTCAAGGGGAAATATTCCCATTATCAGGATCAAACCTGTATTTGGGTTCCTAACAGGTGTGCATGCTTAAATATTGAAATTATAATAATTCTCATTCTGTCAGTCTGAAACTGTGTAAATGCTCAGTTTAGGCAAATATCTCATTAAGCCATCCCTAAAAGCAGATTTCTACAGCATTTAGACTGACTGTATACTGTATGCCTTAAAGTAATTTTATTTATGGCCAAAAAACTGAATTTTATAATTCGTCAACATTCAATATAAATGGTAAATGGACTGTACTTATATAGCGCTTTATCCAGTCTTTAAGACCCCTCAAAGCGCTTTACATGCTACATGTCATTCACCCATTCACACCCATTCATACAGAGCAGTGTATCTTACTCTAGGACCTAACATTCACACACCGTTGGCCATCGGGAGCAACTCAGGGTTAAGTATCTTGCCCAAGGGTACATCGACATGTTGACTACATGGGCTGGGATCGAACCCACAACGTTCTGATTGAAAGACGACCGCACTCCCTCGCAGCCACAGTCAATATAAAAGTGAAATCGATCTAAAAAGCAGGAACAGAGCTAGTTCGTCCTCAGAGGAGAAAGAAGTTCTGCTGACAGTCTCTCTATATATTCATGAGAGGAAACAACTCGTCCTCCATCCCATCATTACACCATTACACCCCCCGGTCCTTATGATACTTTGCCAAGACAATGTGATGATGTTAATGTGTTCATTGGCAGGTGTCTCTGAGTTGGAGTGAATCAAAGACGAGGCCGATGGAGGAAGTCACTCTGAAGGTGAAAGTGGCAGAAAAACACTCTCTGGTCGGGATCCTGGTGGTCGACAAGGCCTCAAAGTTAATGGGATCTAACGACATCACCATGAAGACGGTAAGACATTCTCTTGTTTACAAGCACCAACTTTTTTCCATTTTGATAGAGATTCTGAACAGGAACTTGTTTGGTTATTTACATGTGGTGGAAATTCTGCAATGAACAAGTCAAAGAGTTCTGTGTCTTTGAGAGCAGAGTCTCAGTTAGATGTATTCACCTTCCTTTTGCATGCTAGACTTCGGAATAGTTGTATTCATGTTCATTTTATGCAGCACTTCCTGTTTGTCTGGTTAGCTAGCTACCTAAAATTATCTATATTTGACCAGCTAGCTAACACTTGCTTACTATTGTACTATCTCACTAGCTTGCAAGTAAATGTTAGCAGTCTATGTAACTAGCTAGCTATCGTCAAACTGGTGATTCCAATCATTTGAATTCAAATTATTATGTAATACCTCATGTGTAAACTAACAGTGTTATGGCAGTGAGAGTATTTATAAGAACATTGTTGACGTGTTTTTTGTACGTCAGGCAGAAAAGTATTCAAACTTAAAGGTGGGGTAGGTACGTTTGAGAAACCGGCTTGAGATACACTTGTTGTTATATTCCATGGAATGCTCTTAACATCCGGATAGCAGTGAATATCTGAAGTGCTTTGACAAAAAATCCATAACAATATATCATCTGTGGAAGCCGTGGTGCTGTAAAAAGCACGACCAATCATCTGAGCCGGCTAAAGTAACTGGATGGCCTACCTGCCTGTCAGCCTTCCATCGGGGCAAACTTATCTCGTGCCCTCATTGGTCACGTGCGTGTTCGTGTGTGTTGGAGGAGGGGCTCTGTGAGGAAGTGGCAGATTTCCTACGGCTGTGTATTTTTGAATTCTCGCGCACTCGAGCAAGAAACCTTTAAGAAGACGATTCTTTGAAAAGTAAAGCCACGCTCAGTAATTACACTTCATAAAACATAAAATACTGTTTATACTATTACTACTACTACATACTAATACTGTTGTTTAAAAACTGTTCAGATTTTATGTAAAGTGTTTTTGAGCATTAGGAAAAGCGCTATACAAATCCCATGTTTTATTATTAAAATAAGGCAATTCAAAAAGGCCTAGTTCAGGTAAAAAGTAAGGTGAATAGCATTCTGTTCTCTTCATAATAATAATTCATAATACTTTTATGAACTAGAAACAAGAAAAGCAGCGTGCTGGGTCTTCAGTCTGACCCTCAGTCAAGGAGATACATCTTAACAACTTAAGTTTCTGGTTTTTCGAAGACTGTTGATTGTCAAATTAGAGTTTAGCCATTTACAACAGTCCATCCAGTGATCTGTGAACGCTCAAAGCTTGCATAACTTCCCATGGGTCCTCTGTTGTTTAATATTTTCCAGCTTTATGGCCACCCATATCTCTCCTCACATCCCCTGCAGGTATTTCTATGAAACCCAATCTGCCTCCGAGGTATCGGTTCATTGTGAACTGAAGTGTTTTTACCCCAGCTCGGTCAAACAGGTTTTAAACAATAAGTGCAGGAATGTCAAAAGTACAGACATCCTTTAGTCAAGTAGAAGTACAGATACTCGTGTTTAAAAACAGCTGGAAATTAGCCATGTCGGCTAAAGCTGCACCATTTACTGTTTTTGTGATAGTTCATTGATGGGGACTGTCCATGACACTATAAATAAATAAACTAAACTAAACTAAACATTCAAACTAAAGGAACCAGCTGTTTGGAAAATGAGAGAAGTAGAAAGTACAGGTATTTGGGTTCAACATGTAAGAAGTAGAAAGTACAGGTATTTGGGTTCAACATGTAAGAAGTAGAAAGTACAGGTATTTGGGTTCAACATGTAAGAAGTAGAAAGTACAGGTATTTGAGTTCAACATGTAAGAAGTAAAAAGTACAGGTATTTGGGTTCAACATGTAAGAAGTAGAAAGTACAGGTATTTGGGTTCAACATGTAAGAAGTAGAAAGTACAGGTATTTGGGTTCAACATGTAAGAAGTAGAAAGTACAGGTATTTGGGTTCAACATGTAAGAAGTAGAAAGTACAGGTATTTGAGTTCAACATGTAAGAAGTAGAAAGTACAGGTATTTGTGTTCAACATGTAAGAATTAGAAAGTACAGGTATTTGGGTTCAACATGTAAGAAGTAGAAAGTACAGGTATTTGTGTTCAACATGTAAGAAATAGAAAGTACAGGTATTTGAGTTCAACATGTAAGAAGTAGAAAGTACAGGTATTTGTGTTCAACATGTAAGAAGTAGAAAGTACAGGTATTTGGGTTCAACATGTAAGAAGTAGAAAGTACAGGTATTTGTGTTCAACATGTAAGAATTAGAAAGTACAGGTATTTGTGTTCAACATGTAAGAAGTAGAAAGTACAGGTATTTGAGTTCAACATGTAAGAAGTAGAAAGTACAGGTATTTGGGTGCAACATGTAAGAAGTAGAAAGTACAGGTGTTTGTGTTCAACATGTAAGAAGTAGAAAGTACATGTATTTGGGTTCAACATGTAAGAAGTAGAAAGTACAGGTATTTGTGTTCAACATGTAAGAAGTAGAAAGTACAGGTATTTGTGTTCAACATGTAAGAAGTAGAAAGTACAGGTATTTGTGTTCAACATGTAAGAAGTAGAAAGTACAGGTATTTGAGTTCAACATGTAAGAAGTAGAAAGTACAGGTATTTGGGTTCAACATGTAAGAAGTAGAAAGTACAGGTATTTGGGTTCAACATGTAAGAAGTAGAAAGTACAGGTATTTGGGTTCAACATGTAAGAAGTAGAAAGTACAGGTATTTGTGTTCAACATGTAAGAATTAGAAAGTACAGGTATTTGGGTTCAACATGTAAGAAGTAGAAAGTACAGGTATTTGTGTTCAACATGTAAGAAGTAGAAAGTACAGGTATTTGAGTTCAACATGTAAGAAGTAGAAAGTACAGGTATTTGTGTTCAACATGTAAGAAGTAGAAAGTACAGGTATTTGGGTTCAACATGTAAGAAGTAGAAAGTACAGGTATTTGAGTTCAACATGTAAGAAGTAGAAAGTACAGGTATTTGTGTTCAACATGTAAGAAGTAGAAAGTACAGGTATTTGGGTGCAACATGTAAGAAGTAGAAAGTACAGGTGTTTGTGTTCAACATGTAAGAAGTAGAAAGTACAGGTATTTGTGTTCAACATGTAAGAAGTAGAAAGTACATGTATTTGGGTTCAACATGTAAGAAGTAGAAAGTACAGGTATTTGTGTTCAACATGTAAGAAGTAGAAAGTACAGGTATTTGGGTTCAACATGTGAGAAGTAGAAAGTACAGGTATTTGTGTTCAACATGTAAGAAGTCAAAGTAAAAAGTCGTCAGAAAAATAAGTAGTGAAGTACTGATACCAGAAACATGTAATTGGTACAGTAACAAAGTATTTGTACTCCACTACTTCCCACCTCTGAATAAGTGCTCTCCCTGTATTGTTGCTCTTAGTGGGATACAACAGTAACTGCTTATATCTTTGTTCATATCTTACCCATTCACAGGTGCTGAAGGAGATGAAGGATTACGGCGTTTCAATGGCCGGCCCCCACTATGGGGAGATGACAATGGGAGATCCGTACTCCGTCTTCAAGGTTAGCCTCCTTAGAGACAGTATGGAAATCCTGTATCCAATCATCCTTAATCATGTGTTTGTGTTAATTAAGTCCAGCATTATACACTTCACTTTCCCTAGCTTGTCATCATTTTGACAAAGTATAGTATAGTATAGTATATTGTGTTATCTAGTTGGTAAATCCACTGCAGAGTGAAGTGGAGCTAATGCTAACTAGCCTAATCATTCACCGATCAGAAGCTTGACAATTGTTAAGGGAAAAGGATATTTAGAAAATCAATGATAATCAAAATCTTGTCTGTCCATACGTACTATACTTTACAAATTGACATTTTAGATGTGTGATTCTAGTAATGTGAGTATAGTGTGTTATCTTGTTGGTAAAACCACTGCTGAGTGAAGTGGAGCTAATGCTAACTAGCCTAATCATTCACCGATCAGAAGCTTGACAATTGTTAAGGGAAAAGGATATTTAGAAAATCAATGATAATCAAAATCTTGTCTGTCCATACGTACTATACTTATCAAATTGACATTTTAGTTGCGTGACCATAGTAATTTGAGTAATCTGGAATCAAAGGTGGTAAAACCAGTGCACAGAGAACGCTAACTAGCTTAACTGTACGCCAATCAGAAGCTTTGGAGTTGTTTGTAAATTGGGGACGTTAGAGGTTAGCCTTTCAGGGTTTTAAATTGTATTTACTTGTTATTATTACCATCTAAATTATTATTGTTTAGTCAGTGTTAGGACCAAAAGTGACTTGGTTAGGATTAAGCAACCAAGAGTGGGATCATGGGTAAAAACACACCAACGTCGGCACTACAAGATTTTGTATTCCTCTTGACGCTAGATGGGGCTTTGTCACTTGTAAGTAATGATTTGTTGTTTTAGACATTGACAAACTAAGATATTACAAATAAAAACAAGCTGAAATGTAATATTACTAGTTATTTGAGTTAAGATGAAGCACTGGCAAACATAAAGGTCTTCAGTCTTGATTTTAGAAGAAGTAGAGCTGTATATCAACCTCTGTGTAACTGAATTGATGATAGTCTCTTTGCATTCAAGCCAAATGAATGTTGTTGAAGCTCCTTCTAAAGTACTTATAAGCGTTTCACCTAAATGTGGATTGAAATTAGTATTTTTTTAAGTGTTTAATGTCTTTCTGCAGACATGTGACCTTGTGGTATTGACTGACGCCACTTTAAACATGATGAAGAATCCAATAATGGCTCAATTACGTAAGTTTTAATACTCAATGTTAATCAAAATCTTGCCTTTTCACATTCACTATACCTTTTGTGTCCATGCGATTCTAACACAAACAATCCTCGTTTTCTAAACAGCAGGCGAGGGAGTATTTCATGGGACGGCGGGAGACGATTCAAATATGGAGCATGGAGTGGAGCCACGAGAGCGCTGGAACTTTCCGGAGACCTGGATCTGGATGGACACATACACAGGGTAAAGCTTTAGAAAAAGAATGAGCCGTGCAGGGATGTTGTATTTCTGTGTTGACCCTGAAGGCAGCATCTCCCTGGTCCAATGGGATTCCTCCATGTGATTTTAGATTATTGCAGAAAATAATGGTTCAAACAAACATTTATGATTCTTACATGTTTTGTTCAGCAGGATAATCTCCACCACTTTACATTCACTTTATGATTTCTGAAGTAAAAAGCTAACAATAGGCTATAAAAGACTTCATGTCACCACCGCTAAGCTTAAGGAGGCTAATGTTGGGCTATAAAGGAACTACAGCACGGTCACATGACTTCACGTCACCACCGCTAAGCTAAAGGAGGCTAATGTTGGGCTATAAAGGAACTACAGCACGGTCACATGACTTCACGTCACCACCGCTAAGCTAAAGGAGGCTAATGTTGGGCTATAAAGGAACTACAGCACGGTCACATGACTTCACATCACCACCGCTAAGCTAAAGGCGGCTAATGTTGGGCTATAAAGGAACTACAGCACGGTCACATGACTTCACGTCACCACCGCTAAGCTAAAGGTGGCTAATGTTGAGCTATAGAGGAACTACAGCACGGTCACATGACTTCACGTCACCATCGCTAAGCTAAAGGAGGCTAATGTTGGGCTATAAAGGAACTACAGCACGGTCACATGACTTCACGTCACCACCGCTAAGCTAAAGGAGGCTAATGTTGGGCTATAAAGGAACTACAGCACGGTCACATGACTTCACGTCACCAACGCTAAGCTAAAGGTGGCTAATGTTGAGCTATAGAGGAACTACAGCACGGTCACATGACTTCACGTCACCACCGTTAAGCTAAAGGCTGCTAATGTTGGGCGTAATGACGTTTAGTCTTCTCATTTTGGGTTAAAACAATAGTGTCATATGTTAACCATTATTTCTATATTTATTAAAACATTATTTGTCTGTGTTTCGCAGCGATTCAGACTCTGCAGATATTACTCTGACTGCACCTGACAGCATCACAACGTGGGAAGCTACCGCCTTCGTCATGTCTGAGAACCTCGGCCTGGGCATCGTAAACATGCCCGCTAAGGTATTTCATTCACTATAGGACAAGACTAAATAATAATCCCCAAAATACAAGAGTAACCTGAATTTTGAATGTACATTAATGGGATATTTTTCCACGTTTTTGATAATCTGATCAATTTGGGAGTGGACAAATATGATTGCTTTATACAAAATGTATATTTATTATTATTGCAACAGTCCTAACTTTGACAACCCTGTTTTGAAACGATCATGGATGTCTATAATTGTTATTTGTCTAATTTTGCTTAAATTCAAATCACTTTTTGACTCTCTGAATTCCTTTTATTATTATTTGGAGTAAAAACAGCCATAATATAAAAAATGTAAGTATTTGCTTCGGTAGAAATTCCTAATATTATGCAATTTTCAGCGTGGAAATATAATTATTATTGGTATGAACCATGCATATTGCAGTTGTTAGTGTTTTTAAAACCTAATGAGTTCCCATGTGACCCTCCTGCAGCTCACAGTGTTCCAGGATTTCTTCCTGTCCTTGAACGTGCCGTCGTACATCATCCGAGGAGAGGAGCTTCTGCTGGAGGTCGCTCTGTTCAACTACCTCTCTCAGGACCTGGAGGTCAGTTGCTTTTTCACCCCAAAAAAAAGAATCAATCCTTTGCAAATTAGATATCTGAGCATCAGAGAGGGCAAAAGTACACACATCCTTTACTCAAGTAGAAGTACAGATACTTGTGTTTAAAAATACTCTGGTAAAAGTAGAAGTACTGACTAAACTTCTTACTCAAGTAAAAGTAAAGAAGTTTGGGCTTTGAAATGTACTTAAGTAAAAAGTACCCACACAAATGTTTTTAAGGTATGGTCGATTGCTCTAAAATCAGGGGTGTCAAACTCAATTTAAATGCGGGCCACATTCGCATAAAGGTTGCACTCAAAGGTTGTAACTATATAAATATATAATATATATAAAATAATGTATTATTTTACATTATTGCCTCTGAATTTGATTATTATCAGATAGGATAATAACTTAGTAATTAACTACGTCTGAAAGCAGAAGCAAATAAATTGCAAGTCTCTTCAGTGCGCATGTCACAAAAACGAGATGCATTGTGGGACATGTAGTTTATGGGCAACCTGCTTCTGTAAAGTGGCATGTAACCGTATAATAAACGTATTATATACTTTGCAAGCTCTTGCGGGGCCACATGAAATGAAGTCGCGGGCCGGATTTGAGTTGACACCCCTGCTCTAAATACTATAATACCCACAATTATCTCACCTACTGTTGCAATGGATTAGAGCTGTATCAATTTCAGATAGCTTTGTTCTTCAGTAAGGAACAAAATACAGATATATGTTACTGAGTTCATACATTTGTATTTAAAAAACATACTTTCTGCACATTTAGAGGCTCTTCCCTCAGCACTCCTCTAAATATCATGTTTTATTTCATAGGAACTATTTAAATGTATTTTTCGGACTCTTAAACACATTTCGACGAGCAGCATTGATATATGTATCTATTGTTTATTGAAAAGTTAAATTGCAGCAGGTCTTAATCGCTGCCGACCACGTTTATTGTTTTATATTTTTAGTCATTTTAGATTTAGGCCACTCAATTGATTTGCACTCCTCAGACGTGAAGATACATCTTCTTAAAATCTCTTGGATCTGACGGTGTGATATATATTTCAGTGTGTTCAGGTGTTGGATTACGTGTTTGAAGGGTCAAAAAAGTAAGAAGTCGGTCTTGAATTTGATATTTTCCTACAACAACATGGCTCTGTTGTGTCCTCGCCCTCTTCTTTGGTATTGTGTGTCTCATGTGATCTGGGTGGGTCTTCCTCTGTCTCTCTGTCTGCAGGTCAGGGTGATTGTTGCCGAGAACGACACCTTTGAGTTTGTGTTCCCGGACAATGGAAAGCTTCCGATGTCAAATGTTCGCAAAGTGTCCGTTAGGAGTCAGCGCGGCGCGTCTGTCCTCATTCCCATCAGGCGCTGGTCCTCGGGAGATCAGCATCTCCGTGAAAGCTCTGTCAGCGACGGCGTCCGACTTTGTGACCAAAACGGTGCTCGTCAAGGTGAAAATCAAAGAAACAGGAAGGAAAATAAATGTGACTGCAGTGAAGAAAAACTCCACAATGAGATGATTGAGGTCCATTGACGTACATGTTGT
>CADEHL010001328.1:310630-385630 GCA_902827135.1 Harpagifer antarcticus
AGGGGCCGGGCAGGACAGGAACCGGAGCTGGTGGGACAGGCCTCGGCGAGAGCAGTCGGCGGGACCCCAGGAGAGGACCAGGGTTGGCAGGACCCCCGGCAGGAGAGTAGTCGGCGTGGCCGCCGAACGGGACTGGACATAGGGTTGGCAGGACCCCCGGCAGGAGAGTAGTCGGCGGGGCCGCCGAACGGGACAGAACATGGAGTTGGCAGGACCCCCAGAGGAACCTCCAACGGCACTTCAGTAGGGACTTGAATTGGGACTGGAGAGGGAACTCGAGAGGGGGCTTGAGAGAGGACTTGAGAGGGAACTCGAGAGGTGACTTGAGAGGGAACTCGAGAGATGACTTGAGAGGGGACGTGAGAAGAAACTGGAGAGGGGACTCGAGGAGGGACTAGAGGAGGGACTAGAGGAGGGACTAGAGTTGGTACCTGAGAAGGGACTAGAGAAGTGACTAGAGGTGGGACTGGAACCATGGCTGCTGGGGCCAGAACTGGGTCTAGAACCATGGCTGCTGGGGCAAGAACTGGGTCTGGAACCATGGCTCTTTGGGCTCGGGCCGCTAACCTGGCCTTGCGACTCCTTCCTTTAGGAGCCGTTTGGAGGCTCCGTGGACCTCCAAAGGCCAGACGAGTTCCAGAGAACGGCTCCTGGACAGGAGCAGGCAATGGGGCAGAAGCCAGGGTTGACAGGGATAACACACCATGAGGAAATCCAAAATCCCGCCCGGTAAGAATCTCACCAAGCCTGGTTTCTCCATAGTTATCTGGCGCGCCTCTGCCAGAGCAGCCTCTCGCTGCTGAACCCCGGACGCTCCCATCCATCGATCAGAGGAGGTAGCCAAAGAAAAAGTAAAATCCAACAATTCCTGCTCAAAAGGATCTGCTGGGCCCATATTTGGTGAGTTCCTTCTGTCAGGGCTGAGTGAGGCAAGCAGGACCCAAATGCAGATGAACAGAAAAAATACCTTTATTTCAAGGCTACTGAAACAAAACAGTACTCTCACCCCGTGAACAACGTCCAAATATGACAAGGAACTCACAAAGACTAACAGAAAACACAGAACCTAAATACACACAGGACTAATCAAACAAACGACAGGTGAGGAAGGAGGAGAAAACACAGGGGCACCAGGTGAACACAATCGGGTAATCAGGGATGGAAAACAGACAGAAAGCAACAGGCAGGAACGGGGGGTGAACACTTTACAAAATAAAACAGGAAACCAAAGACAGAAAAAGACAAGACAAAACACAACATGGACAGATCGTGACACTCCTTTCATCGCGACGCGATGTTTACAGTGAGGTCCGTGCAGAAAGCAGAGCAGTGTGTAAAATATATATCACTCAGTATAACAGGCTACATTACTCTCTGTATTTGTATATATATATATATATAAGACTATGGACTACGGCATTTAGGTTGACCGTTTATTGAACACGTTATTGTACACGCTCCCATGACAACAACTAACTGTGTCCGGTTCACACATCCCCAAACTCCCGGTGCCATCTTAAAGAGCCCGTGACACGAGTTTCCCCCATCATCCAAACCCTTCAATTTGAGTAAATATTGTCCCTTGAAAACCGTTACTGAACTGATTTTGGATATTGTACTTTGATAACCATTAATCTGCCCTTCAATGTTGACCATATCCTGGATCTTCTCTGGGATTCTTCAAATCCGCCAAATTATGTGTGACGTCATTGCGGGCCAAGCGCTCCAGCTGCACGTTTAGGATCCCATGCATGTAAACGCACACAGCAGCAAGCGATGATTTGGGTTTTAGCCCCTTTTTCAGCCTGGAGCGCAGGGTCTTCACCTCATCAATGAGGGCATCCTTCTGAGCCCTCAATGCCACATTTCCAGCATCACCTGCCTGCAGTCCTCTTCGTCACACTCGATATGTGGGGAGAAGGGTGGAGGGTGCACCGGGTATTCCTCCTCATTGTCTATATCCAATGATGTAGCCATTCCAATGATGGGATTAGTCTCTCGGAGGTCATGGAGCAACTGCAGGGCCACACTATGCTTCAGCCTTGCCATGACCTGATGTGCCTCATCTCGGGAGAACTCAGGGTGGTCATGAGTTACATGACGGTCTAGTCTCTTCCCAGCATACGAACACCCTGTGATGGGACAGGGTTTGGTCCGAACATTTATTCTGCCACTGGCCATTTTAAGAATGATGCCTCTTTCCTCCAAGTTCCGCACTGCATGTTTGTGCTTAAGGTGCTTGTTCAAAGCCAGATAGAAGAGTCTGCACACCGGGCATTCGGACGACATCCTTACTAAAACAGACACAATGAATTGTATTTAAATTATTTTCTGTTTATATGCGTTAGCGTAACCGGTGATTGCAACAATGGGTCCGATGCTTCAATGCATGGTACACGGACCAAGGGAGGACTTGGGTTACCGCCGGGTTAAATGGTCCCACCTCCGCTGGGCTGGTGATGGCAACATTGGGTCCGATGCATCAATTCATGGTGCCCCGACCATGAGAGGGTTTGGGGTGCCCCGGAACCAGGCAGTACCCCAGCAGGAAACACGTTTTATGGTCAAAGGAGGAAAGAGTGATATAACTGGGGTAAAGCAAAGAAAGTGTCCGACAATAGTGACTTGTGAGGCGGCCTGTCTGTCATCTCTCGGTCCTATCCTCCAGGCAAAGTATTCAATTAATCCATAGAAAAAGGGGTGAAAGTGAGAAAATGTATCCGAAAATAGGGCCTCATAATGCGGGTAGAGTCCCCTGTCAACTCCCATTACATTCCTCCAGAGAACAGTTCAAAAACTTAAAGTTTGGTAAGAACCATGCTGGGGGGTCTCCGGGCAACAAATGAATCTGAGCCAGAGTGCACATGGAGCGGATACATTCCTCCATGAAATCAGACACTCGTTTTTTTTCTGAGTCCTCTCAAAAACCGGGTTTGCGATTTCGTGCAGACAGTAGTCTGAAATTGATGAATGCATTTTTTTGACGGAGTAGGGGAGGCTTGGTTTCCCCTCTCCGTTGTAAGTTGCAACGGGGGAGTGGAAATGTGTCCGGGGCTTTGGCCCGAAGCGCCGAAGGGTTGAGCTTTGTTGAGCCCCTTCTCTGTTGGCACTTAGTCGTTTTTTCGAGAATTTTTTAAAACTTCATTTTTGATTATTTTAAGATGTAATTGACCGTTTTCTTTAATTTGTTCTTCTTTCCACGGGTGGGGGCGCATGGCAGGCCGCCTATGAGCTCCCAAATTCGGCCTGGAACCTCCAGGATTTGTGGGATAAGCTCCATAAACTGACAAAGTCATCCAGACATTTCACTTTTATAGCCCAAACATATATAATACAAATACATTTAAATAGTAAAAGGCACAATTGTGCTCTGAATTACCCGGAATTTGATTTATATAGCCCCATGATAGTGAATAAAAATCATTTTCATGGAAAAAAAACGTTAAAACGCCTGATTAAAGCATATGCAGGACCCCAGTGAGCTCCAGACTATGTGCATTGTGTTAGGGAACCGTATTAATTATAAGATAAATCATTTAAATGCAAAAATAATGATTAAAAATCATTTTTAGGTGGACAACTGTGGAGAGGAGCCTGAAAATGACTCTCCAGCACCCCGGAGAAGCAGGCTGTGAGACCCACAGAGCGCACACCCAGAGGACAGGCTGCTTCATCTCACTTTATTACCCAGGAAAGGAGCTCGAATCCTGGGTACATGAGTGTTAAAAGTGCATTAAACTGTTTTAATTCAACAGCCGCTGATGTGGACAGAAATCTGTCCATTTCGTCCACATTTGACTCACGAAATGTACAAGAAGGTAAAACAGCAGAGTCACTGCTGTTAGGGTCTCAGACTCACAGGCACACATGCAGAGATCCAGGGTGATGCACATGGCTTTTCTACCCAGCAATAAGTCTCTGAAACCTGGGGAAAAGTGGTGTGAATAAAGGCAGAGCGCAGCCAGAGAGGAGCGGGCTGCGAGACCCACAGAGCGCACCCAGCGGACAGGCTGCTTCATCTCACTTTATTACCCAGGAAAGGAGCTTGAATCGTGGGTAAACATTGTTTTTAAATGTGTGGAACATTGTTTTGTCACTTTCAAAACTCTCCCGTCATTGACCGGAGAAATTGGGTCGATGTTGTATTCAATCTGACCGGTAATATTCCAGTGAGACGAAGTACGTACAATGATCAGAGTGATCCCAAAACCGGAGCATTCCCTCACCCCGCGATGTTCGAAATTATTGATATTTATCGGAACGGTATTATCGCACCTTCTTTTTTAAGATGAGGTCGAGATAACTAGTAGCCCAATATTTAATTGCACAACAGTTGTTGGGAGGCTGTCACGGGCTCTTTAAAAAGGCACAGTCACACCTGAGTGACACATACACAACATTACCCCCCCCCCCCCCACAAGGAACCCAATTCACTTTTAGCCATCTACTCTAGATAAACTGGGTAGGCTGTGAGGCAGCCCAAACCACTGAACAGAGCAGGCCAGCGCTGATGCCACGGCGAGCCCAACAGACAAGATGGCGGCCCCAGAGTTGTCCACAAGGGTGAAAACCCAACTCACAAAACAAATCAAAACTCATGAGGTTGGCCCCCTGGTGAGGCACTTGAAAGGTGAATGCGGGGAGAGCCTTAGTCCCGTAACGCACAGCAAAGGTTATTGTGCCCGCCATTCCAATTTTAGAGTGTCCATACCCGTACAGATCCTCGGCGGTGAGTGTTAGTGAGCGGAAAGAGTATGCCGGACCGTGGAAACATTCAGGAGCGGACTTCGAGGCCCCCGTATCCAGCAGCAGCGGGAGGGGCAGACCCCATCCAGCTCCACCGTGCAGCACTTTAGCGGTCGGAAGATGGCGGCCACTGAGTGGATGGTCGTCGGTGCGTGCGGCCCAGGCGTACGTAGAGGTGGGGCTGCTCGGTCTTTGCAGGAACAGAGTGACAGACCCCAGTGCGAAATGGTTTCCGTCTGCCACAGCATTGACAACTCTGTCCCTTGGCAGGGCAGTTTGGAGCTCGATTCTGGTGCGATGATAAGCCACAATTACCACAGGCCGGCGTGCTGCCGTTCCCTGGCGTGCTGCAAAGTTCACATCAAAGTTGTCCTCAGGGAAAACCTCCCCGGGAGGCTCCATGGGTAGCGCCACCGTTTGGGTTAGTAGCATGGGTCTGGGGGGAAAAGAACTGGAGGAGGGATCTAGCTGGGATGCTAAGGCTGCTGCTGACTCAAGCTGGAAAGCTACCTCCACTGCTCTTGTCTAAGTGAGCTTGTCTGTCATCATTAGCAACTTTTCTCTGAGCGTCAAGCTGTTAGTGTGCTCAGCCAGCTGATCCCGTATTAGTTCATCTTCCAGCGCCCCGAATTTACAGAGGCTGGCTAGTCCGCTCAGATCAGCCACGTAATGGTGGCCGGACTCCCCCGCCTGTTGCCGAAAAACAATGCGCTGGAGCATAACATTTTGTGGAGCAGCACAGTGTCCAGTGAGCAGTGAAACACAGTCCGCATATTTCGGAGCGAGTCTGAGAGTCCGAAAAATCCGCTGTCCCTCGCTGCCCAGCGTGTGTATCAGCAGGGCTTTCTTCCTGTCGTCGTTAGTTTCAGCTGGCACCACGGCTACTATGAACGTTTCGAAGGACTCAAGCCAGCGAACCCACGGAATCAGCGGTTCGCCCGGCAGTGCGAGGAACGGGGAGAGAGGTGAGAGTAGAGAATCCATAATCCTCCTCGCCAATGTTGTATAAGACTATGGACTACGACATTTAGGTTGACAGTTTATTGAACACGTTATTGCACACGCTCCCATGACAACTAACTGTATCCGTTTCACACATCCCCAAACTCCCGGTGCCATCTTAAAAGGCACAGTCACACCTGATGTGACACATACATAACAGTAAGAAGTACATAAGACCATTTAGTGCTTCACATAATAAAATACACAACGGCTGTAGCCTGATTGTGCTTTAGGAGCTGTAGGTGTGTGGTACAGTTGGTGTGTGGTACAGTGTGTAGGTGTGTAGGTGTGTGTTGTACAGTGTGTAGGTGTGTGTGTGTGGTACAGTGTGTAGGTGTGTGTGTTGTACAGTGTGTAGGTGTGTGTGGTACAGTGTGTAGGTGTGTGTGTGTGGTACAGTGTGTAGGTGTGTGTTGTACAGTGTGTAGGTGTGTGTGTGTGGTACAGTGTGTAGGTGTGTGTGTGTGGTACAGTGTGTAGGTGTGTGTGTGTAGGTGTGTGTGTGGTACAGTGTGTAGGTGTGTGTGTGGTACAGTGTGTAGGTGTGTGTACAGTGTGTAGGTGTGTGTGCTGTGTGGTAAAGTGTGTAGGTGTTGTGGTACAGTGTGTAGGTGTGTGTGGTACAGTGTGTAGGTGTGTGCATGGTACAGTGTGTAGGTGTGTGTGGTACAGTGTGTAGGTGTGTGTGGTACAGTGTAGGTGTGTGCATGGTACAGTGTGTAGGTGTGTGTGTGGTACAGTGTGTAGGTGTGTGTGTTGTACAGTGTGTAGGTGTGTGTGTGGTACAGTGTGTGGGTGGTAAAGTGTGTAGGTGTGTGTGGTACAGTGTGTAGGTGTGTGTGGTACAGTGTGTGTGTGGTACAGTGTGTAGGTGTGTGTGGTACAGTGTGGTAGGTGTGTGGTACAGTGTGTAGGTGTGTGTGGTACAGTGCGTAGGTGTGTGTGGTACAGTGTGTAGGTGTGTGTGGTACAGTGTGTAGGTGTGTGTGTGGTACAGTGTGTAGGTGTGTGTGGTACAGTGTGTAGGTGTGTGTGGTAGTGTGTAGGTGTGTGTGGTACAGTGCGTAGGTGTGTGTGGTACAGTGTGTAGGGTGTGTGTGGTACAGTGTGTAGGTGTGTGTGGTACAGTGTGTAGGTGTGTGTGGTACAGTATGTAGGTGTGTGTGGTACAGTGTGGTGTGTGGTACAGTGTGTAGGTGTGTGTGGTACAGTGCGTAGGTGTGTGTGGTACAGTGCGTAGGTGTGTGTGGTACAGGTGTAGGTGTGTGTGGTACAGTGTGTAGGTGTGTGTGGTACAGTGTGTAGGTGTGTGGTACAGTGTGTAGGTGTGTGTGGTACAGTGTGGTGGTGGTACAGTGTGTAGGTGTGTGTGGTACAGTGTGTAGGGTGTGTGGTACAGTGCGTAGGTGTGTGTGGTACAGTATGTAGGTGTGTGTGGTACAGTGTGTAGGTGTGTGTGGTACAGTGTGTAGGTGTGTGTGGTACAGTATGTAGGTGTGTGTGGTACAGTGTGGTGTGGTACAGTGTGTAGGTGTGTGTGGTACAGTGCGTAGGTGTGTGTGGTACAGTGCGTAGGTGTGTGTGGTACAGTGCGTAGGTGTGTGTGGTACAGTGTGTAGGTGTGTGTGGTACAGTGTGTAGGTGTGTGGTAGGCAGTGCGTAGGTGTGTGTGTGGTACAGTGTGTAGGTGTGTGTGGTACAGTGTGTAGGTGTGTGTGGTACAGTGTGTGGGTGGTACAGTGTGTAGGTGTGTGTGGTACAGTGTGTAGGTGTGTGTGGTACAGTGTGTAGGTGTGTGTGGTACAGTGCGTAGGTGTGTGTGGTACAGTGTGTAGGTGTGTGTGGTACAGTGTGTAGGTGTGTGTGGTACAGTGTTTTAGGTGTGTGTGGTACAGTGCGTAGGTGTGTGTGGTACAGTATGTAGGTGTGTGTGGTAGTGTGTAGGTGTGTGTGGTACAGTATAGTAGGTGTGTGTGGTACAGTGTGGTGTGTGGTACAGTGTGTAGGTGTGTGTGTGGTACAGTGTGTAGGTGTGTGTGGTACAGTGTAGGTGTGTGGTACAGTGCATAGGTGTGTGTGGTACAGTGTGTAGTGTGTGTGGTACAGTGCGTAGGTGTGTGTGGTACAGTGCATAGGTGTGTGTGGTACAGTGCGTAGGTGTGTGTGGTACAGTGCGTAGGTGTGTGTGGTACAGTGTGTAGGTGTGTGGTACAGTGTGTAGGTGTGTGGTACAGTGTGTAGGTGTGTGGTACAGTGTGTAGGTGTGTGTGGTACAGTGTGTAGGTGTGTGTGGTACAGTGTGTAGGTGTGTGTGGTAGTGTGTAGGTGTGTGTGGTACAGTGTGTAGGTGTGTGTGGTACAGTGTGTAGGTGTGTGTGTGTGGTAGTGTGTAGGTGTGTGTGGTACAGTGTGTAGGTGTGTGTGGTACAGTGTGTAGGTGTGTGTGGTAGTGTGTAGGTGTGTGTGGTAGTGTGTAGGTGTGTGTGGTGGTACAGTGTGTAGGTGTGTGTGGTACAGTGCGTAGGTGTGTGTGGTACAGTGCGTAGGTGTGTGTGGTACAGTGCGTAGGTGTGTGTGGTACAGTGCGTAGGTGTGTGTGGTACAGTGCGTAGGTGTGTGTGGTACAGTGCGTAGGTGTGTGTGTGTTAGTGTGTAGGTGTGAGTGGTTGTGTGTAGGTGTGTGGTTACAGTGTTGTAGGTGTGTGGTACAGTGTGTAGGTGTGTGGTACAGTGTGTTAGGTGTGTGTGGTACAGTGTTGTAGGTGTGTGTGGTACAGTGTGTAGGTGTGTGTGTGGTACAGTGTGTAGGTGTGTGTGGTACAGTGTGTAGGTGTGGTGGTACAGTGTGTAGGTGTGTGTGTGTGTACAGTGTGTAGGTGTGTGTGGTACAGTGTGTAGGTGTGTGTGGTACAGTGTGTAGGTGTGTGTGGTACAGTGTGTAGGTGTGTGTGGTACAGTGCGTGCGTAGATGCGGCAGACAGACAGGTCTCAGTTGGTTTGGTGTCCTCGGCTTACTTTTAATACTTGTAAATAAAACTTTTGGCCCGTAATTTCAAATCCCCATTTCAGCGACCAGAGAGGGGGGGGGGGGGGGGGGGGGGATATATCCAGTCTCTGATTGTGTTGCGTTATGATGAGAGTGCTCACATACTGGTTTGATTCTGAAATTGTATATATTTATATAAATATATGTGTGTGTGTGTGTGTGTGTGTGTGTGTGTGTGTGTGTGTGTGTGTGTGTGTGTGTGTGTGTGTGTGTGTGTTGTGTGTGTGTCAAGCCCTTGGGTATATTTGCAGTAACTGGGTTTCACTCGTACAATGACCACAACTTTGTTTCTTTTGAGTTCTTCTTTCCTTTCGTTTTTGTTGTTGCAGTCCAGCTCATGTAGTAAGGTAAGAAACCTTAAATGAAAAATAATTACTGTAAATACAATGCACATCAAATAATAAATGCAAAAATACATGCTTTACATATACTTTTTAACACTTGTGAATATTGTTTTACTTTCTTAATGTATTTTTATGAGTTATGTTTTTAACTTATGCAGTCTCATTAAAAATGCAAATATAGACTGAATTTTTAGCAGCATGCAAACCGTTTTTATCAATCTACATCTCTCAATAAACAAATCACGTTCGTTTTTAAATCAACAATCAAGTTGCTTTAGCTTGAGGACATCAAACGACACTGAACTAGAACGCACTTCTAACGCGCGCCACGAACGGCAAGTTGTATGACTCTAAACACACAGTTCGTCTCTCACCGGCCGCTCCTCCAGCTCTCTATGGCAGCACCAGAGCTGCTTCTTTGACGTTTCTCCTGCTGGTTCGCTGGTTCGCTGCTGCTGCTGCTGCTGCTGCTGCTGCTGCTGCTGCTGCGGCTGCGGCTGCGGCTGCTGCGGCTGCGGCTGCGGCTGCGGCTGCGGCTGCGGCTGCGGCTGCGGCTGCGGCTGCGGCTGCTGCTGCTGCTGCTGCTGCGGCTGCGGCTGCGGCGGCGGCGGCTGCGGCTGCGGCTGCGGCTGCGGCTGCTGCTGCTGCGGCTGCGGCTGCGGCTGCGGCTGCTGCTGCTGCTGCTGCGGCTGCGGCTGCGGCTGCGGCTGCTGCTGCTGCGGCTGCGGCTGCGGCTGCGGCTGCTGCTGCTGCTGCTGGACGCACGCTTTTTAGTTTGTCCCTCTCCAGCTTTGATTACTGCCCTTCTTCCAGGTGCATTGCTTTTTAAAGGTGCAGCGACGCTGATTAGCAATTAGAGAATGATTTCAGACAGCTGCCACTCTGTCAATCAGCCCGACTGTTTAACCCCTTGATCTCCTGTGAGGATTTCCAAGTTGACTTCACAGTGTGTGTGTGTGTGTGTGTGTGTGTGTGTGTGTGTGTGTGTGTGTGTGTGTGTGTCCCCGCATCTGTAGCCTGTTATTGTCTCATGACACCGCACTGTGAATGAATCAAAGTAAATATAGAAGTGGTCATGAACACATCTGTCCATCAGACAGAGAGCTGCTGTGTCTCCTGTCATCATTAATGGACGTCTCTTTAAAATGACCGCACAGAGGAGAGGAGTTCTCCTTTCTCTAACCGCCTGCTGCTTCCTCTCCTCTCTCCTCGGCTCCCCTCCTCTCTCCTCGGTTCCCCTCCTCTCTCCTCGGCTCCCCTCCTCAGTCCTCCGCTCGCATCTCCTGTGGGCGGCACCAAGTCTCGAGGATAGGAGTCGAGGAGGGGAAATGTAAGAATTGAGAAGCCTCTTGTGTCCTTTCACAGGATTACTTTACAGGGGATCAGAAAGAGAGCAGCGCCACCTGGTGACAGGGACGAGGTACAACACGCATGTTTACTCCATCACATCTATTTAATACCTTTAGTTACTTCACAGATCTGGATGAATGATGGAAGATATAACCAAGTGTTGAATCAGACTTTAGTTCCACCTGGAGTAAATCCACCAGCTACCCTGCAGTCTACAAAGCCATTCAGACTAGCTGCACCTTCACCAGCTACCCTGCAGTCTACAAAGCCATTCAGACTAGCTGCACCTTCACCAGCTACCCTGCAGTCTACAAAGCCATTCAGACTAGCTGCACCTTCACCAGCTACCCTGCAGTCTACAAAGCCATTCAGACTAGCTGCTCCTTCACCAGCTACCCTGCAGTCTACAAAGCCATTCAGACTAGCTGCTCCTTCACCAGCTACCCTGCAGTCTACAAAGCCATTCAAACTAGCTGCTCCTTCACCAGCTTTGAGAACACTTTCATGATCAATCATTATAAAACATATCATAGATATTATTCTGAAATGGACCAATCTGCACAACGACTACTTTCACTGTCTTTCACTTGAGGAACATTTTGAATGCAGGACTTTCACTGAAACAGAGTATTCCTACACTCTGGTACTTCTACTTTTACTCAAGTACAAGATCTGAGTACTTCTACTTTTACTCAAGTACAAGATCAGAGTACTTCTACCTTTACTCAAGTACAAGATCTGAGTACTTCTACTTTTACTCAAGAACAAGATCTGAGTACTTCTACTTTTACTCAAGAACAAGATCTGATTACTTCTACTTTTACTCAAGAACAAGACCTGAGTACTTTTACTCAAGTACAAGATCTGAGTACTTCTACTTTTACTCAAGTACACGATCTGAGTACTTCTACTTTTACTCAAGTACAAGATCTGATTACTTCTACTTTTACTCAAGAACAAGATCTGATTACTTCTACTTTTACTCAAGAACAAGATCTGATTACTTCTACTTTTACTCAAGAACAAGACCTGAGTACTTTTACTCAAGTACAAGATCTGAGTACTTCTACTTTTACTCAAGTACACGATCTGAGTACTTCTACTTTTACTCAAGTACAAGATCTGATTACTTCTACTTTTACTCAAGTACAAGATCTGATTACTTCTACTTTTACTCAAGAACAAGATCTGATTACTTCTACTTTTACTCAAGAACAAGATCTGAGTACTTCTACTTCTACTCAAGAACAAGATCTGAGTACTTCTACTTTTACTAAGGTACAAGACCGGAGTACTTCTACTTTCTCATTATAGTTTGAAATCAGTGGATAGTTATCGCCATCTGCTGTTGAAATGAGGAACTGTACCCACATGTTCTACACAGAGAGAAAGCAGTCTCTAAATCCTTAAGTAACCTTTATTATTGCATTCCTTTGAAATCAGTGAACAGCAACGTAATAGAAACAAGCATAACCTGTTCAGCCAGACATTTAAGGATCAGTTTACCCACATTAAAATATATATTATTATATTATATTTGCTAATATTGAATCAGAACAAATAAAAGTCAGAAAAAGGTGTATTTTTAAATATATTTGGATTTTCGTTAATAACTATGGTGCTGGGAAAATATTCAAGGGATCAGTTATGGTATAACTTTTCATTCTGAGGCGGACATGAATGCATAGATCGACATTTTATGACAACATGTTCAATTCTTTTTCAGATATTTCCGCAAAAAACTACAAATACTAAAGTCGTGTTGGCACTGAAGGAAACGTCAGAGGATGACCAAACTTAGCAGGGTTCATCCTCTGGGGAACAAACTCTAATATCAGACGAAACACAACAGTGTGTTTGTGATCCTCTGAGAACATTTCCTCTTTGTTCAGAAGTGAAAGTTAAACTCATTCTCACACATTTGGGCCCTCGGGAATCCGCCTACTTTCAGACTGACCCACAGACATTATCAATCAGTATGTAGTGTTTCTACTTTAAAGAGTCCTCTCCTGCTGATGTTCAGGTGTATATCAGTATGTGGTGTCTCTACTTTAAAGAGTCCTCTCCTGCTGATGTTCAGGTGTATATCAGTATGTAGTGTCTCTACTTTAAAGAGTCCTCTCCTGCTGATGTTCAGGTGTATATCAGTATGTAGTGTCTCTACTTTAAAGAGTCCTCTCCTGCTGATGTTCAGGTGTATATCAGTATGTAGTGTCTCTACTTTAAAGGGTCCTCTCCTGCTGATGTTCAGGTGTATATCAGTATGTAGTGTCTCTACTTTAAAGAGTCCTCTCCTGCTGATGTTCAGGTGTATATCAGTATGTAGTGTCTCTACTTTAAAGAGTCCTCTCCTGCTGATGTTCAGGTGTATATCAGTATGTAGTGTCTCTACTTTAAAGAGTCCTCTCCTGCTGATGTTCAGGTGTATATCAGTATGTAGTGTCTCTACTTTAAAGAGTCCTCTCCTGCTGATGTTCAGGTGTATATCAGTATGTAGTGTCTCTACTTTAAAGAGTCCTCTCCTGCTGATGTTCAGGTGTATATCAGTATGTAGTGTCTCTACTTTAAAGAGTCCTCTCCTGCTGATGTTCAGGTGTATATCAGTATGTAGTCTTTTTAGCACCTCTTTTCACCCTCTGTCTGAAACCAGAGCCCAGTCTGTTCTGATTGGTCAACAGCTTAGAGATGTCCCGCCCCTTAGCCTATCACGTACAATGTGTTGGAGTGAAGAAATGATCAGTTGCTCCGAATAGTTCCTTCCACCATAAATATGATATCTGATATCACAGGTATGTTCTTGCTCCTCAGAGTGGAAACACCCAGTTAGCCTACTGAGTGAAGAATCCCCGGGGGAAATCAGAGAAACTGAGGAGGAGGAGGAGGAGGAGGAGGAGGAGGAGGAGGAGGAGGAGGAGGAGGAGGAGTCAGTGTTCAGGTATAAAGACTACACCTGTCTCCTTCTGTCTGAATCCCTTTGGAGAGTTTTGCTCTTCTTGCAAATGGATCTTCTCCAGGTGTGGGGAGTCTTCGGCTTCATCTGCTTCACCGCGGTCGCTAACACAACACACAGGTAAACACACACTCACACACACACACACACACGCAATTTAACTTAATTAAATCAAATGACATTTGTTCTAATTAGCTGAAACCATATGCGCTTTAGTCGACTGTCCATATCTTTAGACGAGGGATTGAGGATTTATTCTGTGATGACGTTTTCTCTAAATTAAGTTAATTGCATATTGTGTTTTTGTCATTCCTGTATGTGTGTTAGTTTTACGCTCGTATGAATTGTTATTAAAGGTGGGGTAGGTAAGTTTGAGAAAGCGGCTGGAGATACGCTTGTTGTTATATTCCATGGAATGCTCTGAACATCCCGATAGCAATGAATATCTGAAGTGACAACAAATCCATAACAATATATCATCTGTGGAAGCCGTGGCGCTGTAAAAAGCTCGACCAATCATCTGAGCCGGCTAAAGTAACTGGATGGCCTACCTGCCTGTCAGCCTTCCATCTGGGCACAAACTAATCTCGTGCCCTCATTGGTCATGTGCGCGTTCGTGTGTGTTGGAGGAGGGGCTCTGTGAGGAAGGGGCAGATTATTCCCGGCTCTGTATTTTCAGATTCTAGCGCACTCGAGCTGCTTTCTCCAAATGACCTACCCCACCTTTAAGTGCTATATAAATTAAATATAATCCATTTTTTTTGACATTATTAACCTTAAAGAATTGTAAAATGCTGTGTACTCGTTCCTCTGGATAATCCTCAGGGCCCAGAACTCCCCGTTTTGAAGATTTGATCCAGATTAAAGCTTGGATTGGATTTCCTGATCTGATCGGATATCAAAGTGATCCTAATCCTGTTGTTTGGTTTTGAACTCCCCAAAATCCAAATCTGATCTGATCAGATAGGGATTACAAGTTTTGAACTCCTGGGCCCAGATGACCGTTCATGATCACAATAAATTAAAATGTGTTTACGGTAGCACTTTAGAATAAGACTACCCTTACAAAAGGTTTACGAATAGTTTGTAATTCACTTATTAATTAGGTTGTGAACACTTAGCTTGTATAAGACATGAGATAAACAGGGCAACTGTGACCGGTTGCTTGCCACATAGTGAGCCCACATGTATCTGTACTGCTAAATCTGATTGGCTACCTAGCTTACTTTGTGTACTTCATCAGCCAGCATCCTTGGTATCTGTTGATTCTCACTACGTAGCCAATATAAGGCTTAGTCCTCTTGCCCAATAGTGAGCCTGTGTTGATGTATGAAAATGAATAAAGTGAAATAGTACGTGTTGTGTCCCTCAGCCCGGAGGCCCCGGACCCCTCCTACCTGCTGTTGGTCCCCCGCTCTCTCCGCCCCGGGGTCGCGACCACGCTCTCCGTCTCCCTGCTGACCGACTCCTCCTCCGTCAACGTGTCCGCTGTCATCCGCTACAAAGACCTCATCTTCAGCTCAAACTCCACCATCGTCTCTGGAGGTCAGACCCTTTTTAAATCATTAACATTAGACACTTATAAAAAGATACTTGTTCTGTCTGTTATGTGTAAGTGCACCAGTGAGAATGCTTGGATCTTTGCTGTACTCTGAGTAGGGACAATAAAGGAATCTAAAGACAAGGTTTCATTAGTAAGTGGAATTAAATAAATGTGCTTTACATTCTGGTTTAAAGGGTCGACCCAGCTGCTGACTCTGCCGCCTGTAAGTATTACACATTGTTTATTACTTTATTAACACTGTGGGGAATTATGTTTGGTAACCATTTTGTTTGTATTATTATATCAATGAAATGAAATCATAATAATAAAAACAAATGGTTAAATAATTATTCATCCTGGGGTACATTTAAATTCGTAACAGCTGCTCCATTTTAGAAATAAAATAAGGATTAAAAGATGAAAACATTTGGGGATATTTCTTATTATTAAATATTCAGATCTTGTTCTTGAGTAAAAGTAGAAGTACTCAGATCTTGTACTTGAGTTAAAGTAGAAGTACTCAGATCTTGTACTTGAGTTAAAGTAGAAGTACTCAGATCTTGTACTTGAGTAAAAGTAGAAGTACTCAGATCTTGTACTTGAGTTAAAGTAGAAGTACTCAGATCTTGTACTTGAGTTAAAGTAGAAGTACTCAGATCTTGTACTTGAGTAAAAGTAGAAGTACTCAGATCTTGTACTTGAGTTAAAGTAGAAGTACTCAGATCTTGTACTTGAGTTAAAGTAGAAGTACTCAGATCTTGTACTTGAGTAAAAGTAGAAGTACTCAGATCTTGTACTTAAGTTAAAGTAGAAGTACTCAGATCTTGTACTTGAGTTAAAGTAGAAGTACTCAGATCTTGTTCTTGAGTAAAAGTAGAAATACTCAGGTCTTGTAATTGAGTAAAAGTAGAAGTACTCAGATCTTGTTCTTGAGTAAAAGTAGAAGTACTCAGATCTTGTACTTGAGTTAAAGTAGAAGTACTCAGATCTTGTACTTGAGTTAAAGTAGAAATACTCAGGTCTTGTAATTGAGTAAAAGTAGAAGTACTCAGATCTTGTTCTTGAGTAAAAGTAGAAGTACTCAGATCTTGTACTTGAGTAAAAGTAGAAGTACTCAGACCTTGTTCTTGAGTAAAAGTATAAGTACTCAGATATTGTACTTGAGTAAAAGTAGAAGTACTGAGGTCTTGTACTTGAGTAAAAGTAGAAGTACTCTGATCTTGTACTTGAGTAAAAGTAGAAGTACTCAGATCTTGTACTTGAGTAAAAGTAGAAGTACTGAGGTCTTGTACTTGAGTAAAAGTAGAAGTACCAGAGTGTAGGAATACTCTGTCACAGTAAAAGTATTCAAAATGTTCCTCAAGTGAAAGACAGTGAAAGTATTCGTTGTGCAGATTGGTCCATTTCAGAATAATATATATGATATGATTTATAATGATTGATCATGAAAGTGTTCTCAAAGCTAGTTTGGATGTTTCCTCTCCTGCAGATCCCAGAGAGCGAGTCCAGTTACTGGAACGCGTACCAGCTGGAGGTCAAAGGTCATCGGGGCAAAGAGGAGGTTTTCTCCAACTCCTCTCAGCTGCTATTCAACCCCAAAGGCTCGTCCACCTTCCTCCAGACGGACAGGAGCAGCTACCTGCCGGGACAGGTGGTGAAGATCAGAGCCGTCTCAGTGCTGCCTGACGGGAAGCCCCTCCAGAGACCACTGAACATCACCATCAACGTGAGGACTTACTATTATTACTCTGTATTTATATGAAGCCCCTCCAGAGACCACTGAACATCACCATTAATGAATATTCAGTCTTCTGCTTGAATGCACCTCTCCTGGTCATAGTCACAAGGAGTAAAAGACACTAACTTTAAATGTAAAAAGCTGAACTAAGTAATGAATTTCTGTTCTCAGTTTTATATCTTGATTTCATTTCTCTGTTCCCACGTTGCTCCAGGACCCCCGGGGGAATCTGCTCCGTCAGTGGCTGGACGTGGAGGGGGTCCTCGGGGTCGTCTCCACAGAGTTCCAGCTCTCTGAAAACCCTCCTCTGGGGGAATGGTGCATCGTCAGCACCATCAACGTGAGTCTGGTTCATCTCAACACTGGCTCTCAGAGAGGGCTCTGTTTAACCTTTAGAGATTCAGGGACAAGCAGTACATCTGGGGTTTCGTAGCTGTAGAAAAAAAACAATAAATGGATTTAAAATCAAATCCACAGGCCGTTTTATAGGTAATGATATAAACAAACTAAATCAACAAATTTAAATGTGAAAGCTGTTTTTTTTTTGGTGTATAAATGAACAAATACAGTAAATAATTTTCACCGTCAAAGTGAGGCTGGTTCATCAAAGAGGGAGCGTTTTAGGTTGCAGTGAATCTGGACGGCGTTTTTGTAGATAAAGACAGAATAAATGGATTTAAAGAAAAATCTTAAAGCAGTTTTTTAGGTAATAATTATATAATCAAACAAAATTAACAAATTAAAATCTGAGAGCAGTTTATTTTTAGGTGTAGAAAAAGACAAGCGCCTCGGTCCTGCCGCAGTACTGTCGTACCAATCATGACGTTCAAGAACGGCCTCAAGTGTATGATTGCGATTCTATAACATCATTGTAATCAACAATATCGTAAAATAATGTCATAATGTGGCTAATTTGCTCCCAAACCTACGCTTTCTGCTTGAGTTAATCTCCGTCAGAAAGTAGTTCCTAGAAAGAAGTTCCCATGATAACGATAGCCGATCAATCGAACACTCCTGCTACCCCGCTTACAGTTATTGATATAATTATAGTAAATAATATATTATTAACCAATTTATTGAAAACAATTTATTGAAAACAATTCTTGAATGAGGCTATTTAAATATCTGAGTAATCACTGTGTGGGATTAGCGGAACAAATCAAATCAGGCTCCGTGGTGCTGAAACATGTTGGGTTCAGAATGAAGGTGGATGTTCATGCTGCCATTCAAAGTGCACTTCTTGAAACAGCTCTCCATGAACTCCATGCCAGACTCTCTGCAGGTGCTGCTGTGGTGTTCACGGGTAGGACTACGTTATAGGAAGATACTTTGTGATTAGGCACGTTCTATTTGATCGTGGAATCAAACACGCCTATTGACCAATCAGAGAGCTTGCTCAAACCTATGTGTTATAGAATTCAAAATATGCAGTGTTCATAATGTGACCTTAATAGCACATGTTTATCATCTCTGTGTTTCCAGGGGGTCTCAAGTGAGAAGTGTTTCCATGTGTTATATTACGGTACGTACACTTTCTATATTTCTACACTGAATTCTTGATGAAATATTTGTTTTCATGTTTATTTATCTGTTGCGTGTCTTCTTGCAGATCTGCCGAAGTTCGAGGTGGTGACAAACGCTCCGAGTGTTATCCTGCGTGGAGAAACCCTGCGAGGCTCCGTCACAGCGAAGTGAGGACGCTTTCATATTCACACAGAGCTGGGAGAAGTACTCAGATCGTGTACTTGAGTAAAAGTAGAAGTACTCAGATCGTGTACTTGAGTGAAAGTAGAAGTACTCAGATCGTGTACTTGAGTAAAAGTAGAAGTACTCAGATCGTGTACTTGAGTAAAAGTAGAAGTACTCAGATCTTGTTCTTGAGTGAAAGTAGAAGTACTCAGATCTTGTACTTGAGTAAAAGTAGAAGTACTCAGATCGTGTACTTTAGTAAAAGTAGAAGTACTCAGATCTTGTTCTTGAGTGAAAGTAGAAGTACTCAGATCTTGTACTTGAGTAAAAGTAGAAGTACTCAGATCGTGTACTTTAGTAAAAGTAGAAGTACTCAGATCTTGTTCTTGAGTGAAAGTAGAAGTACTCAGATCTTGTACTTGAGTAAAAGTAGAAGTAGTCAGATCGTGTACTTTAGTAAAAGTAGAAGTACTCAGATCTTGTTCTTGAGTAAAAGTAGAAGTACCAGAGTGTAAGAATACTCTGTTACAGTAAAAGTATTCAAAATGTCCCTCAAGTGAAAGACAGTGAAAGTATTCGTTGTGCAGATTGGTCCATTTCAGAATAATATCTATGATATGTTTTATAATGATTGATCATGAAAGTGTTCTCAAAGCTGGTGAAGCAGCAGCTAGTCTGAATGGCTTTGTAGACTGCAGGGTAGCTGGTGAAGGAGCAGCTAGTCTGAATGGCTTTGTAGACTGCAGGGTAGCTGGTGAAGGAGCAGCTAGTCTGAATGGCTTTGTAGACTGCAGGGTAGCTGGTGAAGGAGCAGCTAGTCTGAATGGCTTTGTAGACTGCAGGGTAGCTGGTGAAGGAGCAGCTAGTCTGAATGGCTTTGTAGACTGAAGGGTAGCTGGTGAAGGTGCAGCTAGTCTGAATGGCTTTGTAGACTGCAGGGTAGCTGGTGAAGGAGCAGCTAGTCTGAATGGCTTTGTAGACTGCAGGGTAGCTGGTGAAGGTGCAGCTAGTCTGAATGGCTTTGTAGACTGCAGGGTAGCTACACCATGTACCTCTGAACTGTAGTGGAGTAGAAGTACAAGAACCTCAACATTGTACTTGTGTGTGTTTCCACCCTCAGGTACGTGTATGGAAAGGCCGTTCAGGGACACATGAATATAACGTTTATTCATAAGTTCCACGGCTTTGAAGAGGCTTACGCCGAAGAAGGAGAAGAGGTGCTAATCTGATTTAAACAAACCATCGACAGCATCCAGCGATTACAGATCAAGATAGTTATAAATTATTCAAGCAGAAATATATGATATTAGTTTAAATAGATATGAGTTAAGAAACTGTTTTTACATACAGTAATAATATTAAAAATGCCTTAAATCTAAAACCCTTTTTTTTTACATCAAGAAAAACTAATAATAAATGTATTAAAAAATTAAAATGAGAAACAAAAAGTATAACATTGGACATTTTAATAAAAATAATAACTATATTAAAAGGGAATAATAAAAATAATAAAGACATGTTTTTCAAAAGAAATTAAAAAAAATTACAATATCAGTTTAATTCATTTGATATAAAGTGAAAATGGCCTCACTGCTGCTTTGTTTCAGATTGACGGGGAGGCGGACTTCCTGTTCGATGTTCCCGAGTACGGCTACCATCCGAGGAGCGAACGACAGTCAGAGATGTTCTACCAGGAGGAGGAGGGTTTAGAAATCATTGTTCACGTCACTGAACACCTCACAGGTAATCAGTTATACCTACTGGAGTAGATGTAACTATACAACGATGAAGAGAACTCTGAACGTGAGTCAGGCTCATTTTCTGCCATGGAGGAGGAGAGGACTCTTTAAAGTAGAGACACTACATACTGATATACACCTGAACATCAGCAGGAGAGGACTCTTTAAAGTAGAGACACTACGCACTGATATACACCTGAACATCAGCAGGAGAGGACTCTTTAAAGTAGAGCCACTACATACTGATATACACCTGAACATCAGCAGGAGAGGACTCTTTAAAGTAGAGACACTATATACTGATATACACCTGGACATCAGCAGGAGAGGACTCTTTAAAGTAGAGACACTACATACTGATATACACCTGAACATCAATCAGCAGGAGAGGACTCTTTAAAGTAGAGACACTACATACTGATACACACCTGAACATCAGCAGGAGAGGACTCTTTAAAGTAGAGACACTACATACTGATACACACCTGAACATCAGCAGGAGAGGACTCTTTAAAGTAGAGACACTACATACTGATATACACCTGAACATCAGCAGGAGAGGACTCTTTAAAGTAGAGACACTACATACTGATATACACCTGAACATCAGCAGAAGAGGACTCTTTAAAGTAGAGCCACTACATACTGATATACACCTGAACATCAGTAGGAGAGGACTCTTTAAAGTAGAGACACTACATACTGATATACACCTGAACATCAGCAGGAGAGGACTCTTTAAAGTAGAGACACTATATACTGATATACACCTGAACATCAGCAGGAGAGGACACTTTAAAGTAGAGACACTACATACTGATATACACCTGAACATCAGCAGGAGAGGACTCTTTAAAGTAGAGACACTACATACTGATATACACCTGAACACCAGCAGGAGAGGACTCTTTAAAGTAGAGACACTACATACTGATATACACCTGAACATCAGCAGGAGAGGACTCTTTAAAGTAGAGACACTATATACTGATATACACCTGGACATCAGCAGGAGAGGACTCTTTAAAGTAGAGACACATTTTTGCAGTTGTTCTTTCGGTGGACTTGGTTTATGAATCTGTTGTAACGATGCGTTTCCTTGCTTCAGGCCTCACATATAGCAGCACCACAAACGTGTCTGTGGCAAAGAACAGATATGAGAGTTCATTTCAGGACCATCCAAAGATACTGCGGCCCTCTCTGATGCTCCCTGTCACGGTGAGGACAACTAATACTTTTGTAGTTTAAATCTATTTAAAATGTACTTTAAATGTGACTTTACTGTTTATATTCCATTTCCCTAATTTAGTTTGAAACTTGCAAACCCGAGCTGTACATAGATGTTTTACAAAATGACAATTATGAAAACTTGTATTTTCAGATAAGACGCTATAATGAGCTTCACCTTTCCCATATTTTCATCTCTCAGTACAAAACGCATTTGTATAATTCCATATTATGTGATGTACCCAACATTTATTTAGTTCAAAAGGCATATTGTCAAAGGTTGTCTTTGTGTTACAGCTGAAAATCTCCACGTACAACGACGAGCCGCTGTCAAGGGAGGATCAGAGAAAGACCGTCCAGGTGTCGGTGATGCAGCGAAAGCGAAATCCATGGAGCTGGATGTTAGACGAGAATAAAGAGATGGAGTCTCGTCGATCCAACACGTCGGAATCTTATGGAATAGAGGAAGTAGAGACGATGGTGCTCGAAGAAATGGAGTTCCCCGTCCCAGCAGACGGGTTAATTCCCCTCAACATCCAGATAAAGAACGACACTGAAACGCTCACCATTGATGTGAGATGTTTTTATCACCTTAAAACTTTAACAACGACTCTGTCTTCAGTCTAACCAGCGCAACGATACGTCAATCTTTCAGTTTGTGTGTACAGACAGAGAGATCGAAATACTAAAATAATGATTGACTGATATAGAGTGGCGTATCATCTGAGCAGATAAGACAAGAAGTACTTTATTGATCCCAATTTGGGAAATGTTTGTGTTGCAGCAGCATAAAAAGACACGGCGTTGTACAATAAAGATTAAAAGCCAAGAAATAAACAAGAAAGTAGAAAATATACATGTAGCTGCCCTCGGCAATAATCACAGCAGAGTCTCGACGGATGCAGTTTCTTTAATGGTCTTTCAATCATCGTGAAAACTAAAATATATACAGACATAGAACAAGTACAAATCATTGATTAAATCACAAATATATTCACGGATCAAACAAACACTTGTAATACAGTCCCTGTAACGTACCTCGCTCCGCTCACCGAGGGTGCAATATGTGCGACGTCAGGCATGGCAGTCCTTATCTTAATATATCACTTGGCACTATGAACAGTTGAGCCAAGGAACAACACACACAGTTTCAATTAAAACCTATATAAACCGATTATATAACACAATGTTCGTGGCAATTCAGTAACTTACATGTATGTCTGAGAGGTCCGTAGCACAGGCTAGACCTCGTTGCCTGGGAACAGTTTAAATCAGTTATGATTCCGGGGTTCGCAGCGTCACACCCATACCTACGCCCGCCCCTAACCAGGCATATTAAAATAACGTAGCGGTCAGTTACAATACATGTTGAAATTACAAATTAACAACAAGATATAAAGCAAGGTATTATATTTATATAAGTATGTGACAGATTAGAAGCTTAACAAAAACGTTTTTTAATAGATTTATGGAGCCAATTGAGGTCGATTAGAGCGTTTAAAACAATGCTTCGGATCAACCTTTAGCAATATGAAGGTCAACCAAACATGCTTCACACGGCTGATTTAACCTCGGTGCTGACGGACTTCAAAAGTCTGACATTATACAATCAAACAAATAAATAAACACAAGGATAATTGTGTTGTTGTTGAGTAAATAACTGTGTGTTTCAGAAAAGAATACAACATTACAGTAGAAGGAAAAAACGATGAATCAATACAGATTTCAGTTTTCTGAGCCCCTACTCTCCCCATAAAGCCGCTGTCACACCGTCCCGACGTTGACACCCGATGGACACACGAATATGGAATTGTGAATTTCGCACGAAGACGGCCCCGAACCACACGAAGGCAACATTTACATTACATTTAAGACAACTGCAACGAAAGTAACACAAACAATTATGTTACAGTACTATGATACTGTACTGATATCTTCAGACTTTGTTCTTTACTTTCTCCGTCTTTATATGTAGAAAATATTACGTTTTCTCCGTCATGTTGTTTTCATAGCAACAACGACTTCCTGTCAACTCTCCTTCAAAATAATATATTATATCCTTTTCAGTTTCACAGAACACAAATTGGGTTATTTACATAATATGTTTACATGATTTTGTTGTGCAATGAAACAACCCGATGGACACACGATAAAGGAAACGTTCAAATTCGGCTGTGATCGTAGCAACTTCGGGCCATTCGTGAGGGCATCTTAAGCCTTCGTATGACCGTCGGTGTTGTTTCTCAGGCTCCGGCAGCAACTTCGTGAGCGGTGACAAAATCTTTGGCATGCCAAAAAATTGCCGAAGGACCTTGAGAAGGTTCATTTTCGTTCTTGAATTCGTGGGTCAATTTTGCCCTTCGTAAGGCCATCGTGAGGCCATCTTGTTATCATCGGTGCCGAATGCCCGATGGCACCGATGATAACACGAAGATGACACGATTCGACAAGATGCCCTCACGAGTGCCTTACGAAGTTGCCGCTCATGAAGTTGCTGACGGAGCCTGAGAAACTCCACCGACGGTTATTCGATGGCTTAAGATGCCCTCACGAATGGCGTGATGTTGTTACGATCAGAGCCGAATTTGAACATTTCCTTTATCGTGTGTCCATCGGGTGTCAATTTCGGGACAGTGTGACAGGGGCTTAACTGACGGCAACAAAAGTCAATTAAAATAAAGAAGTAAACACAATAAGTGTGGCTTGATATCGAGTAAGAAAAAGGTTGATAAACGCTGTGAGAATGGATCGCGGAGAGCATTTCTCTGCGATCCCAACGTTCAGGGATCTCTATGCAAGTCAATGGGACTCCCTGATAGTTGAAAATCGACGCTAACGGGCCCCCCACTGCGTTTGATTGTGACGCCAAGGGATCCTGACATAACGTCCCTATAGTACGAGTTGGGATTGAGAATGTGTTTGTTTTCAGGCGTATTTTGAGGACAGCCATTCCACTCTACAGCTGTACAGCATCTACAAATCGCCCAGTCACTCCTACCTGCAGATTAAAACACCTGAACCTCCACAGGTAAATATGAAACGTCTGGTAGCATAATGTCAATGTGTCAATATGTCATATAAACATATTCCTCTTCCTCAGGTCGGTTCCCCCTTGGAGCTTCACGTCGACAGCAACTTTCCAATGTCTGAGGTTCACTACATAGTAAGTACAATGTTAAAAACACTCATTTAATTAATATTTATAATTCTTCTGAAGGTTATCTGTTTATTTCATACTTGTTTTTAAAATAGTTTTATTATTTTACTTCTAATCGTGTCTTACTGCATTTATTTACATCAGTAGAAATGGTCTGAGGCTTAAAGGTAGACTCAGGGCAACTGTAGAATAAACTTTATTTTCTCACATTTGTGTGATATTGTCTGATTTTATACATTTTTCTCTGTTGCTTTATCATCACATATTTTACAATGCTATTTCATATTTCATATTTCATAAAGCACCTTGCAAACATAATTTGTATCACCAAATTCTGTTATTATACAACTTTAGAAAGTAACAATACGTCTGTCATCTTGTTTTGGTGTTTTTCTGCCCCCTAGTGGCCTAAAAAAAGTCAATGAATGCAGTTTTGATTTGAAAATAGATAAGATCATGGCGGTTCTGACGTCTACCTTCTGTGTTTAAAGGTGATGTCCAGAGGTCAGGTGGTTTCTGCTGGGAAAAGCTCTCGTGTTGTAGTCCTGTTCCCAGAAAGCACCTGGGCTCCTGTGGCCTGCATCATCGTTTACTGCGTGCATCCCAGCGGAGAGATCATTAATGACGTCATTAATTTACCCATCACACAAACTCTACAAAACCAGGTGAGATATCGTCTCAGGTGTTTAAAATTATGGTTTGAAGGACACAGTGATACTTAAGTTGTGTTATTCTTGTATTGTGAGTAAATGTGGTATTAAGTTAGTAAAACCAATGCACAGTAAAGTGAAGCTAATGCTAACTAGCGTTGTAATATCAAGTTGGTTTCATTAGCCTTAACTTTGATGTAATCTGAAGCCAATTAAATGCATAGAAGAATCCAAGTATCATATTATGAAATAAATGGTCATCTAGTAGTTACTACATTGGTTGCAAAAGAAGCTTTGACATCAGTATTTGTCTGGTGTTAGTGATATCAAACTTTCTTAAAGATAGTTTTAATGGATGACGTCATTTGTTAAGATGTTCAAGGGGAAATATTCCCATTATCAGGATCAAACCTGTATTTGGGTTCCTAACAGGTGTGCATGCTTAAATATTGAAATTATAATAATTCTCATTCTGTCAGTCTGAAACTGTGTAAATTCTCAGTTTAGGCAAATATCTCATTAAGCCATCCCTAAAAAGCAGATTTCTACAGCATTTAGACTGACTGTATACTGTATGCCTTAAAGTAATTTTATTTATGGCCAAAAAAACTGAATTTTATAATTCGTCAACATTCAATATAAATGGTAAATGGTCTGTACTTATATAGCGCTTTATCCAGTCTTTAAGACCCCTCAAAGCGCTTTACATACTACATGTCATTCACCCATTCACACCCATTCATACAGAGCAGTGTATCTTACTCTAGGACCTAACATTCACACACCGTTGGCCATCGGGAGCAACTCAGGGTTAAGTATCTTGCCCAAGGGTACATCGACATGTTGACTACATGGGCTGGGATCGAACCCACAACGTTCTGATTGAAAGACGACCGCACTCCCTCGCAGCCACAGTCAATATAAAAGTGAAATCGATCTAAAAAGCAGGAACAGAGCTAGTTCGTCCTCAGAGGAGAAAGAAGTTCTGCTGACAGTCTCTCTATATATTCATGAGAGGAAACAACTCGTCCTCCATCCCATCATTACACCATTACACCCCCCGGTCCTTATGATACTTTGCCAAGACAATGTGATGATGGTAATGTGTTCATTGGCAGGTGTCTCTGAGTTGGAGTGAATCAAAGACGAGGCCGATGGAGGAAGTCACTCTGAAGGTGAAAGTGGCAGAAAAACACTCTCTGGTCGGGATCCTGGTGGTCGACAAGGCCTCAAAGTTAATGGGATCTAACGACATCACCATGAAGACGGTAAGACATTCTCTTGTTTACAAGCACCAACTTTTTTCCATTTTGATAGAGATTCTGAACAGGAACTTGTTTGGTTATTTACATGTGGTGGAAATTCTGCAATGAACAAGTCAAAGAGTTCTGTGTCTTTGAGAGCAGAGTCTCAGTTAGATGTATTCACCTTCCTTTTGCATGCTAGACTTTCGGAATAGTTGTATTCATGTTCATTTTATGCAGCACTTCCTGTTTGTCTGGTTAGCTAGCTACCTAAAATTATCTATATTTGACCAGCTAGCTAACACTTGCTTACTATTGTACTATCTCACTAGCTTGCAAGTAAATGTTAGCAGTCTATGTAACTAGCTAGCTATCGTCAAACTGGTGATTCCAATCATTTGAATTCAAATTATTATGTAATACCTCATGTGTAAACTAACAGTGTTATGGCAGTGAGAGTATTTATAAGAACATTGTTGACGTGTTTTTTGTACGTCAGGCAGAAAAGTATTCAAACTTAAAGGTGGGGTAGGTACGTTTGAGAAACCGGCTTGAGATACACTTGTTGTTATATTCCATGGAATGCTCTTAACATCCGGATAGCAGTGAATATCTGAAGTGCTTTGACAAAAAATCCATAACAATATATCATCTGTGGAAGCCGTGGTGCTGTAAAAAGCACGACCAATCATCTGAGCCGGCTAAAGTAACTGGATGGCCTACCTGCCTGTCAGCCTTCCATCGGGGCAAACTTATCTCGTGCCCTCATTGGTCACGTGCGGGTTCGTGTGTGTTGGAGGAGGGGCTCTGTGAGGAAGTGGCAGATTTCCTACGGCTGTGTATTTTTGAATTCTCGCGCACTCGAGCAAGAAACCTTTAAGAAGACGTTTCTTTGAAAAGTAAAGCCACGCTCAGTAATTACACTTCATAAAACATAAAATACTGTTTATACTATTACTACTACTACATACTAATACTGTTGTTTAAAAACTGTTCAGAATTTATGTAAAGTGTTTTTGAGCATTAGGAAAAGCGCTATACAAATCCCATGTTTTATTATTAAAATAAGGCAATTCAAAAAGGCCTAGTTCAGGTAAAAAGTAAGGTGAATAGCATTCTGTTCTCTTCATAATAATAATTCATAATACTTTTATGAACTAGAAACAAGAAAAGCAGCGTGCTGGGTCTTCAGTCTGACCCTCAGTCAAGGAGATACATCTTAACAACTTAAGTTTCTGGTTTTTCGAAGACTGTTGATTGTCAAATTAGAGTTTAGCCATTTACAACAGTCCATCCAGTGATCTGTGAACGCTCAAAGCTTGCATAACTTCCCATGGGTCCTCTGTTGTTTAATATTTTCCAGCTTTATGGCCACCCATATCTCTCCTCACATCCCCTGCAGGTATTTCTATGAAACCCAATCTGCCTCCGAGGTATCGGTTCATTGTGAACTGAAGTGTTTTTACCCCAGCTCGGTCAAACAGGTTTTAAACAATAAGTGCAGGGATGTCAAAAGTACAGACATCCTTTAGTCAAGTAGAAGTACAGATACTCGTGTTTAAAAACAGCTGGAAATTAGCCATGTCAGCTAAAGCTGCACCATTTACTGTTTTTGTGACAGTTCATCGATGGGGACTGTCCATGACACTATAAATAAATAAACTAAACTAAACTAAACATTCAAACTAAAGGAACCAGCTGTTTGGAAAATGAGAGAAGTAGAAAGTACAGGTATTTGGGTTCAACATGTAAGAAGTAGAAAGTACAGGTATTTGTGTTCAACATGTAAGAAGTAGAAAGTACAGGTATTTGAGTTCAACATGTAAGAAGTAGAAAGTACAGGTATTTGAGTTCAACATGTAAGAAGTAGAAAGTACAGGTATTTGTGTTCAACATGTAAGAAGTAGAAAGTACAGGTATTTGGGTGCAACATGTAAGAAGTAGAAAGTACAGGTATTTGTGTTCAACATGTAAGAAGTAGAAAGTACAGGTATTTGTGTTCAACAGGTAAGAAGTAGAAAGTACAGGTATTTGAGTTCAACATGTAAGAAGTAGAAAGTACAGGTACTTGGGTTCAACATGTAAGAAGTAGAAAGTACAGGTATTTGTGTTCAACATGTAAGAAGTAGAAAGTACAGGTATTTGGGTTCAACATGTGAGAAGTAGAAAGTACAGGTATTTGGGTGCAACATGTAAGAAGTAGAAAGTACAGGTATTTGTGTTCAACATGTAAGAAGTAGAAAGTACAGGTATTTGGGTTCAACATGTGAGAAGTAGAAAGTACAGGTATTTGTGTTCAACATGTAAGAAGTAGAAAGTACAGGTATTTGGGTTCAACATGTGAGAAGTAGAAAGTACAGGTATTTGTGTTCAACATGTAAGAAATCAAAGTAAAAAGTCGTCAGAAAAATAAGTAGTGAAGTACTGATACCAGAAAAATGTAATTGGTACAGTAACAAAGTATTTGTACTCCACTACTTCCCACCTCTGAATAAGTGCTCTCCCTGTATTGTTGCTCTTAGTGGGATACAACAGTAACTGCTTATATCTTTGTTCATATCTTACCCATTCACAGGTGCTGAAGGAGATGAAGGATTACGGCGTTTCAATGGCCGGCCCCCACTATGGGGAGATGACAATGGGAGATCCGTACTCCGTCTTCAAGGTTAGCCTCCTTAGAGACAGTATGGAAATCCTGTATCCAATCATCCTTAATCATGTGTTTGTGTTAATTAAGTCCAGCATTATACACTTCACTTTCCCTAGCTTGTCATTATTTTGACAAAGTATAGTATATTGTGTTATCTAGTTGGTAAATCCACTGCAGAGTGAAGTGGAGCTAATGCTAACTAGCCTAATCATTCACCGATCAGAAGCTTGACAACTGTTAAGGGAAAAGGATATTTAGAAAATCAATGATAATCAAAATCTTGTCTGTCCATACGTACTATACTTTACAAATTGACATTTTAGATGTGTGATTCTAGTAATGTGAGTATAGTGTGTTATCTTGTTGGTAAAACCACTGCTGAGTGAAGTGGAGCTAATGCTAACTAGCCTAATCATTCACCGATCAGAAGCTTGACAACTGTTAAGGGAAAAGGATATTTAGAAAATCAATGATAATCAAAATCTTGTCTGTCCATACGTACTATACTTATCAAATTGACATTTTAGTTGCGTGACCATAGTAATTTGAGTAATCTGGAATCAAAGGTGGTAAAACCAGTGCACAGAGAACGCTAACTAGCTTAACTGTACGCCAATCAGAAGCTTTGGAGTTGTTTGTAAATTGGGGACGTTAGAGGTTAGCCTTTCAGGGTTTTAAATTGTATTTACTTGTTATTATTACCATCTAAATTATTATTGTTTAGTCAGTGTTAGGACCAAAAGTGACTTGGTTAGGATTAAGCAACCAAGAGGGGGATCATGGGTAAAAACACACCAACGTCGGCACTACAAGATTTTGTATTCCTCTTGACGCTAGATGGGGCTTTGTCACTTGTAAGTAATGATTTGTTGTTTTAGACATTGACAAACTAAGATATTACAAATAAAAACAAGCTGAAATGTAATATGACTAGTTATTTGAGTTAAGATGAAGCACTGGCAAACATAAAGGTCTTCAGTCTTGAGTTTAGAAGAAGTAGAGCTGTATATCAACCTCTGTGTAACTGAATTGATGATAGTCTCTTTGCATTCAAGCCAAATGAATGTTGTTGAAGCTCCTTCTAAAGTACTTATAAGCGTTTCACCTAAATGTGGATTGAAATTAGTATTTTTTTAAGTGTTTAATGTCTTTCTGCAGACATGTGACCTTGTGGTATTGACTGACGCCACTTTAAACATGATGAAGAATCCAATAATGGCTCAATTACGTAAGTTTTAATATTCAATGTTAATCAAAATCTTGCCTTTTCACATTCACTATACCTTTTGTGTCCATGCGATTCTAACACAAACAATCCTCGTTTTCTAAACAGCAGGCGAGGGAGTATTTCATGGGACGGCGGGAGACGATTCAAATATGGAGCATGGAGTGGAGCCACGAGAGCGCTGGAACTTTCCGGAGACCTGGATCTGGATGGACACATACACAGGGTAAAGCTTTAGAAAAAGAACGAGCCGTGCAGGGATGTTGTATTTCTGTGTTGACCCTGAAGGCAGCATCTCCCTGGTCCAATGGGATTCCTCCATGTGATTTTAGATTATTGCAGAAAATAATGGTTCAAACAAACATTTATGATTCTTACATGTTTTGTTCAGCAGGATAATCTCCACCACTTTACATTCACTTTATGATTTCTGAAGTAAAAAGCTAACAATAGGCTATAAAAGACTTCACGTCACCACCGCTAAGCTTAAGGAGGCTAATGTTGGGCTATAAAGGAACTACAGCACGGTCACATGACTTCACGTCACCACCGCTAAGCTTAAGGAGGCTAATGTTGGGCTATAAAGGAACTACAGCACGGTCACATGACTTCACGTCACCACCGCTAAGCTTAAGGAGGCTAATGTTGGGCTATAAAGGAACTACAGCACGGTCACATGACTTCACGTCACCACCGCTAAGCTTAAGGAGGCTAATGTTGGGCTATAAAGGAACTACAGCACGGTCACATGACTTCACGTCACCACCGCTAAGCTAAAGGTGGCTAATGTTGAGCTATAGAGGAACTACAGCACGGTCACATGACTTCACGTCACCACCGCTAAGCTTAAGGAGGCTAATGTTGGGCTATAAAGGAACTACAGCACGGTCACATGACTTCACGTCACCACCGTTAAGCTAAAGGCTGCTAATGTTGGGCGTAATGATGTTTAGTCTTCTCATTTTGGGTTAAAACAATAGTGTCATATGTTAACCATTATTTCTATATTTATTAAACATTATTTGTCTGTGTTTTGCAGCGATTCAGACTCTGCAGATATTACTCTGACTGCACCTGACAGCATCACAACGTGGGAAGCTACCGCCTTCGTCATGTCTGAGAACCTCGGCCTGGGCATCGTAAACATGCCCGCTAAGGTATTTAATTCACTATAGGACAAGACTAAATAATAATCCCCAAAATACAAGAGTAACCTGAATTTTGAATGTACATTAATGGGATATTTTTCCACGTTTTTGATAATCTGATCAATTTGGGAGTGGACAAATATTATTGCTTTATACAAAATGTATATTTATTATTATTGCAACAGTCCTAACTTTGACAACCCTGTGTTGAAACGATCATGGATGTCTATAATTGTTATTTGTCTAATTTTTGTCACAAACGAGCTGAGGACCAAAATGCAGAACACGGGAAACCAGAGATAGTTGGTAACCAGCTTTATTAGAGTCAATAGGCTGGTAGGAGACAACACGGCAGATAGTAGGCAAAGGGCTGGTCGGGGACAGGCGAGGGTTCCAGGAGACAGCAGGACGGGAGTCGCAGGTACAGAACGGGTCAGGGAGCAGGCGAGGCAGGCTGGTCAGGAACAGGCAGGGTCGAAACCGGGAGAGCAATCTGGAGGGTAATGCGGGAAAGACTGGCATGCTGCAAAGTACGATCTGGCACTGAGGTGAAGGTGAAGTGGGCCTAAATACTAACGGAGCTGATGGGTGTAACAGAGTGAGAGAGAGACAGGGTGTGACTACCAGGTGACTAAGGAATGTTAATGCAGAAAATAGGTGAGTGAGAAAGCAGATTGTGACAGAACCCCCCCCTTAATGGACGGCTCCAGACGTCTAAGAAATATCTATCAAGAAGGAAAAAAAAAAGAAGAATCAAGAAAAAACCCTACAGACACCGGGTGGAAGGTGGAGGTATGGGAAGGTCAGTACTCATCTGAGAATGCTCTCTCGGCCTCTCCCTCCTGGAAATCCTCGTCCTCCTCGCCTGATGATGCTTCCCCCTCCTCCTCGATGAAGCCTCTGATCCGTCGCGGACTAGTACCCCCCCGCTTAACGCCTGGTTGAGCGTGGGTCCTGGAAGGCTGCTCCGGGTAACGCAGGTGGAAGTCTCGGATGAGTTGAGGGTTGAGGATATGCCGAGCAGGAATCCACTGCCTTTCTTCAGGACCATAGCCCTCCCAGTCCACCAAATATTGAACCCCTCTTCCTCTGCGACGGGAACGGAGTAGACGACGAAGGGTGTAGGTAGGGCCCCCATCGATCATCCTAGGGGGTGGTGGTGGAGGGGCGGCGGAAATCATAGTACTCTCCCGGACAGGCTTAATCCTAGAAACGTGGAAGGTGGGATGGATCTTCATGTTCCGGGGCAAACTCAGTCGAACTGCTGCAGGATTAATGACCTTGACAATCTTGAAGGGTCCAATAAACCTGGGCGCTAACTTCTTAGACTCCATCCGAAGGGGAATGTTCTGAGTGGAAAGCCACACCCTCTGGCCTACCTGGTACACAGGTGCCTTGGTTCGTCGGCGGTTCGCTGATGTGGCGTACCGGTTAGCAGACTGAAGCAGAGTTGTTCGAGCCTGCCTCCAAGTCCTCCGACAACGTCGGATGAAAGCCTGGACAGACGGACAGGTAACCTCCTTCTCCAATGCAGAGAACAATGGGGGTTGAAAACCGTATGCACACTGAAAAGGGGAAAGACCAGTAGCGGAACTGATGAGGGTGTTGTGGGCATACTCCACCCACAGGAGTTGTTTTGACCAGGTCGTGGGATGATCGGAAGCCATGCAGCGGAGAGTGGTCTCCATCTCCTGATTCTTCCGTTCGGTCTGGCCATTGGCCTGTGGGTGGAAACCGGAGGTGAGACTAACCGTCGCCCCGATCAGTTCACAAAACTCCCTCCAAAACACAGAGGTGAATTGGGGCCCCCGGTCGGAAACCACATCAGTCGCCAGTCCGTGAATGCGAAACACGTGGAGAAGAATCAGTTCTGCCGTCTCCTTAGCTGACGGGATCTTAGGCAGGGGTATGAAATGAGCCATCTTACTAAACCGATCTACCACCGTCAAGATGGCAGTATGTCCGTGGGACGGTGGTAGACCAGTCACAAAGTCCAATGAAATATGTGACCAAGGGCGACGTGGGACCGGTAATGGATGAAGGAGGCCAGCTGGCGCTTGGTGAGATGGTTTGTGCCGATTGCACACAGGACAGGCGTTCACAAACTCCCGGGTGTCAGCCTCCAGCGTGGCCCACCAGAACCGTTGTAGGACCATCCCCTTGGTACGTTGAATTCCAGGGTGGCAGGAAAGTCTGGAGCTATGAGCCCACTGAAGCACCTCAGCCCTCAAAACCTGAGGCACAAACAAGCGGTTAAGAGGACAAGAACTAGGACCGGGTTGGTCCACCAAAGCGGTCTTAACCCTCTCCTCAATCTCCCAAGCGAGGACGCCGATCACTCGAGGAGCAGGAAGAATAGTGTCCGGAATACCCCGGGTGTCTCCCTCCCTCCCGAACTGCCGGGACAAAGCGTCGGCCTTCACGTTGCGGGAGCCCGGGCGGTAGGAGAGAAAAAAAATTAAACCGGGTGAAAAATAACGACCACCTGGCTTGCCGAGAATTCAGTCTCTGTGCCGACCTGATGTATTCCAGGTTCTTATGGTCGGTCCATACCTGAAATGGTTGTTCTGTCCCCTCAAGCCAGTGTCGCCACTCCTCCAACGCCAACTTGACTGCTAGAAGCTCTCGATTCCCCACGTCATAGTTTCTCTCCGCCGGACTCAATCTCCTCGAAAAGAAAGCACAGGGGTGGAGCTTCTGGTTCTCACCAGAACGTTGCGACAGGATGGCCCCCACCCCTACGTCAGAAGCATCCACCTCCACCACCAACTGACCAGCGGGCTCTGGTACTTGCAGGATAGGAGCTGACGTAAACCGGCCCTTGAGGTCCTGAAAAGCCTCCTCGGCTGCAGTGGACCATCGGAACGTCACCTTAGATGAGGTCAGGGCGGTGAGCGGGGCGGCCACGGTGCTGTAGCCACGGATGAACCGTCTGTAAAAGTTGGCGAATCCCAGGAAACGCTGCAGCTCCTTCCGGGAATCAGGGACCCGCCACGAGGTAACTGCAGAAACCTTAGAAGGATCCATCTCCACACTTCCTTGACCCACGATGTAGCCCAGAAAGGCGACCGAAGAAGTGTGAAACTCGCACTTCTCCGTCTTGACGAACAGCGAGTTCTCCAGAAGTCTCTGGAGGACTGTCTGGACATGATGGACGTGTTCCTTGAGGTTCTTAGAAAAAATCAAAATGTCGTCCAGATAAACAAAAACATAACGATCCAACATGTCCCGGAGTACGTCGTTCACCAACGCTTGGAAAACTGCAGGGGCGTTGGTAAGTCCAAATGGCATCACCAGGTACTCGTAATGTCCCGAAGAGGTGTTGAAGGCGGTCTTCCATTCATCCCCCTCCCGGATTCGTACCAGGTGATAAGCGTTTCTTAGATCCAGCTTAGTGAAGATTGTAGCCCCCTGTAATAACTCGAATGCTGACGAGATGAGTGGCAAGGGGTAACGATTCTTCACCGTGACGTCGTTCAGACCTCGATAGTCAATGCAGGGTCTCAGGGTCTTGTCCTTCTTCGCCACAAAAAAAAACCCTGCTCCTGCGGGTGATGTGGAAGGACGAATAATTCCCGCAGCCAGAGAGTCATTGACGTAAGTCTCCATGGACTTCCTCTCCGGTGCCGAAAGCGAGTACAACCGGGCCTTGGGTGGGACTGCGCCTGGATGTAGCTCAATGGCGCAGTCATAGGGCCGATGAGGTGGGAGAGATGTCGCCTTAGCCTTGCTAAAAACCTCCTTAAAGTCCAAATATTCAGCCGGAACCCCTGTGACATCCGGAACCAGGTTCATATCCACAGATAGTTGAGGTGCGGCGGCCTGCTTGAGGCAAACCTGATGACAGGAGGAACTCCAACCTAGGATGGACCCAGTTGCCCAGTCAATGTTCGGGTTGTGGCGGCGGAGCCACGGATAACCCAAAATCAGAGGGATTTGGGGGGACCGTAGCACATGAAACTGGATTGTCTCATGGTGGTTCCCCGACATGAGCATATGGACCGGTGTCGTCTGGTGTGTCACTGTTCCCAGCAAGTGACCATCCAAAGCATTAGCCGGTACCGGCTGGAGCAGCCGAACCTGTTGGATGCCCAGCTGTAGTGCGAGCTCCTCGTCAATGATGCTAACATCTGATCCGGAGTCGATAAAAACAGCCAGAGCCTGAGATTTGCCTGTCAGGAGGAGTCGAGCATGGCACAAGGGTCTTAAATTGGGGATCAGCTCAGAGGTTTGGCCCACCAGTATACTCCCCATTACTGATGAGCTCTGTCTCTTACCTCTCCGACGTAATTCCCTCTCCTCAGAGGTAAGACTGGTACGACCCACTTGCATGGGCTCGACCTCGTACCGTGAGTCAGAGTAGGAATGGGAATTCTCCGCCGAACCCGGAAGTCGAAATCTCCCGGAAACCGGAAGTTGTTGTCGCGAGCAGCGGCCCGCCGCTCGCGTCTGTTGCTCTCCTCTCCGAGTCTGGATTCGTCCGTCAATCCGAGAGGTGAGCTCTATCAACCCATCCAAGGAAGCAGGGAGATCATAGGAAACCAGCTCATCTTTCATATAATCCGCTAATCCTCTCAGATATGCGTCACACTGCGCCGGCTCATTCCAGCTGCTGCGACGGCTACTGGTGCGGAAGTCAATAGCGTAATCCACCACCGTGCCGGAACCCTGGCTCAAACTCAGCAGGCCTCCAGCAGCGTCGGGACCCAGACGAACGGAACCGAACACCTTCCGCATCTCCGCGGAAAAGGCAGCAAACGAGGCGCAGGCTGGTGTCTGCTGCTCCCACTCAGCAGTTCCCCATAAACGTGCTCTCCCCGTCAGATGATTAACGGTGAAAGCTACACGAGCCGCCTCGGAGGCGAAGGTGTGTGGCTGCAGTGAAAACAATATGGAACAGTTTGTGAGAAAAGGCCTGCATCCCTCCGGCTCACCAGCGTAGCGTTCCGGCGTTCCCACACGAGGCTCCGGAGCGTATCCCGTCGACCCAGGGGCTGGAGCGAGCATCGGAGCTGCGGGCGGAGGGACGGTAGCAGCCATGGTAGCGGCTAGCTGTTGTACGGTGGCGGCCATCCGTTGCATCTGGGAGGTAAGGTAAGCCAGCGTTTGTCCCTGGGTTGAGGTTGCCTGGTGGGTCTCGGTAGCTAAGGTAGCTATCGTGACCTCCTGTCTTTGGATGGCATCCTCAACCCTCTCAAAGCGGTCTCTAGGAGACCCGGTGTTTGCTTGGTCCATTTCTGGCCAGATCGTTCTGTCACAAACGAGCTGAGGACCAAAATGCAGAACACGGGAAACCAGAGATAGTCGGTAACCAGCTTTATTAGAGTCAATAGGCTGGTAGGAGACAACACGGCAGATAGTAGGCAAAGGGCTGGTCGGGGACAGGCGAGGGTTCCAGGAGAAAGCAGGACGGGAGTCGCAGGTACAGAACGGGTCAGGGAGCAGGCGAGGCAGGCTGGTCAGGAACAGGCAGGGTCGAAACCGGGAGAGCAATCTGAAGGGTAATGCGGGAAAGACTGGCATGCTGCAAAGTACGATCTGGCACTGAGGTGAAGGTGAAGTGGGCCTAAATACTAACGGAGCTGATGGGTGTAACAGAGTGAGAGAGAGACAGGGTGTGACTACCAGGTGACTAAGGAATGTTAATGCAGAAAATAGGTGAGTGAGAAAGCAGATTGTGACAATTTTGCTTAAATTCAAATCACTTTTTGACTCTCTGAATTCCTTTTATTATTATTTGGAGTAAAAACAGCCATAATATAAAAAATGTAAGTATTTGCTTCGGTAGAAATTCCTAATATTATGCCATTTTCAGCGTGGAAATATAATTATTATTGGTATGAACCATGCATATTGCAGTTGTTAGTGTTTTTAAAACCTAATGAGTTCCCATGTGACCCTCCTGCAGCTCACAGTGTTCCAGGATTTCTTCCTGTCCTTGAACGTGCCGTCGTACATCATCCGAGGAGAGGAGCTTCTGCTGGAGGTCGCTCTGTTCAACTACCTCTCTCAGGACCTGGAGGTCAGTTGGCTTTTTCACCCCAAAAAAAAGAATCAATCCTTTGCAAATTCGATATCTGAGCATCAGAGAGGGCAAAAGTACACACATCCTTTACTCAAGTAGAAGTACAGATACTTGTGTTTAAAAATACTCTGGTAAAAGTAGAAGTACTGACTAAACTTCTTTACTCAAGTAAAAGTAAAGAAGTTTGGGCTTTGAAATGTACTTAAGTAAAAAGTACCCACACAAATGTTTTTAAGGTATGGTCGATTGCTCTAAATCAGGGGTCTCAAACTCAATTTAAATGCGGGCCACATTCGCATAAAGGTTGCACTCAAAGGTTGTAACTATATAAATATATAATATATATAAAATAATGTATTATTTTACATTATTGCCTCTGAATTTGATTATTATCAGATAGGATAATAACTTAGTAAATAACTACGTCTGAAAGCAGAAGCAAATAATTGCAAGTCTCTTCAGTGCGCATGTCACAAAACGAGATGCATTGTGGGACATGTAGTTTATGGGCAACCTGCTTCTGTAAAGTGGCATGTAACCGTATAATAAACGTATTATATTCTTTGCAAGCTCTTGCGGGGCCACAGAAAATGAAGTCGCGGGCCGGATTTGAGTTTGACACCCCTGCTCTAAATACTATAATACCCACAATTATCTCACCTACTGTTGCAATGGATTAGAGCTGTATCAATTTCAGATAGCTTTGTTTCTTCAGTAAGGAACAAAATACAGATATATAGTTACTGAGTTCATACATTTGTATTTAAAAAACATACTTTCTGCACATTTAGAGGCTCTTCCTCAGCACTCCTCTAAATATCATGTTTTATTTCATAGGAACTATTTAAATGTATTTTTCGGACTCTTAAACACATTTCGACGAGCAGCATTGATATATGTATCTATTGTTTATTGAAAAGTTAAATTGCAGCAGGTCTTAATCGCTGCCGACCACTTTATTGTTTTATATTTTTAGTCATTTTAGATTTAGGCCACTCAATTGATTTGCACTCCTCAGACGTGAAGATACATCTTCTTAAAATCTCTTGGATCTGACGGTGTGATATATATTTCAGTGTGTTCAGGTGTTGGATTACGTGTTTGAAGGGTCAAAAAAGTAAGAAGTCGGTCTTGAATTTGATATTTTCCTACAACAACATGGCTCTGTTGTGTCCTCGCCCTCTCTTTGGTATTGTGTGTCTCATGTGATCTGGGTGGGTCTTCCTCTGTCTCTCTGTCTGCAGGTCAGGGTGATTGTTGCCGAGAACGACACCTTTGAGTTTGTGTTCCCGGACAATGGAAAGCTTCCGATGTCAAATGTTCGCAAAGTGTCCGTTGGGAGTCAGCGCGGCGCGTCTGTCCTCATTCCCATCAGGCTGCTGGTCCTCGGGGAGATCAGCATCTCCGTGAAAGCTCTGTCAGCGACGGCGTCCGACTTTGTGACCAAAACGGTGCTCGTCAAGGTGAAAATCAAAGAAACAGGAAGGAAAATAATGTGACTGCAGTGAAGAAACTCCACAATGAGATGATTGAGGTCCATTGACGTACATGTTGTAGTATATAGCACACACAATCTGCAAAATGTGTACGTTTAAAGAAGCTTACCCAAACCACAGAAATGGGAAGTTAAATAATGTTGTTTCAATGGAGGGATTTCAAAATGAGACGATTGAGGTACATGTTGTAGTATAACTAGCACACAGAAATCTGCTAAATGTGTACGTTTAAAGACGTTTATTGATGCAATCCATGAATATATACCGGCTTACCCAAACAGGAAGGATAAGAGCTTTTTCAAAGATGCATCATTGTGTGACAGCTTATGCAAATCCCAAGACATGTGTGTTTCATGTTGATATGAGCAGAAGCAATTAGATCTGAGGCTTTGAAGTGAAAGTGAAAGAAGCTGTGAAGTGAGCAGAAAGATGTTAAAGCTGTCAGAGTTTGTTTATCAGATCTGTCAACGTGTTAGTCTCAACTCTCCTGATCTCCTTTCACAGCTCTGCTTTTCCCCAGAAGTCTTACTCACCCCGTTTGTTTGTGTCTGGGTGTTTTTCTTGCGATGTTTCCTCTGCAGGCTGAAGGTCTCGAGCAGACGTTCTCCTCCTCGATGCTTCTTGAGGTTTCTCCGTCTCAGCCGAGTGTTTCCAGAGAGATCAGCTTCTCCTTCCCTGCAGACGTTGTTGAGGGCAGCGAGAGAGCCACAGTAACCGTCGGTGGTATGTAAACACACACAGAAACACTTGAGTCACGACCTGCTGGGAAACAAACACAGATCCATGAGCGTCTGAGGTCTTTGGATTCCTGTAAGTCCAAACAAAGGGATTTAAAAACGGCCACGCCAGGCTCTTTGCCTCTAATACTGATTGTTGATCACAATCCTTCATTTTTACAAGACTACAGTTGAACACTTGAGGAAATAGTTACGATATACCTTGATCCAACATGGTGGTGCAGGTATGAGTCCTTAAACCTGGGAATGAGTCAGCATTTTAGCCCTGCTTATTCCCCTGTCCTTCAGCTTTTTATGTCCTAGGGTCCTTTTGGATTGGAAATAAAAGTAATGCATATCTTCAAACAAACTTCCGGTGGATGAGTCCCAAAAAAAACATTGTTTCAGGGATGAGTCAATAGCGAGCTGCAGGAATGAGTCCCTAAACCCGGAAATGAGTTAGCATTTTAGCACTGACGAGTTATTGTTCTGCTGGTGGATTTAAAAATGGTGGTGACGTGAAGTCATGTGACCGTGCTGTAGTTCCTTTATAGCCCAACATTAGCCACCTTTAGCTTAGCGGTGGTGAAGTGAAGTCATGTGACCGTGCTGTAGTTCCTTTATAGTCCAACATTAGCCACCTTTAGCTTAGCGGTGGTGAAGTGAAGTCAAGTGACCGTGCTGTAGTTCCTTTACAGCCCAACATTAGCCTCCTTTAGCTTAGCGGTGGTGACGTGAAGTCATGTGACCGGGCTGTAGTTCCTTTATAGCCCAACATTAGCTACCTTTAGCTTGGCGGTGGAGACGTGAAGTCATGTGACCGTGCTGTAGTTCCTTAATAGCCCAACATTAGCCTCATTTAGCTTAGCGGTGATGACGTGAAGTCATGTGACCGTGCTGTAGTTCCTTTATAGCCCAACATTAGCCTCATTTAGCTTAGCGGTGATGACGTGAAGTCATGTGACCGTGCTGTAGTTCCTTTATAGCCCAACATTAGCCACCTTTAGCTTAGCGGTGGTGAAGTGAAGTCATGTGACCGAGCTGTAGTTCCTTTATAGACCAACATTAGCCACCTTTAAGTTAGCGGTGGTGACGTGAAGTCATGTGACCGTGCTGTAGTTCCTTTATAGTCCAACATTAGCCACCTTTAGCTTAGCGGTGGTGACGTGAAGTCATGTGACCGTGCTGTAGTTCCTTTATAGCCCAACATTAGCCTCCTTTAGCTTAGCGGTGGTGACATGAAGTCATGTGACCGGGCTGTAGTTCCTTTATAGTCCAACATTAGCCTCCTTTAGCTTAGCGGTGGTGAAGTGAAGTCATGTGACCGGGCTGTAGTTCCTTTATAGTCCAACATTAGCCACCTTTAGCTTAGCGGTGGTGAAGTGAAGTCATGTGACCGTGCTGTAGCTTCTTTTTTACTGAATGTAAATGTAACGCAATTGTGAAAAGATAATGACTTAAGGTAAAACGAAACCAGCTGCAGTTCGGACACATTTGAATTAGTAGAAAACTTTACAGACAACACAACCCTGCAGTTTGTTCAACATACGGACTCCAGCTTGTCTCAAACATTAGACACGCGTGTGCTACACATCATGCATTATAATTACCAGATAGATGTCCACCTGTTGAAACTCAAAGCTTTGCAGGAAGTTAGCGTGTGGTGTTTCCATGTGACAAACACGAGCTGACATCATCCCTTCCTGTACGCTCTGCATGATATTTATAACAGCAGTGTTAGTGATGTTGGGGGTTAAGTGAGGGGTCAGCAGGAGGAAACAGCTGGTTGTAGTTTGTTGTTTAATCTGTGGAAACATGACATCAGCTGTGACATCAGCTGGGCCCTGTGCGCTGCAAAAATGTACATTTTAGTGATAAAAAACATTATGTGGTGTTTTATATATAGAACTGCACAAATCATACAAACATATAATTTTAGCATTTTAGCACTGACGAGAAGTTTAAGTTATTGTTCTGCTGGTGGATTTAAAAATGGTGGTGACGTGAAGTCATGTGACCGTACTGTAGTTCCTTTATAGCCCAACATTAGCCTCCTTTAGCTTAGCGGTGGTGACGTGAAGTCATGTGGCCGTGCTGTAGTTCCTTTATAGCCCAACATTAGCCACCTTTAGCTTAGCGGTGGTGACGTGAAGTCATGTGACCGTGCTGTAGTTCCTTTATAGCCCAACATTAGCCACCTTTAGCTTAGCGGTGGTGACGTGAAGTCATGTGGCCGTGCTGTAGTTCCTTTATAGCCCAACATTAGCCACCTTTAGCTTAGCGGTGGTGACGTGAAGTCATGTGGCCGTGCTGTAGTTCCTTTATAGCCCAACATTAGCCACCTTTAGCTTAGCGGTGGTGACGTGAAGTCATGTGGCCGTGCTGTAGTTCCTTTATAGCCCAACATTAGCCACCTTTAGCTTAGCGGTGGTGACGTGAAGTCATGTGGCCGTGCTGTAGTTCCTTTATAGCCCAACATTAGCCACCTTTAGCTTAGCCCTGAGCCTCATTTTTCCATGAAAGAGCTATGAGACATTTAGCATGGAGGTGGCACATAACAATGAAAGCTTTCTATTTTTTGTGGGGATGTTAAGAGTCGTTGGATTAGTTACCACTATAAAAAAGTTATGAAAGGGCAGTTTTAGACTTAGCATCTTGTCTCTGCGTCGAATCTCTCAAAACAACGTCCCTTTTCTGATGTCGACACTTAATTAGACCCTCCAGAAAAACGCGATTCTGCGATCGCAGAATTTACCGCATAATCAGCAAAATGGCGCAGATTTTAAAAGGCCGCATAATCCCCGCATTTTTCCACACAAAGTTGAGGGAAAAAAAGTGAACTCGTCTTGACGTGAAGTGATGATGATGATGACGCGACGTCATCAGCTCGCACATCACAGAAGGTAAACAACACGGTAGAGTGAACGTGTGGAACTCACACGAGAGGGAAAACGCCAAGATGAAAAAATCTAATCCATCTCATTTACCGACGAACATTTCTGCTAAAGACCGGGCAAAGCAGTTCCCCGATGTCTCGCACGAAAGTGGGGGGAAACTATTCTGCCCCCCGTGCAACTGTGTGTTGGAGCCATAGGTTGGAGCATAAGAGAACATCGATGGTGACGACTCACTTTGATTCATTCAAACATTCGAAAATGCTTTCTGCCAAACAACTCACGTTCACCGAGGCATCGACCTCCAAAACCCTTTCGAGGGCTACAAGAAACGAGGTGAGAAGCCTCCAAGATTGAAGCTGGTCAGATAACGAACGAGTAAATGAAAACAGAATGAGGCGGAGAAGTGTGTGTGTGTGTGTGAGAGAAGAGAGAGAGAGAGAGAGAGAGAGAGAGAAGAGCGAGATAGAAGAGAAGAGAGAATAGAGAGAGCGAGAGAGAGAGAGAGAGAGAGATAGAGAGGAGGAGAGAGGAGATGAGAGAGAGAGAGAGAGAGAGAGAGAGAGAGAGTGATTAAAATAGCCCAATTGCTTTTACAATAAATAAACATTGAATGTGTTTAATTGAATAGTAAAGGGGCTTAACGTTAGTGGCAGGTTGTGTGTGATAGAGAATAAATAAGACAGCCCAATATTTCCCCAAAAAATATTTAGCATATTTCGCAACTTTCCGCAATTTCACCATCACACCAAAATCACATAAAACCCCGCATGTTTAATGTTTAATCAAGGATTTTAGCCTGCGTTTTTCTGGAGGGTCTACTTAACGCACAAGGAATGCTTTTGTCAAATGTATGTAATATGACTGGGGTGCGGTATATTAGCATTCTGGGCTTTCTGGATAACCCTGATGGATGTTCTCTCTGTGATGAAGGGGATATTCTCGGCCCGTCCATCAGCGGTCTCGGTTCTCTGATCAAGCTGCCGTTCGGGTGCGGGGAACAGAACATGATCAACTTCGCTCCGAACATCTACGTCCTGCAGTATCTGACCGCTGTGAGGCGGGCGGACCCCGAGACCACCACCAAAGCCATTGACTTCATGAGGAAGGGTAAACACGGTTCCTAAGAGTTTGGATGTGTGATCTTGTTCTCTGTTCAATGACACTACAGTTGAATCTAATTAAACGTATGCACCACATTATTTCCATGTGGCAGCAAACCTGATTGTGATGTCCTGCAGGTTACGAGGGAGAGCTGTCCTATCAGAGAAAGGACGGCTCCTTCAGTGCGTTTGGAGACAGCGACTCCTCTGGAAGCACCTGGTGAGTCTAACGTTCTTTATATAGCTGCAGCATAAAGAACATGAACGCCTCCTCAACAACCTCTCATATTAAAGATCTCCTATCAAGGTATTTTTAGGCATATATTATGGGTCTCATATATATCAAAATATATAAAAAAAACATGTCAATGAAGTGTTTTGCTCAAAACACCAAACAGATCATCCATTTTAGACATTCCTCATATCCCTCTGTGTCAGCCTGTTAGAGAAACGCTGATTCTGGGTCCTTGGCTTTAAAAAAAAGGTTAGCTCTGAGTGTTAGCCATGCTAATGTAAACACAGACCATATTACTTCCAAAACACGTCTCATAGCTTCTGACAGCAATGTTTCTGATTGGCCCGTGGGGGTAAAGCCCGCCCACATTTCAGATATGACGTCATATCAGCAGCAAATCTGGATCAGCTCCGTTGTTCCCCCGTTTTTAGAGATGTGGGTACGGAGGAGAAGAGAGAGGGGGTTTATTTTCTGACACTTTGTGAGTCTCCTGACACACCGGGGACACACCGGGGACACACCGGGGACACATAGTTGTGTAGAAAAGACATCACAAAGGGCATTTTACATGATAGCAGACCTTTATAATCTATAAAAATGTCTTGAGCTTCAACCTCAGGATCCATGTATCTGTGATCCTCTCCAGAATGGAAGGAGTCATCACATACAGAGCATCAACTAGTTCCTGAGCAGTGTCCTTCACATGCTGATATCCAAGAGAGGGAGTCACACAGTCACAAGATGGAGGAATAGAAAGCAGTATTCAATGTTTACTTCAGATTAGCTCCACGTCAGAAATGAGCATGCTTGATGTCTCTCTCCATAGAGGCTGAATCACCATGTTAATCACATAGCTATCATCTGCCTCAAACAGTCCTGATGCTCTTCTAGGTAATCTCACATCCTGTCATGTTCACAGCTACAGTTGGGATACCTTTGTTAGCATGGTACTCTCATGTTGGAAGAGTACTTTCACTATTTTCCCAACAGTATCCATCCTCTCTCTCCCCAGGCTCACAGCGTTCGTGCTGCGATGTTTCCTTCAGGCGCGGCCCTTCATCAGCATCGACCCCTACGTGGTGCACAGAGCTGCTGTTTGGCTGAGGGCCCAGCAGGGGGATGATGGGAGATACCTGGAGCCGGGGAGGGTGATTCACTCCGGGATGCAAGGAGGCCTCGATGGCCCCGTCTCCCTCACTGCCTACGTTTTAATCGCCCTGCTGGAAGACAGCGATATCAGGGTGAGAGGAGAAATACTGGTGATCAGGGTTCAAGTTATAATCTGAGCTTTATGGGACTCTTTAAAACTAAGGTTAGGGGCGAAGATAAATATATCAATAACAGCCGGGTAATAACGTAAGAGAGAGATAGAGAGACCTCACTGCTCTTTATACACACACACACACACACACACACACACACACACACACACACACACACACACACCACACACACACACACACACACACACACACACACACACGGTCAGGTATCTTCTGCTGTGATATAAGATGTTGCATGCTTCATCACACTGTGTCCTCATGCCTTGCGGTTGCCCTGTTCCTTGTCTCACAGGCTGAGTACAGCGGTCAGGTATCTTCTGCTCTGATATTCCTGGAGACTCGTCTGGCTCTCGGTGTTTCCAGTAACTACAGCCTCAGTCTGCTCTGCTACGCCCTCGCTCTGTCCGGCAGCTCCACCGCAGAGACGGCTCTCAGCCAGCTCATTGGACGAGCTGAGATGAGAGGTAACATACAGTGGGGCAAAAAAGTATTTAGTCAGCCACCAATTGTGCAAGTTCTCCCACTTAAAAAGATGAGAGAGGCCTGTAATGTTCACCCTAGGCACACTTCAACTCTGAGAGACAGAATGGGGGGAAAGAATCCAGAAAATCACATGGTCTGATTTTTAAATAATTTATTTGCAAATTATGGTGGAAAATAAGTATTTGGTCAATAACAGCAGCTCATCTCAATACCTTGTTATATACCCTTTGTTGGCAATGACAGAGGTCAAACGTGTTCTGTAAGTCTTCTCAAGGTTTTCACTGTTGCTGGTATTTTGGCCCATTCCTCCATGCAGATCTCCTCTAGAGCAGTGATGTGTTGGGGCTGTCGCTGGGCAACACAGACTTTCAACTACCTCCAAAGATTTTCTATGGGGTTGGGATCTGGAGACTGGCTAGGCCACTCCAGGACCTTGAAATGCTTCTTACGAAGACACTCCTTCGTTGCCCGGGCGGTGTGTTTGGGATCATTGTCATGCTGAAAGACCCAGCCACGTTTCATCTTCAATGCCCTTGCTGATGGAAGGAGGTTGTCACTCAAAATCTCACGATATATGGCCCCATTCATTCTTTCCTTTACACGGATCAGTCGTCCTGGTCCCTTTGCAGGAAAACAGCCCCAAAGCATAATGTTTCCCCCCCCATGTTTCACAGTAGGTATGGTGTTCTTTGGATGCAACTCCGCATTCTTTCTCCTCCAAACACGTCTAGTTGAGTTTTTACCAAAAAGTTCTATTTTGGTTTCATCTGACGATATGACATTCTCCCAATCCTCTTCTGGATCATCCAAATGCAGTCTGGCACTGCAGGGTTTGAGTCCCTGGTGGCGTAGTGTGTTACTGATGGTAGCCTTTGTTACTTTGGTCCCAGCTCTCTGCAGGTCATGGACTAGGTCCCCCCGTGTGGTTCTGGGATTTTTGCTCACCGTTCTTGTGATCACTTTGACCCCACGGGGTGAGATCTTGCGTGGAGCCCCAGATCGAGGGAGATTATCAGTGGTCTTTATGTCTTCCATTTTCTAATAATTGCTCCCAGTTGATTTCTTCACACCAAGCTGCTTACCTATTGCAGATTCAGTCTTCCCAGCCTGGTGCAGGTCTACAGGTCTGTTTCTGGTGTCCTTTGACAGCTCTTTGGTCTTGGCCATAGTGGAGTTTGGAGTGTGACTGTTTGAGGTTGTGGACAGGTGTCTTTTATACTGATAACGAGTTCAAACAGGTGCCATTAATACAGTTAACAAGTGGAGGACAGAGGAGGCTCTTAAAGAATAAGTTACAGGTCTGTGAGAGCCAGACATCTTGTTTGTTTGTAGGTGACCAAATACTTATTTTACAGAGGAATGTACCAAATAATTTCTTATTTTAAAGTTACTTAACTTTGTATAATTGTATTTGTATCTTTGATTTTATCTTTAATTGTATTCTTAAGTATGCTTCTTAGGTAACATTAAACTGTCTTTGGCTCTTCTCTGCTGTAACAATGTGAATTTCCCCTCTGTGGGACTAATAAAGTTATTCTGATTCTGATTATTAAAAAACTCTCCTTTCTCTCCTCTGTGAATAGACGGTGTCCCGATGTGGTCTTCGTCTGACGCCGGCGTGTCTTCATCGTGGCAACCTCTCTCCGCCGACATCGAGATGTTGTCGTACGTTCTGCTGACTCAGCACAAACTGGGCCTCATCACAGACGGGATAAAGATCATGAAGTGGCTCGGCACTCAGAGGAACCACCTGGGGGGATACGGGACCACGCAGGTGAGATACTAAACCTCCGAAAATATCAACACCATCAGCGAGTTCATCCAGTAACGAGTACTCGGTGTGTCAAAGCCTGATATATCTTCTTCTTCTGTTCCATTAAACTCTGCATATTGTCCCAAAACTATTCAAAACACATCGTTGTTGCACCGTGAACACACACTGTAGTTTATTTTGACTTAATCACACACACACACACACACACACACACACACACACACACACACACACACACACACACACTGTCCTGCTGACACAAATACTCACAGGGGCATAAAATGTAGATGAATACGCAGCTGAAAATAGTCCCTAAAATATACTCTCTTGAGCACCTAATATGTATTAATCCACTGCTGAAATGAGTCCCTAAATAATAACTGGGGCACGAAATATGGATTAATACGCCACTGAAAATAGTCCCTAAAATATACTCTCTTGAGCTCCAGATGTGGATTATTTACATTTTTACCAGATGATGGATTTTGGTCTGGATCTTAAATCGAATTGCGATTTTTCTGACAGATATTGCGATTCGATTCACGATATTTGTTTTTAAGCGACCCAACAGAAGTTTATTGTAAAATGCGGCCATATCTCCGGCTAGGAAGGTCGCATCAACGTGCTCCCGTCTCTAGCAGCCCGAGCTACGAGTGAAAGAACTAAACTTACATGAAACCTCCGTTGGGTTGCTTTAAAGTCAAGCTTCAGTTTCAGATGCACCCTGTGATAGAAACACGTGATGGAGCATTACTAACCTGACTCAGGTGCTTTCACCAAACCATCTAAAGCTCCATTGGAAGCCATTTGGAAAGAGCAGGTGATTGGATCAATCTGTCCATCACCTTCTATCATGGGCCACTTGTGATTGGTTAACAATGGCTGGTACATGTGGAGCACAGCACTTCTGATTGGTTAACAATGGCTGGTACATGTGGAGCACAGCACTTCTGATTGGTTAACATGACTGACACACAAGAACAAAACGTTTTTTATGGTTTCAATGAGCGACAGAACGATTTGTGTCTTGGGAGGTCTGGATCTTAACTTATCAAAGTAGAGAAAGACGAGAACACTGATTCCTTTTTATGTGAAACGTCTTCAGGGTTTTTAGAGTCAGAAGACGACACATGGTGCGTTGAAGGCCGAACAACACACACGTGTTTCCTCATGAAGGACACGACACAAACATCTCCAGTAAAAACCAAATGAGCATTCCTGGAAAATAAAAGGGAGAAATTCCCATCCGTGTCACTGCAACAGGAGTCTGTGGTTTGTGTCATCAGAAGGACAATGTGGCCGTCTGGGCATGTGGTGAATGAACGGACAATTAACCACACACACACACACACACACTCAAATGACAGATGCTACATACTCAGATCTAAATATTGTCAGTGGCTCCGTTGAATGAAGCTTCTTCACATGCTTTGTCGGCCAAAAAATGACTGTATTTGTCCTCATAAAACAGATGCACAGATGTGGGCATAAACACACAAAATGACACAGCTGTAAGCAGGAAGTGAGCGGTGGGAATCAAAGCTAAAGTCTGTCAGCGGCTGATTTGGAGCAGATGTGTCATGTGTAATGGTGTTTCCTCTCTCTCAGGACACGGTGGTGGCTCTGCAGGCTTTGTCCACGTTTGCAGCTGGAAGGTCTCACGACATTGACCTCGTCGTCACGGTGGAAACAAACGGCTCGACCCCCGGCGTCTCCTTCAGCGTCAATCAGGAAAACTACCTGCTGCACCAGAGCCAGGAGGTACACACGAGTCAGCATTTTAGCACTAACTGTCCCCTCTTCAGTGGTTTCTGAATGTGTTGGTTGTTATCCTGAAATAAGAGATTTTAAGTCTATGACATAAAGTACGTCAGTAAATACCCCACTGGTGGATTTAAAAACGGTGGTTGCTAACAAGTGTCAAAATGAGATCCTCATGCCCAACATTAGCCTCCTTTAGCTTAGTGGTGGTGACGTGAAGTCATGTGACCGTGTTGTAGTTCCTTCATAGCCCAACATTAGCCACCTTTAGCTTAGCGGGGGTGACGTGAAGTCATGTGACCGAGCTGTAGTTCCTTTATAGCCCAACATTAGCCTCCTTTAGCTTAGCGGTGGTGACGTGAAGTCATGTGACCGAGCTGTAGTTCCTTTATACAGGGTTGCCAACTCTCAGGCATCTGGCGTGTGATACACGCTTTCACTCTCAATCTCACGCTCTCACGCTGCCCAAACTATTCTCACGCCAAAAAACAAGAATACCGAAGACTAGAAACAGTTTTGAAAACTTTTGTCAGGTAGTGATCGTCTTCTCAATAGAACATCTTTGATAATGTCTTCTGGCGAATCAGAATCAAGATAACGGCGTGGTGTTGTTGCAGGAAGTCCCCACGGAAAAATTGAGAATACTTTTGCTGTAGTACATCATATACGTCGATACAACATTACGTGTTGATAGAAATCAACACGTAATGAAATAAGACCCCACGGTTTGATGATTGATAGGTGTGTGGGCTGTCTTTCATTTTGACACACAGAACAATGGGGGCTATCCACCCTTATCCACAATGTAAAGTCACTCACAGCCTCTTCCCTCTTCTCTCTGTGAGGAGCAGCAGGTTCAGCTTTCAGAACAAAGTAACGACAAACTAAAATGGCATTACATTTTTTAAATATGTCGTGTAGTAATAGATTTATTTATTTGCTTCTCAAGAGAGTACCAGAATGTGTATTTTATGTTAGTATTTCAAAAGATCTCCTGGGGGAGAACCCCCCCAGACCCCCTGCAGGGTTTGGGTTTTCAGCAGGTCAACTCTTTCACCTGTGGGGAAGTTGCAGGATTGGCTCCAGGTCGCCCTTTTTATTTACTACAAGACAAATGTGCCTTATTATTTCATACAGTTCTATTTGGATTGAGACGGGAAATAATCTAAACCTCACGCGTGGCGTTTCACTGTCAAGGGGAGCGTGTATGTAATTACAATGCAAATACTGACTTGAGCCCCACCACTGTATGGGTTAGCGCTACCATAGATTACCCAACACAAATACTCTCTCGCAACTGCCGACCCGTATTGCGCAAGCGCAGATCTAAGATCCAGTAGAAATGATAAAAAAGTAAAAGTCTGCTGCTTATTGTTCGACTAGGCCAACATAGAGTGTGTTAATTAATATGTTTGGCAGTTTGGAGTAAGTCTGTAGATTTGTTTGTGTGTGTTTCATGTATAGGCCTCTCACGATAATTTATTTTGTTGGATACATTTTCCCAGAAATTATTGCGATAAACGATAATATTGTCGGCACCGTTGTGTGACCATTTTAGACCCCTGACATAATGATAATATATAATAATAATTCAAGTACATCCTTTCAAACTGCTAGTCACATCCTCATGGAAATGGCAATTTATCGAGTTCATTTTTATTTATCGTACGATAAGTCAATTAATTGCTTATCGCGACAGGCACACAATAAAACAGTGGAAACAAACATGTGATTGACTTTCATTACTGAATGAAACTTTGTGCCCTTTATAGTCTGTGTCCAATATTGTGTATTTGTATATATATCCTAAATATATGCTAAGGTCCCGCTGCTGACACGATAGCAGTCATTTCGTGCGCATATGTGTAATTCAAAAATGATATCAAAATCTCACTCCAGCCAGGTACCCAAAGTTGGCAACCCTGCTTTATAGCCCAACATTAGCCACCTTTAGCTTAGCGGGGGTGACGTGAAGTCATGTGACCGTACTGTAGTTCCTCTATAGCCCAACATTAGCCACCTTTAGCTTAGTGGTGGTGACGTGAAGTCATGTGACCGTGCTGTAGTTCCTTTATAGCCAAACATTAGCCACCTTTAGCTTAGCGGTGGTGACGTGAAGTCATGTGACCGTGCTGTAGTTCCTTTATAGCCAAACATTAGCCACCTTTAGCTTAACGGTGGTGACGTGAAGTCATGTGACCGTGCTGTAGTTCCTTTATAGCCCAACATTAGCCTCCTTTAGCTTAGTGGTGGTGACGTGAAGTCATGTGACCGTGCTGTAGTTCCTTTATAGCCCAACATTAGCCACCTTTAGCTTAACGGTGGTGACGTGAAGTCATGTGACCGTGCTGTAGTTCCTTTATAGCCAAACATTAGCCACCTTTAGCTTAACGGTGGTGACGTGAAGTCATGTGACCGTGCTGTAGTTCCTTTATAGCCCAACATTAGCCTCCTTTAGCTTAGCGGTGGTAACGTGAAGTCATGTGACCGTGCTGTAGTTCCTTTATAGCCCAACATTAGCCTCCTTTAGCTTAACGGTGGTGACGTGAAGTCATGTGACCGTGCTGTAGTTCCTTTATAGCCCAACATTAGCCTCCTTTAGCTTAGTGGTGGTGACGTGAAGTCATGTGACCGTGCTGTAGTTCCTTTATAGCCCAACATTAGCCACCTTTAGCTTAACGGTGGTGACGTGAAGTCATGTGACCGTGCTGTAGTTCCTTTATAGCCAAACATTAGCCACCTTTAGCTTAACGGTGGTGACGTGAAGTCATGTGACCGTGCTGTAGTTCCTTTATAGCCCAACATTAGCCTCCTTTAGCTTAGCGGTGGTAACGTGAAGTCATGTGACCGTGCTGTAGTTCCTTTATAGCCCAACATTAGCCTCCTTTAGCTTAGCGGTGATGACGTGAAGTCATGTGACCGTGCTGTAGTTCCTTTATAGCTCAACATTAGCTGTATTATATCACTGTTAGAGATTAAAAGGGATTTACGCTCCGCGTTTCAAATCTCTCCGCGTCCGTATAAAGCTGTTTATATGGAAGGAAATCAGTGCCGCCAAGTAAACAATACTCTACTTTAATGGCAATATTACAATGCAACACAATCAATACAATATACATTCAATACAATAATACATTCAATACAATATACATTGGGGTCCCGAATTTACCTGGTGATCACGTCAGCCAGCCAGCAGAAAGAGAGTGAACACAGCCGTGTCTCTTCATTTGTACTCTCTAGCAATGGGAGGGGCCATCCGATCCCCCCCTTTGATTGGCAGCCCAAATATCCCCAACACCTCAAATCTTAAGTTCCCCCAATCACAGGTGGCGAGAGCATTTGCATTGCAATGCAAGTCAAGACATGCTCCCACCTTCCCCCATCTCCCTTTGTCCTCAAAAGCACATATGCTCTCTCAAAAGTCACATGTGGGGTAGGCCTCAAAAACCCAGCTCACAGTTTTACCCAAATAATTCCCATTTTTAAGCTTATCCATTGGAGCTAACATGAATACATTCAAATATTCCACTACAAATCCCCCTTTTGATTTCAATTTAAGAAATCAACTATTTTCAAGACATTCACATTCATTCTGGGATTCAGACTATTTAAATGTTCAGAAATGGCTCCACATATCAACTTCATACGACCGTGTTAGAAATACCAAAATATGTAAATAACTCCATACATCAATTACATCACTTAGTAACAACAAAGTTAAAACCCTTCAATCAGAATGATTGAGTATAATAAAGTATAACCTTCACAGTGGTGATTCAATTAATCTGTAATCTGCCAAATTGCAGTGTCTTCAAGCTTTAACATTACTTCACGTATACTTCATTACGCTTTAGTCAAAATGAGATATTTAGGAGACAGCAAGTCTGTCTTCTCATAAATATCAACAACCTGAAATGCCCTGCCTCCTATCATAAGAAGAGGCAGCTGCAAGGTCATATACAGTTCAGAGCCACACATGATATCAGTGCATTAAAACTTCCCAAAGAGTGGAGACAACAGTATGTCTCCAACATATCCCTCCTGTTTATACTACGGAATAACATAGACCTTGGAAAAATACAAATGATTGTAAAAGATCAAAAATGCATATACAAAAGTACCCAAACGGCTGAGGTAGGTAGATTGTATAGGCACATGTTTTAATGTAATCCCCATGGTCTAATTCTTTCTCTGTACATCGTCAGTTTCTATCACTCAGACCCGTTACTGTTTCCCTGCTAACGTCCACTCTTTAAATTCTACTGGGTTCTGTTGGTTTCTTCACTGGTTTGAGACAAGTGCCCTTATTGGAATCACCTCCCTTTGTAGCCAGACTTCACCACAGTAGAGGCGAGTTTCTGTCTTTTATGTTTAAACAGCTTCACAGTCAGATGTATCCAAGATGGTCTCTCCGCCACTCTAACTGCAGTCGATGTAGACAGGAGTGCTTGGTAGGGACCCTCCCACTTTGGCGAGTGCCTGCTCTTCCTCTGTTCTGGTGAACACTCCCTCTCCTGGTTTCACTGTCTGCGTAGTGTCAGGTACTTCCATCCGTGGCGAGACCCGGAACTCCTGATACTGCGTCCTTGGATACGCTTCCCACACCGTGGAGTCGCCACCCTTGCTTGGACAGGTACAGCAGGCCCAGCACGAGGAGGATGATGACAGCTTTCACACATCCTTCCTGGAGGTTTCCCCACTGTGCACTGATTCCAGTGGTACCAGATGTCTCCTTTCCCTTCCAAGCGGACAGCGTGAGATGTCCTCTGCATCACCCGATGGGGTCCAGAGAACCTGGGTCCCAGCCACTTGGGTCTGATGTCCCCCTTTTGCCTCTGCAACCTGTGTGGAGAAATCTGATACAAATCCCTCAAGCCTACGCTCAGGGCTCCTGGGCCTGGGAACTGGTGACCATGAGTGAGCTCAAATGGAGAGAAACCTGTCCCTTTGTTAATTGAGCTCCTGATTGACATAAGAGCTAGAGGCAATGCGTCTAACCATTTCATGCCTGTCTCTTCACATGTTTTGCTGAGTTTTTGTTTTAGGTTCTGGTTCATCCTTTCCACTTTTCCCTGAGACTGTGGATGATAAACTGCTCCAAAACTGTGTCTTAGCCCTAGGGACTCTTCTTCTCATATTATGCACTTATCCAGAAACCTTCTCTTTTCTCCTCCTTCTCCTACATACTTTTTCCAACTTCACTCGTGGTATTTTAACCACCTTTTATCCTTCTGAGCAAGATATCACTTCAACACATTTAATATCTTGCCCTGTCCATCTATTTCAGTCTTCTTTTATCCATCTGTTCTCTTTTCTCTTCAGCCTTCAACAACCTTTTCTTATTTCCATTTCTAACCAGTCTTTTGCTTATAATCTGTTTATTTCCTAGGACAGGTAAATACATCCTGCTACTGTAGTGTTCACAAATAAATCTCCATGCAAATTGCTACTGTACACTCAAAAGTGATCTGTTTCATTTTGAAAAGTCAGCTTTTTGAAAACCAACATGGCTCAGTTCAAAATTTTGTTTCAAAACAAAACTCCTCATCTCTTCCCGACATGATTTGACATAAAGATGATTTGCTACCACTATTTTTCATTGTGATATTTGTTCAAACAGAGACTGCATCTGTCTCTGGATTTAAATAAATGCCTGATGGCAGTATATGCATAAAAATAAAAACAAGTGTCCAGGTTTTTAACATCTGTCATTAAAGGAATGTATAAAAATAAGACATGTCATCTGATTAATCTAAAATCAGAATTTAACAGATAATTTGTGTAGTACATCTCACCATTTTTAGGGACGCCTAATTAACATTCTCAAATCTTCAATTAACTTCACCTAAAAAGCTAAAACAGTGCTGTTTTATGATACCTAAAAAAATACTACAATAGATTTTAGACTATAAAAATGTAAAACTTTCATTAGCCCCCCCGAAAAGGTCTAAAATAATGTTTAAATATCAAATTAATAGTTTCCACTCTGTCCATTGTAACACTGACATATTGTCTAACAACCCCCCCTTTTCTGAAAAAGAATCCCATTTACTGTGTTTTCATTTTCAGAAACATCAAGAAAGAATGGTAATGCATAGGATGCAGAGGCGAGAGCCGTGACCTGGGACATGGATTGTTTGAGAGAAATGAATGCAGCTTCTGCAGCTTGTGTCCAGTCTAGTGTGGCAGCGAGATTGCGCATGCCTTTGTCATTGATGCCTGCGTCTGTTTGTTCCATTTGCTACGAGCAAACCATCTGGGTTTCTGTTCGTTTAGGTGTGCAAATTGCTTTACAATCTGTCTTTCATATACATTCAATGCTGTGCCCAAATTACCTATGGTGTCGTCATCTCCCACTCTATTCTCTGTTATCATTTTATCGTGTAGGAATCGGAGATCAGTACAAGCCTTTTCTTTAGCCCCCTGTTTGATTCCGCTTAAAATCAATCTCTTAATCTGTTCCCATTGCTCCCGGTAACTCCCTGGAATTTCAGAATCGTTTTTAGCATTCTGTCGTTCCATATTCACTTCGCTTTTATTTATCTGACTCAATTAATATGTGCTCACATGTATTAATATACTGGGCTATTGTCGTAGTTACTATTAACACGCTTCCCGTCTTAAATACCGGTCAGCAATGTAATGTTTAACCTCAACGCTTGAAGCTAAACTCATATAAAAATGTCAAAGGTGTACTACCCCCTTTCAGCCACTAGATGGGAGCAGCAGACCACAAATGAGCTTCACTCATCTGAGTGCATTTTTTGAGATCCGCCGATAATGAGTAATTAACATAAAACAGACCTCTGGCTTTTAACTTTCAGCCTTCGTCTGTCCTGTAAAAACCCCCAGTTTAAGACGGCGACCCGATCTAAAATCGGGTTTCCAGGTTCTGTCGTGCGGGACTCAAACCACGCAACCCAACAGACTGCACTGTCTCCACGCCACTCAGGACTAATATCTACCTGTAGATCCGCGCCAAACTGTCTATGTACGTTACGCAGGACTTTTCCGTCTACCTGCGATCAACGACTATGTTTCTTATATAATAAAATATGCATTGTATATTCCATTTAAACTTTAAAAACACTGTGAAACGCCTTCAGACAATCCTAAAATGTTAGTGTATTCAATCACAGACAATCGATTTTCATAACAGGCGTCTGTAAGTACCTTATCTGTATAGTTGTGCAGGGCCCTGCCGATTGTCTGAAGTGTTTGAAAGCGTTTATTCCCGACCCAATCCGGTCGTCTGAATTCTTCCTCAGCTCGTTATCTTGCACGTCGGATCACCATTTGTTAGAGATTAAAAGGGATTTACGCTCCGCGTTTCAAATCTCTCCGCGTCCGTATAAAGCTGTTTATATGGAAGGAAATCAGTGCTGCCAAGTAAACAATACTCTACTTTAATGGCAATATTACAATGCAACACAATCAATACAATATACATTCAATACAATAATACATTCAATACAATATACATTGGGGTCCCGAATTTACCTGGTGATCACGTCAGCCAGCCAGCAGAAAGAGAGTGAACACAGCTGTGTCTCTTCATTTGTACTCTCTAGCAATGGGAGGGGCCATCCGATCCCCCCCTTTGATTGGCAGCCCAAATATCCCCAACACCTCAAATCTTAAGTTCCCCCAATCACAGGTGGCGAGAGCATTTGCATTGCAATGCAAGTCAAGACATGCTCCCACCTTCCCCCATCTCCCTTTGTCTTCAAAAGCACATATGCTCTCTCAAAAGTCACATGTGGGGTAGGCCTCAAAAACCCAGCTCACAGTTTTACCCAAATAATTCCCATTTTTAAGCTTATCCATTGAAGCTAACATGAATACATTCAAATATTCCACTACATCACTCACACACTATAATTTTGTTTAATTTCAGATTGAAACCATGGAGTTTCTGAGCCTGCAGGTGTCTGCTGAAGGTCGAGGACTCGCCCTGATTCAGGTACCAACACATAGAGCAGTGTTTCTCAAACTTTTTCATACCAAGGACCACCTAACTCCACAAATATCCAAAAACACATCTATAAGTCAAACGATGTGCAGATAACAAGGGTTTTGTCACTCATGCTTATCAGGAATCAACACACACATTCTTAGAAAAAAATCTAATTCTAAGAAGAAGAAAAAAATTCTCAAAAAGTACTTCTCCCTCAGCTGAACGTGTTCTACAACATCAGGAGTGACGGGACGGTGCTGAGGAGGGGGAGGCGAAATGCCGAAGATCACGAGGCGTTTCATCTGTACGTGGAGCTGTTAGATCCCGAGATGAACTCTGCACAACTGTTGATCTGCAGCAGGTGAGACTTGTCGTGTCAAATGATCATATAATCATTTAAAACACATAGTCTTATACTCTGATTGCCGGTTTTAAGGTGCACAATTGTGTCAGTGCTGATTCCTCACTAACCAGGTGTTTAATTGATTGATTGATTAATTGGATTTCTGCAGCCTGTCGGAGTCTCTGGGTGTTGACTCCACTGGGATGGTGCTCCTGGAGGTGGGCTTGCTGAGTGGTTTCGCCCTCAAGCAGAACGGCCTGCAGACCGATGACTTAATAAAGAAAGTGGAGACGCAGCCGGGGAAAGTCATCCTGTACCTGGACTCTGTGAGTGTTTTCTGTGACACACTGCAGCACACACACACACACACACACACACACACACACACACACACACTGCACTCGTGATGGCTGAGAGATTCAATGCGTAAATGTGTTTCCAGATGACGGCAGAAGAGAAGTGTTTCACCATCCCTCTGGTCCTGGAGTATAAAGTGGGAAAGGTCCAGGAAGCAAGCGTGGTCATCTACAGTTATTACGACCAAGTACGAGCATTCACTATACTGACACTACATACTGATATACACCTGACATCAGCAGGAGAGGACTCTTAAAGTAGAGACACTACATACTGATATACACCTGAACATCAGCAGGAAGGACTCTTTAAAGTAGAGACACTACATACTGATATACACCTGAACATCAGCAGGAGAGGACTCTTTAAAGTAGAGACACTACATACTGATATACACCTGAACATCAGCAGGAGAGGACTCTTTAAAGTAGAGACACTACATACTGATATACACCTGAACATCAGCAGGAGAGGACTCTTTAAAGTAGAGACACTACATACTGATATACACCTGAACATCAGCAGGAGAGGACTCTTTAAAAGTAGAGACACTACATACTGATATACACCTGAACATCAGCAGGAGAGGACTCTTTAAAGTAGAGACACTACATACTGATATACACCTGAACATCAGCAGGAGAGGACTCTTTAAAGTAGAGACACTACATACTGATATACACCTGAACATCAGCAGGAGAGGACTCTTTAAAGTAGAGACACTACATACTTGATATACACCTGAACATCAGCAGGAGAGGACTCTTTAAAGTAGAGACACTACATACTGATACACACCTGAACATCAGCAGGAGAGGACTCTTTAAAGTAGAGACCCTACATACTGATATACACCTGAACATCAGCAGGAGAGGACTCTTTAAAGTAGAGACTCTACATACAGATATACACCTGAACATCAGCAGGAGAGGACTCTTTAAAGTAGAGACTCTACATACAGATATACACCTGAACATCAGCAGGAGAGGACTCTTTAAAGTAGAGACTCTACATACTGATATACACCTGAACATCAGCAGGAAATGTCCTTTTTAAAATGCCTCCACTTCATCCAGTTTTCTCGATTCATCAACTCATATTTAACCTCTGACCTCTCCCCCTCTCTCTCAGGACAAAGGACGGTGAGGACGTATCGGTCCGAGTGGAGAGGAAACATGTCGACCTGCTCTTTGTGCGGAGAGGACTGTGATCTGTGCAGACCTCAGGAAAATTATGAGGGCAGCATTTTTTCCAGCGGCGGCCATAACCTCCTGATGAGCAGCTCATATCCTGCTCTGCTCCTCCTCCTCATCATCACCATCTTCAGCGTGTAGAGAAAGGTCTAGTTTGTAGAGTTCAAAATGTGTAAACAACTTGTTTTTAAAGAAATGCCTTGGTGACGGTCGTCTGATAACGTACATATTAACGGTGTTTAACTTCTGTAAAATTACCTTAGCTTAAATCTGTAGAAACCTTGATGATGCGGTGAACTGATGAACCTTATAAACAGTCTCAAATGTCTTATGGTTATATTTCTTTTATGTTAAAATGACATTTAAATGAGTAGTGTAATGCCAAACAGTATCATAGTGCTAACAACACTAAGCCTTTGAGATAGATAGATTCATAGATTCAACCGTTTGTCGTTACACAGTACAGGTTCTATGTAACGAAACGGTTTCTCTGCATTTGACCCATCCTAGTGTTAGGAGCAGTGGGCTGCCATTTTGAACGGCGCCCGGGGAGCCGTGTAGGGAACGGTGCCTTGCTCATTGACACCTCGGTAGCAATTGGTCTTTCCGGGACTTGAGCTGGTGACCTTCCAGTTGCCAAGCCAAGTCCCTATAGACTTCGCCACCACCGCCCCAAGCCTCCTTTAGCTCTTGTTATGGTTGGACTTTACATTTTGGTTTAATCTCATTTCCAGCAGCATCAGCCAGCTGTTTTCATACCAACAGATGTACAAACTAACTGTTTAGACGCAGAGACCTACAGGTGAGCATAGCCGAGCATTTAGCAGCTAAATAGGTGGTGGAGACCAAAAACAGAGCTAATTACATTCATCAGGCGAACACTACACGACTTTATTAAGATGATGTTGTTTTTTGTCTGATACAAGTGCAATAGATACCTTTTAGCCGACTTTGTGTTTGTTAGATTGCTTTTGAGTCTTGTGGGGTATTGTTCTGGGTTGTGATGACATAAAGCTTCATGTTGCTGATCAAGTATGTGTGTGGTGTCTTCGCTTCTTAAGCCAACTACTCCAAAATGTTGTGGCAATTTAGCACTCACAACATGAACGAATAAAACAGAGGAATCAATAAAACACAAACACAGGTATAGTTGAGCAGTACTCATACAGCATAGCCACTGCAATGAACACACACACATTTTCCCCATGCAGCCTATCACACAAAGGTCACATGTTTATCTTTCTGAAAGCTATACTCGTATATGTTTAAACGTTCTCGTCTCATGACATCTTTAGGATTAGTTAACTAACAAAGGTTCTTATACCCTAAGGCCTTCTCTGAACTTCCTCCCACCTCGAAGTCAGCTCACTTCAAATAAATACATCCATTGATCATTTCTTTGCAGGAATGAAATCTCTCTTGATTACTGACACGTGTTTCATGTGTATTCCTCCTCTAAGCCTCTGAGATCTCTGGATGGGTCGTGACCCGGGTTCAGACCCAGCTGTGAGGACAGTAGCAGCTTTACACTTTAACACTCGTTATCAAAGATTTACTCTGTGCTCATTAACCTCGGAGTCGCTTTAATCACACTGTTACAAGACTTAAAGCCCTCCCATAAGTCTGCATAGCAATGGAGCAGGAGAACTACTGGACTTTAGAGGAGTATTTAACCCACATGTGTGAGGGGAGCAGGTGGGATTTACCGAGTGTTATGGCCTCAGATGTTCTGCTTCGTTAAATATGACCTGCTCTCGACACCCTGCAGGTCGCCTTTCTCTCAGAGAACGAGTCAGCGCGAGTCGGCATTTGTTATCAGTTTGGAGTCCTTAAACTGTAATGAAGAACTAGTTTTGAGGGAGCCCATTTCCTGCCACTTGAACACATCACAAAGACTACAGCCAACACGAGAGGAGAAAACTCTTCATGGCAACAGTTATCTATACTCAAAAACAGAACGTAAGACTGTAGATATACAACATGTTGGTATGGTTTAAAGATTAAAACAAGCCAGTGTTTCCCAGCCATTTTTACAGCACTCTCACTCAACACCTAGCTTCTTATTGATAGGACATATTCAAGTATTAATGATCAGATAAGACGGAGACTGTAGTGTGTTCAGTGGGTTTTCCTGCATGTAAATGATCTGCAAAGGCTAAAATCCCTGTGTTCCCTCCAGAGGAAGAAATAACAATATGAACCTGAACATGAGAAAATTAGGGCCTCTTATGGAAATCCATGCAAACATTGAGACACAGATGTGAACGTGCGAAATGCAGGACCAACAATCTGAGGTTATCTAAAGTCAGAAGACGTCATCCTTTTGGGAAATGAACTTCTGAACAAACGTTCACATCAAACCATCCAATATTTATATTGAGATATTTGAGCGTTGAGCGAAGTGTTGGAGGGAGCGACGCTGACCAACATTACCGTCCATGGAGACATTTTGTAAAAAACACAAACTTGTTCTGCGTAGCATGCCAAGCTGCAAAAACACAAGTGTTAAAACTCTCACTTTCCCTCTGATAGGAATGTTTGGATCCCACAGTGAACCCTCTCTCAGATCCGAGTGCAAACACCAGGCAGGAAAACACATTTCCTGCTAACGGCTAACGGCTAACAGCGGCTACATGTAAACACAGCAGAGGTGGGAAGTAGTGGAGTACAAATACTTCGTTACTGTACTTAAATACATTTTTCTGGTATCAGTACTTTACTCCACCACTTCTTTTTCTGACGACTTTCTACTTTGACTTCTTACATTTTGAACACAAATCAAATCAAGTTTTATTTATATAGCACATTTATAAACGATTTTTGGTCGAGCCAAAGTGCTGTACATAAAATAAAAATAGCCTACAGTACAGATACTTTACAGCAAATACAACAGCACAGATTGTTCAGAATATCAGTATGAGAAAAACGACACCCTCTGTCCTTAGACCCTCTGTCCTTAGACCCTCTGTCCTTAGACCCTCTGTCCTTAGACACTCACATCGTACAAGGAAACACTTCCAGAGAAACCCCACAGTTTAAAGGGAACATGGAGAAACCTCAGGGAGAGCAACAGAGGAGGGATTCCTCTCCCAGGACGGACAGACGTGCAATAGATGCCGTGTGTAAATTGAAAAGATAATACATTTCACAGCTTATAGACCGAATGTTAGGAAGTGCATGTGTCTGTAATGAGAACATGAATCCACGAGGTTGTCAACAAATACCTGTACTTTCTACTTCTTACATGTTGAACACAAATACCTGTACTTTCTACTTCTTACATGTTGAACACAAATACCTGTACTTTCTACTTCTCACATGTTGAACACAAATACCTGTACTTTCTACTTCTTACATGTTGAACACAAATACCTGTACTTTCTACTTCTTACATGTTGAACCAAATACCTGTACTTTCTACTTCTTACATGTTGAACTCAAATACCTGTACTTTCTACTTCTCACATGTTGAACTCAAATACCTGTACTTTCTACTTCTTACATGTTGAACTCAAATACCTGTACTTTCTACTTCTCACATGTTGAACTCAAATACCTGTACTTTCTACTTCTTACATGTTGAACCAAATACCTGTACTTTCTACTTCTCACATATTGAACTCAAATACCTGTACTTTCTACTTCTTACATGTTGAACCAAATACCTGTACTTTCTACTTCTCACATGTTGAACTCAAATACCTGTACTTTCTACTTCTTACATGTTGAACTCAAATACCTGTACTTTCTACTTCTCACATGTTGAACTCAAATACCTGTACTTTCTACTTCTTACATGTTGAACCCAAATACCTGTACTTTCTACTTCTTACATGTTGAACCAAATACCTGTACTTTCTACTTCTTACATGTTGAACTCAAATACCTGTACTTTCTACTTCTCACATGTTGAACCCAAATACCTGTACTTTCTACTTCTTACATGTTGAACCCAAATACCTGTACTTTCTACTTCTACATGTTGAACTCAAATACCTGTACTTTCTACTTCTTACATGTTGAACTCAAATACCTGTACTTTCTACTTCTTACATGTTGAACCCAAATACCTGTACTTTCTACTTCTTACATGTTGAACCCAAATACCTGTACTTTCTACTTCTTACATGTTGAACTCAAATACCTGTACTTTCTACTTCTTACATGTTGAACCCAAATACCTGTACTTTCTACTTCTTACATGTTGAACTCAAATACCTGTACTTTCTACTTCTTACATGTTGAACCCAAATACCTGTACTTTCTACTTCTTACATGTTGAACTCAAATACCTGTACTTTCTACTTCTTACATGTTGAACTCAAATACCTGTACTTTCTACTTCTTACATGTTGAACCCAAATACCTGTACTTTCTACTTCTTACATGTTGAACTCAAATACCTGTACTTTCTACTTCTTACATGTTGAACTCAAATACCTGTACTATCTACTTCTCTCATTTCCCAAACAGCTGGTTCCTTTAGTCTGAATGTGTGTTTGATGCGTGATCATTATTCTTTAGAGTCATTGCGTGCCTATTGATTTGAACACGATCCGTGTATCCATCATTTCAAAGCCTCTTTACTTTTACTTGAGTAAAGAAGTTTAGTCAGTACTTCTACTTTCACCAGAGTATTTTTAAACACGAGTATCTGTACTTCTACTTGAGTAAAGGATGTGTGGACTGTTGATATCTCTTTCTCACGGACCATCAAACAATGCAACAAGGTCACCACTGCACCGCGCTGTTGGATCAGAATCAAAAGCAAAAAGAGAAACTCCTTTAGTTCACTCAGAGGAGGAGAGGGGAAAGAAAGGAGAGAGTTGTGTTTTTACTGAATGAGAAACATGTAGAGGTGGGAAGTAACTAAGTACTGTAGATTTTCTCAAGTAGCCTACTGTACTTTAGTGTAGATTCACAAGTTACCCTGCAGTATACAAAGTACTTCAAACTAGCTGCTCCTTCACCAGCTTTGAGAACACTTTCATCATCAATCATTATAAAACATATCATAGATATTATTCTGAAATGGACCAATCTGCACAACGAATACTTTCACTGTCTTTCACTATATTTTGATGAGAATACTTTCCTACTTTCACTTGAGGAACATTTTGAATGCAGGACTTTTACTGTAACAGAGTATTCCTACACTCTGGTACTTAATAATAATAATAATAATAGATTTAATTTGTTAGCGCTTTTACAGGTGCTCAAAGACGCTTTACAGATATAGTGAAGGGAAAAGGAAGGAACAACAAATACATATATAGTAAACAATCACACATTAAAAGCCAGATTGAAGAGGTGAGTTTTTGTAAGTTTTTTGAAGGTGGTGAGGTCAGTGCAGTCTCTGATGGGTTGGGGGAGTGAGTTCCAGAGGGAGGGGGCAGCGACGGAGAAGGCTCTGTCCCCCCAGGTCCGGTGATTGGTGCGGGTGGGGATGGATAGGAGGTTGGCTTCTGATGAGCGGAGGCAGCGGGAAGGGGCGTGGTGGTGCAGCAAGTCTGTGAGGTAGGGGGGGGCCTGATTGTTGAGGGCTTTGTGGGCTTTGTGGGACTTCTCCTTTTACTAAGTACAAGATCTGAGTACTTCTACTTTTACTCAAATACAAGATCTGAGTACTTCTACTTTTACTCAAGTACAAGGTCTGAGTACTTCTACTTTTACTCAAGTACAAGATCTGAGTACTTCTACTTTTACTCAAGTACAAGATCTGAGTACTTCTACTTTTACTCAGTACAAGATCTGAGTACTTCTACTTTTACTCAAGTACAAGATCTGAGTACTTCTACTTTTACTCAAGTACAAGATCTGAGTACTTCTACTTTTACTCAATTACAAGATCTGAGTACTTCTCCCACCTCTGGTTTGAATCATGGGTTTGCTATCCTGGCTCCAAGATGGTGGAATGAGCTCCCCATTGACATCAGGACAGCAGAAAGCTTACACACCTTCCAGACTGAAAACTCATCTCTTTCGACTCCACCTCCAGCCATAGAATTACTAACAAAGCACTTATATACTAACAAAGGACTGGCTTACCTAAAGCCAGCTGAGTAGCACTTGAAATGTTTGGCTCTATGAAACCTGATGTACTTTATGATTCTGTTTTCTTCAGGGTTGTGTCTTCCTGGTCGAACGCACTTATTGTAAGTCGCTTTGGATAAAAGCGTCAGCTAAATGCAATGTAATGTAGATTGGTTAGTTATCGCCATCTGCTGTTGAAAAAATGAACTGTACCCCCCTTTCTACACGGAGATTAAAAACCGAGTTTATTTAACGTTTATTTTATTGTATTCGTGTAAAATTGACAGATGACTTTGAACAATTATTCATATTAACTATTTTTAAAACGACCAAATACATAAAGTAAAAGTAACGTATGTGACCAGATATTAAAGCATCAGTTTACCCAAATAAAAAATAAAACATGTTATTGACATGTGTTTACCTTCCTACACAGATAGCATATATTTAATAATAGGACAGATTAAAAACCAGAAAAACGCGTAGGCCTATTTCTTAATTATGTTGTTTTTTTTGGTCTTAAACCAAGTATTCTTTAATAATTATAGAGGTCGACATGAATAATTAGAACCACATAGTCTGACAATATGTTTTGAAAAATCTGATATTTCCCCAAAACTCACAGTGGTATTGAAGGAAACAAAACTCCACTCCCAAACTCAGTAGGGTTCATCTTCTGGGGAGCAACATCTAATATCAGCCAAAACACAGCACTGTGTTTGTGAACATTTCCTCTTTGTTCAGAAGTGAAAGTTAAACTCATTCTCATACATTTGGGCCCTCGGGAGTCCGCCTACTTTCAGACTGACCCCGTCAAAAAACACAGACATTATCAATCAGTATGCAGTGTCTAAGAGTCCTCTCCTGCTGATGTTCAGTTGTAAAGTAAAGAGGCTTTGAAATGTACTTCAGTAGAAAGTACCCATAACTAGCAGCTGTTTTAAAGAGTACCTGACCTCCCTTTATATTAATAGAACAATAATGTCATTGTTAGCTAATGAATGTTTCCATGCTGAACAACGGCAACATGACAACGTTTCCATTGGTCCCTCTTCTTTAGAGAAGACCAGGAAGTGATGGATACACGGATCGTGTTCAAATCAATAGGCACGCAGTGACTCTAAAGAATAATGATCACGCATCAAACACACATTCAGACTAAAGGAACCAGCTGTTTGGGAAATGAGAGAAGTAGAAAGTACAGGTATTTGAGTTCAACATGTAAGAAGTAGAAAGTACAGGTATTTGAGTTCAACATATAAGAAGTAGAAAGTACAGGTATTTGAGTTCAACATGTGAGAAGTAGAAAGTACAGGTATTTGAGTTCAACATGTAAGAAGTAGAAAGTACAGGTATTTGTGTTCAACATGTAAGAAGTAGAAAGTACAGGTATTTGAGTTCAACATGTAGAAAGTACAGGTATTTGTGTTCAACATGTAAGAAGTAGAAAGTACAGGTATTTGTGTTCAAAATGTAGGAAGTAGAAAGTACAGGTATTTGTGTTCAACATGTAAGAAGTAGAAAGTACAGGTATTTGGGTTCAACATGTAAGAAGTCAAAGTAAAAAGTCGTCAGAAAAAGAAGTAGTGGAGTAAAGTACTGATACCAGAAAAATGTACTTAAGTACAGTAACGAAGTATTTGTACTCCACTACTTCCCACGTCTGCTGTGTTTACATGTAGCCGCTGTTAGCCGTTAGCCGTTAGCAGGAAATGTGTTTTCCTGCCTGGTGTTTGCACTCGGATCTGAGAGAGGGTTCACTGTGGGATCCAAACATTCCTATCAGAGGGAAAGTGAGAGTTTTAACACTTGTGTTTTTGCAGCTTGGCATGCTACGCAGAACAAGTTTGTGTTTTTACAAAATGTCTCCATGGACGGTAATGTTGGTCAGCGTCGCTCCCTCCAACACTTCGCTCAACGCTCAAATATCTCAATATAAATATTGGATGGTTTGATGTGAACGTTTGTTCAGAAGTTCATTTCCCAAAAGCATGACGTCTTCTGACTTTAGATAAACTCAGACTTTTGGTCCTGCATTTCGCACGTTCACATCTGTGTCTCAATGTTTGCATGGATTTCCATAAGAGGCCCTAATTTTCTCATGTTCAGGTTCATATTGTTATTTCTTCCTCTGGAGGGAACACAGGGATTTTAGCCTTTGCAGATCATTTACATGCACGAAAACCCACTGAACACACTACAGTCTCCGTCTTATCTGATCATTAATACTTAGATATTTCACATCAACATGAAATTGGTGGGGAGCAGAGGTTGTGCAACCCAGCATTGCCCGTCGGCCTTTACACAACTCTGACGATGGAGGGTTGGTGGGGGGGGTGTCAATGATCTGTTCGGCAAAGTTAGGTTTGGAAACGATGCCATTTGCTTTTTGGCGGGCATGCATAACACAGCATAACACTGTGGGGAAGCTTTGGTGCTGTTCTGAGTTGGTTCTAATCTGTCAAAATGACGTACTGCTTTCTGATTTTTCCGTCATTGTTAAAAAAAATCCTTCATAGACGGAAAATATTCGGTTAACGCGACCTCTGGTGGGGGGTGAGAGTGGTGTAAAAATGGCTGGGAAACACTGGCTTGTTTTAATCTTTAAATCATACCAACATGTTGTATATCTACAGTCTTACGTTCTGTTTTTGAGTATAGATAACTGTTGCTATGAAGAGTTTTCTCCTCTCGTGTTGGCTGTAGTCTTTGTGATGTGTTCAAGTGGCAGGAAATGGCTTCCCTCAAAACCAGTTCTTCATTACAGTTTACGGACTCCAACTGATAACAAATGCCGACTCGCGCTGACTCGTTCTCTGAGAGAAAGGCGACCTGCAGGGTGTCGAGAGCAGGTCATATTTAACGAAGCAGAACATCTGAGGCCATAACACTCGGTAAAGACGGTATCCATCCCACCTGCTCCCCTCACACATGTGGGTTAAATACTCCTCTAAAGTCCAAGCTGTCCATCAGCGCGGGAGCTTTGAAGTGGTGCCGCGGTGTCGTTTGTTTGTATGCCTCCATCCCTTTGATTGTCTCAGGGATTTATAGTTCTCCTGCTCCATTGCTATGCAGACTTATGGGAGGGCTTTATCCACTTAAACACAGACAGTGGCAGAACTTCAGTGTTAGTATTATTAGATCTCAGTGCTGCGTTTGACACTGTTGACCACAGCATATTACTCGACCGACTGGAAAACTGGGTGGGACTTTCGGAAACAGTTCTAAATTGGTTTGAATCCTACTTAAAGGACAGAAACAACTTTGTTTCTATAGGTAAATACACATCTGAGTTGACAAATATGACATGTGGGGTACCTCAAGGCTCCATCTTGGGGCCTCTTCTCTTTAACATCTACATGCTACCACTGGCTCAGATAATGAAAAACAACAACATAAGTTACCATAGCTATGCAGATGACACACAAATTTACGTAACAATTTCACCAGGAGACTATGCTCCAATTCAAACACTGAGTAAGTGCATTGAACAAATCAATGACTGGATGTGTCAGAACTTTCTCCAATTAAACAAAGATAAAACTGAGGTAATGGTTTTTGGAGCCAAGGCAGAACGTATAAAAGTTAGCGCTGAGCTTCAGTCTGCAATGTTCAAAACAACAGATAGAGCCAGAAATCTCGGTGTAGTCATGGACTCTGACCTGAGTTTCAACAGTCACATTAAAACAGTTACTAAATCAGCCTACTATCACCTAAAGAACATATCTAGGATTAAAAGACTAATGTCACAGCAGGATTTGGAAAAACTTGTCCATGCTTTTATCTTCAGTAGACTGGACTACTGCAATGGTGTCTTCACAGGTCTCACTAAAACATCTATTAGGAAGCTGCAGCTGATTCAGAACGCTGCTGCTCGAGTCCTCACTAACACTAAGAAAGTGGATCACATCACTCCTGCTCTGAAGTCTTTACACTGGCTTCCTGTGTGTCAAAGAATAGATTTCAAAAATACTGCTGCTGGTTTATAAAGCTTTGAATGGTTTAGGCCCAAAATACATTTCTGACCTCCTGCTAAATGATGAACCATCCAGATCTCTCAGGTCTTCAGGGACTGGTCAGCTTTCTGTCCCCAGAGTCAGAACTAAACATGGAGAAGCAGCGTTCAGTTATTATGCTCCATCTGGAACAAACTCCCAGAAACCTGCAGGTCCGCTGCAACTCTGACTACTTTCAAATCCAGCAAGAAGACTTTTCTTTTTGTCGCTGCTTTTAATTGAACTATTCATATCTTAGACTGCACTGTAACTTTTATCCATGTATTTTTTCTTTTAATGTTTATTTTATTAGCTTTTCTTTTTAATGACTGATTTTAAATGCCATTTTCTTAATGTCTTTCATTTTTTGTAAAGCACTTTGAATTGCCTTGTGTTGAAAAGTGCTCTATAAATAAACTTGCCTTGCTTTTAAGTCTTGTAACAGTGTGATTAAAGCGACTCCGAGGTTAATGAGCACAGAGTAAATCTTTGATAACGAGTGTTAAAGTGAAAAGCTGCTACTGTCCTCACAGCTGGGTCTGAACCCGGGTCACGACCCATCCAGAGCTCTCAGAGACTTAGAGGAGGAATACACATGAAACACGTGTCAGTAATCAAGAGGTCAAGTTTTCATTCCCGTTTCCATGTGTTTGTGTTTTTAGAAGAAGGATTCCTCAGATTTGAGTAGAGTATAGTGTGGTGCAGGAAGCAAAGACACCACACACACACTTGATCAGCAACATGAAGCTTTATGTCATCACAACCCAGAACAATACCCCACAAGACTCAAAAGCAATCTAACAAACACAAAGTCGGCTAAAAGGTATCTATTGCACTTGTATCAGACAAAAAACAACATCATCTTAATAAAGTCGTGTAGTGTTCGTCTGATGAATGTAATTAGCTCTGTTTTTGGTCTCCACCACCTAGCTGCTAAATGCTCGGCTATGCTCACCTGTAAGTCTCTGCGTCTGAACAGTTAGTTTGTACATCTGTTGCTATGAAAACAGCTGGCTGATGCTGCTGGAAATGAGATTAAACCAAAATGTATCGTACAACCATTACAAGAGCTAAAGGAGGCTAAAAGGCGTAGTGTTGTTAGCACTACGAGACTGTTTAAATGTTAACATACACACATATATAACTATAGGATCATTTCATGTTCACTGCATTATCAAAGTTAAACCTCGTTAATATGCGTACAGTATGTTATCAGAAGACTGTAACCAATATATTTCTTTTTAAAACAAGTTGTTTGTTTACACAGTTTACATTTCGAAACTAACATTTTCAGACTTTTCTCTACACGCTGAAGATGGTGATGATGAGGAGGAGGAGCAGAGCAGGATATGAGCTGCTCATCAGGAGGTTATGGCCGCCGCTGGAGAAAATGCTGCCGTCATCCTTTTCCTGAGGTCTGCACAGATCACAGTCCTCTCCGCAGAAAGAGCAGGTCGACATGTTTCCTCTCCACTCGGACCGATACGTCCTCACCGTCCTTTGTCCTGAGAGAGAGGGGGAGAGGTCAGAGGTTAAATATGAGTTGATGAATCGAGAAAACTGGATGAAGTGGAGGCATTTTAAAAAGGACATTTCCTGCTGATGTTCAGGTGTATATCAGTATGTAGAGTCTCTCCTTTAAAGAGTCCTCTCCTGCTGATGTTCAGGTGTATATCAGTATGTAGTGTCTCTACTTTAAAGAGTCCTCTCCTGCTGATGTTCAGGTGTACATCAGTATGTAGTGTCTCTACTTTAAAGAGTCCTCTCCTGCTGATGTTCAGGTGTATATCAGTATGTAGTGTCTCTACTTTAAAGAGTCCTCTCCTGCTGATGTTCAGGTGTATATCAGTATGTAGTGTCTCTACTTTAAAGAGTCCTCTCCTGCTGATGTTCAGGTGTATATCAGTGTGTAGTGTCTCTACTTTAAAGAGTCCTCTCCTGCTGATGTTCAGGTGTATATTAGTATGTAGTGTCTCTACTTTAAAGAGTCCTCTCCTGCTGATGTTCAGGTGTATATCAGTATGTGGTGTCTCTACTTTAAAGAGTCCTCTCCTGCTGATGTTCAGGTGTATATCAGTATGTAGTGTCTCTACTTTAAAGAGTCCTCTCCTGCTGATGTTCAGGTGTATATCAGTATGTAGTGTCTCTACTTTAAAGAGTCCTCTCCTGCTGATGTTCAGGTGTATATCAGTTTGTAGTGTCTCTACTTTAAAGAGTCCTCTCCTGCTGATGTTCAGGTGTATATCAGTATGTAGTGTCTCTACTTTAAAGAGTCCTCTCCTGCTGATGTTCAGGTGTATATCAGTATGTAGTGTCTCTACTTTAAAGAGTCCTCTCCTGCTGATGTTCAGGTGTATATCAGTATGTAGTGTCTCTACTTTAAAGAGTCCTCTCCTGCTGATGTCCAGGTGTATATCAGTATGTAGTTTCTCTACTTTAAAGAGTCCTCTCCTGCTGATGTTCAGGTGTATACCAGTATGTAGTGTCTCTACTTTAAAGAGTCCTCTCCTGCTGATGTTCAGGTGTATATCAGTATGTAGTGTCTCTACTTTAAAGAGTCCTCTCCTGCTGATGTTCAGGTGTATATCAGTATGTAGTGTCTCTACTTTAAAGAGTCCTCTCCTGCTGATGTCCAGGTGTATATCAGTATGTAGTTTCTCTACTTTAAAGAGTCCTCTCCTGCTGATGTTCAGGTGTATACCAGTATGTAGTGTCTCTACTTTAAAGAGTCCTCTCCTGCTGATGTTCAGGTGTATATCAGTATGTAGTGTCAGTATAGTGAATGCTCTTACTTGGTTCGTAATAACTGTAGATGACCACGCTTGCTTCCTGGACCTTTCCCACTTTATACTCCAGGACCAGAGGGATGGTGAAACACTTCTCTTCTGCCGTCATCTGGAAACACATTTACGCATTCAATCTCTCAGCCATCACGAGTGCAGTGTGTGTGTGCTGCAGTGTGTGTGTGCTGCAGTGTGTCACAGAAAACACTCACAGAGTCCAGGTACAGGATGACTTGCCCCGGCTGCGTCTCCACTTTCTTTATTAAGTCATCGGTCTGCAGGCCGTTCTGCTTGAGGGCGAAACCACTCAGCAAGCCCACCTCCAGGAGCACCATCCCAGTGGAGTCAACACCCAGAGACTCCGACAGGCTGCAGAAATCCAATTAATCAATCAATCAATTAAACACCTGGTTAGTGAGGAATCGGCACTGACACAATTGTGCTCCTTAAAACCCACTTTCTGCAATGTGTTAGGGTTGAGCAGCTCCCAAGTGCAGACCGACGAAGGTTTGAACTGAAAATAACCTTTATTCAAGGCAACTGGATGAATGCAAAACAGTACTCTCATTACCTCTAATCGCAAAAAGAACCCATAAACCCAGAACTTAAATAAACACATGACCAATCAAGCATTTGACTCTTTTTCCAAGGATTTTATTTTATTTCACTTTTCATAAGATTTGAAAAATATTTCGGGATTTGACTTTTTGAGAGTAGTACAGGGTTCAGGTACACATAGTGAAGAAATTATTCAAACATTAAAAAACTGCTTTCGGGATTTTGATTTTTGTTTAAAAAAGTCATCTTTTTTCAGAACTTGACTTTTTTCTAAGAATTATAATTTTTTTCTAAGAATTTTTATTTATTTATTTTTTATTTCACATTTATATAAGAATTTGAATTTTTTTTAGGGATTTTGACTTTTCTGTCAGAATTTGACTTTTTGAGAATTGATTTTTTTCTTAGAAGTTTTGTGTTGATTCCTGACAAGCATGAGAAACTGATAAATGATTTATGGACAAAGTTTGTCTTTTGTGATATTTAATAAAGTAATAAAGAAAGTCAATACAAAGTGAAATGGATCTGAAATGCAGGAACAGAGCAGCTTCACCCTCAGAGGAGAAAGAAGTTCTGCTGACAGTCTCTCTGTGTGTTCATGAGGAAACAGCTAGTTCTCCATCCCATCATTAAACCATCTTTGCTTCCTGAAATGTTAACCCTTAACATGTGTCTCTGTTCAACACATACAAGACTAAAACAATTTAACAGAGTAAAAGACAATCAGAGTATAAGACTATATGTTTTAAATGATTATATGATCATTTGACACGACAAGTCTCACCTGCTGCAGATCAACAGTTGTGCAGAGTTCATCTCGGGATCTAAGAGCTCCACGTTCAGATGAAACGCCTCGTGATCTTCGGCATTTCGCCTCCCCCTCCTCAGCACCGTCCCGTCACTCCTGATGTTGTAGAACACGTTCAGCTGAGGGAGAAGTGCAATTACAGCAGAGGACAATGTGATTATGTTTAACGAGAAACGTACACACCGCAGAAGAGTATACACTATGAGTTGAGGATGCACAAACAGATCACTGACTATAAGACAATCGTGAGAGGAGGTCATGTGACTGCAGTTTGTTCAGGTGCACATACTGAAGAAATTATTAAAACATTAAAAACTTTTGCGATTTTTAATTTGACTTTTCTTTCAACATTTTTCATTTCACTTTTTTTAAGACTTTGAAAACATTTCGGGATTTGACTTTTTTTGTTAGAATTAGATTTTTTTCTACGCATTCGTGTGTTGATTCCTGATAAGCACGAGTGACACAACCCTTGTTATCTGCACATCGTTTGCATTATAGATTGATTCATTCATTTCTCTGTTCATTTTGGTTTTGTGGTATGAATCTCTTTTTTTTAACAATAGTTTAAACCTCTATGTGTTGGTACCTGAATCAGGGCGAGTCCTCGACCTTCAGCAGACACCTGCAGGCTCAGAATCTCCATGGTTTCAATCTGAAATTAAACAAAATATTACAGATTGCTGAGGGATATAATACAGCTAATGTTGGGCTATAAAGGAACTACAGCACGGTCACATGACTTCACGTCACCACCGCTAAGCTAAAGGTGGCTAATGTTGGGCTATAAAGGAACTACAGCACGGCCACATGACTTCACGTCACCACCGCTAAGCTAAAGGCGGCTAATGTTGGGCTATAAAGGAACTACAGCACGGTCACATGACTTCACGTCACCACCGTTAAGCTAAAGGAGGCTAATGTTGGGCTATAAAGGAACTAAAGCACGGTCACATGACTTCACGTCACCATCGTTAAGCTAAAGGAGGCTAATGTTGGGCTATAAAGGAACTACAGCACGGTCACATGACTTCACGTCACCACCGCTAAGCTAAAGAAGGCTAATGTTGGGCTATAAAGGAACTACAGCACGGTCACATGACTTCACGTCACCATCGTTAAGCTAAAGGAGGCTAATGTTGGGCTATAAAGGAACTACAGCACGGTCACATGACTTCACGTCACCACCGCTAAGCTAAAGAAGGCTAATGTTGGGCTATAAAGGAACTACAGCAAGGTCACATGACTTCACGTCACCACCGCTAAGCTAAAGGAAGCTAATGTTGGGCTATAAAGAAACTACAGCACGGTCACATGACTTCACGTCACCACAGCTAAGCTAAAGGCGGCTAATGTTGGGCTATAAAGAAACTACAGCACGGTCACATGACTTCCCTTCATCCATGCTAAGCTAAAGGCAGCTAATGTTGGGCTATAAAGGAATCACAGCACGGTCACATGACTTCACGTCACCACCGCTAAGCTAAAGGAGGCTAATGTGGGGCTATAAAGGAACTACAGCACGGCCACATGACTTCCGTCACCACCGCTAAGCTAAAGGTGGCTAATGTTGGGCGTGATGTCGTTTAGTCGTCTGATTTAGACACTTGTTAGCAACCACTGTTTTTAAATTCACCAGTGGGGTATACCATCATCTTTTTGGACCAGTCAGCTGCATTCGACACGGTGAACCATCAGATCCTCCGTTGCACTCTCCAAGAACTTGGAGTTTCAGGCTCTGCACTTTCCCTCTTC